>JAWWNI010000494.1:0-334018 GCA_034642065.1 Darevskia nairensis
GTTATTATTATTCAGTTACTAGATTTTTAGCTATTATCCCAGTAGGTGTCCCAGATTTGGAAGTAAATGGCATGGGGGAGACAGGGAAGTACTGGAGATGTAAACGACTATCTGACATTGAAAAGCTGGATTGAGTCCACCCAGTTTGCTGAATTAATTAAACAGTTTTAATGGGATTTTGAATAAACATGCAAGTAATTGTTACTGTTTTCACTGTGTTATTAACTTCCTTAGGAGGCTGTGCAAACCACTATTCTGAATTATGCTTTTTATAGGTCCGGGTGTGCTGGGGATGAGTTTATGGAACCAACCAAGGGAGCTGGGCTCCCAAAATGTTTGGGAATCCCAGCTCGACAGCAAGCTGTCAGACAGGGCGCAATTCAAAACTGGCAGCAAGTCTGTTTGAGGCCACTAAAGGGGCAGCATCAACTCTCCTGGGTCCGACCCTGAGCAACAGGCCACCAGGCCTCACACACAAGCACCTGCTCTGTCCCTCCCCCCACTTCCTGCTCCTTGGGCAGACAGATTTTGCTCCCATCCTTGGCGCAACTTGGCATGCCTGGGCTGGCGACTTGGCTGCCCAGACCTTGATCTCTGCTCCTCACCCTGGGACTGCAGGGCCTTGGGGTTCCAGATCTTAGTGTGCAACCAACCAGGGTGGATAAAAATCAATGATTTTTTTTAAAAAAAATCAAAAAAGTCAGATTTTTTTTATTTAAATTGGATATTTAAAATAAAATGCTTTTGGATGAAAAATCTTTCTAAATATAGTCTTCTATTTGTTACATTGTAGTCCAAAGGCTATTCATCAGGAAATAAGGATTTGTTTTAAGTTTATCAAGTGTGCTAAAACTCAGTCTAAGTTTTTCTTTTTAAAATGTTTAACCACATCAGTTAACAAACATGGATACATATGCTATCATGTTATTGTTTTAGTTAAATAAATTGTTTAAATGGTTATTAAGGAAATGAATATTTTTCTCCTTCCAATAAAGTACAGCAGAAAAGTTGTCCAAATATAAACAGTTAACTTATTAAACCTCACCATAATTTCATAATTATCTGTCTATGTATTTCTAGTAGTATAACCAAATCAGTAATTTTTGATATAACTGTAAAAACTACTCTGAAAATTTATTATTCCAAAAATGAAACCTTCTTATGGTTGTAAATATTAAGATTATACCATCAAGAATGAGTCTTTCTGTAAAAAAAATATTTAAATCAAGTCTTACTGACTAGTGATTTAAATCAAGCCTTACTGACTAGTGATTTAAATCATGATTTAAATCAATTTGATTTAAATCAAATCCACCCTGCAACCAACAATGACCACCATAACCATCCAGCTCTGGCCCCTATTCTGCCAGGGACCCGTGCAGCTCTCATACACCGTGCTGCATGGACACAAACCTCGACAAAACTCTGCTTTCCCTCCCCTCCTAGGAATGCCCTACAACTCTTGTAAGACTGTTGGTCATTTGTGGTGCTGTGGAGACGGCTCTCTCCTCCCTCCCTGGGACGGAGTGCAGAATGAGTTGCGTTTCTCCCTTTAAAGAAAAAGAGGAAACAACCGCGACGCAGCCTTCACAACCACTCTCTTTTCCGGGGCAGGGTTGTGGCACCCAAGCTGCTATCCTTCCAGTCCCAGGCAGGATGTTACACCACCGTCCTCAGGAAAAAGGGGAGGAGTAGATGTAGAAAAATGAATAGATTCAAGGGGCTGACACGTACAACATATAAAACTGTTACTGATCTGTTCCCTTTTAATGGTAAAAAGTAAAAGTAAGTAAAGGGACCCCTGACCATTAGGTCCAGTCGCGGACGACTCTGGGGTTGCGGCGCTCATCTCGCTTTACAGGCCGAGGGAGCCAGCGTTTGTCCGCAGACAGTTTTTCTGGGTCATGTGGCCAGCATGACTAAGCCGCTTCTGGCGAACCAGAGCAGCGCACGAAAACGCCGTTTACCTTCCCGCCAGAGTGGTACTTATTTATCTACTTGCACTTTGACGTGCTTTCGAACTGCTAGGTGGGCAGGAGCAGGGACCGTGCAACGGGAACTCACCCCGGCGCAGGGATTCGAACCGCTGACCTTCTGATCGGCAAGCCCTAGGGCTCAGTGGTTTAACCTACAGCGCCACCCGCGTCCCCCTTTTAATGGTACAGTACTGCAAAAAAGGGGGGATGAAAGCAGTCACTTCAGCCCGCAGCAGGAATCGTATAAAGTTGCAAGCAACATTGAGGGGCACAGGAACTCAGGGGAAGCCGATGTGCCCCAGCCAGAAAGGCAAATGGTCACAGAATCATAGAGCTGAAAGAAGGGTGGATTTGATTTAAATCAAATCGGTCTAAATCATGATTTAAATCACCAGTCAGTAAGACTTGATTTAAATAATTGTTTTTACAGAAAGACTCATTCTTGCTGGTATAATCTTAATATTTGCAACCAGATGAAGGTTTCGTTTTTGGAATAATAAATTTTCAGAGCAGTTTTTACAGTTATATCAGGACTTAACTGATTTGGTTATACTGCTAGAAATACACAGACCGATAATTATAAAATTATTGTGAGGTCTAGTAAGTTAACCGTTTATATTTGGACAGCTCTTCTGCTGTACTTTATTGGAAGGAGAAAAATAATCATTTCCTTAATAACAATTTATTTAACTAAAACAATAACATTATAGCATTTGTATCCTTGTTTGTTAACCGATGTGGTTAAACAACTAAAAAAACAAACTTAGACTGAGTTTTAGCACACATGAAAAACTTAAAACAAATCCTTATTTCCTGATGAATAGCCTTTGGACTATAATGTAACTTAAATAGAAAATTACCTTTAGAAAGATTTTTTTCTCCGAAAGCATATTATTTTTAAAATCTGATTTTTTTTTTTAAAAAAAAAACTGATTTAAATTTTTAAAAAATGATTATTATTTTTAAAATCATTGATTTTTATCCACCCTGTTTGAAGGGACCTGAGGGTCGTCTAGTCAAACCCCTGCAATGCAGGAATATGCAGGTGGCCCACATGAGGATTGAACCTGCAACCTTGGCATTATCAGCACCACGCTCTAAGCAACTGATGAGCTTTGCAGTCCAGCAGCGTCCAGAGGGCACCATGTTGGTTACCCACCACCGATCTTTTGAAAAACGGCTCTTGAGAAGATCTGAAAAGCCCAGACAAAGAACGGCAGCAGGAGAGAAAGAACTGAGCTTTTTTAAAAAAAATGTATTGCTTCTGCCTTGGGAAAGTTTGTAGGAATCACCACGGGAAGTTGATTTGTGGCTAACAAGTTTGCAGAAGCTATTTGGAGGATGGAGCTGAAATATTGATGAGTTTTCCGACAAGGAGACCTTGCACTAGAAACCCAATTCCCAAAGCGATTGTTAACTGTTGGGGGGGGGGGGGTAAATTGCATGTATGTACCACAAATCTAGGGATGCGGGTGGCACTGTGGGTTAAACCAGAGCCTAGGGCTTGCTGATCATAAGGTCGGCGGTTTGAATCCCCGCGACGGGGTGAGCTCCCGTTGCTCGGTCCCAGCTCCTGCCAACCTAGCAGTTCAAAAGCACGTCAAAGTGCAAGTAGATCAATAGGTACTGGTCCGGCGGGAACGTAAACGGCGTTTCCGTGCGCTGCTCTGGTTCGCCAGAAGTGGCTTAGTCATGCTGGCCACATGACCTGGAAGCTGTACACCAGCTCCCTTGGCCAGTAACGCGAGATGAGCACCGCAACCCTAGAGGCGTCTGCGACTGGACCTAATGGTCAGGGGTCCCTTTACCTTTTACCACAAATCTATTTAGATTCCAGAAAGCAACCTGCCGCACTCTTCTGTGTTTGGCTGAAAGACTGAGATTTGGGGTGTCCCCATCAGTTGTGGGGGTTGCTGCCCATCTGCTTCCTGGGGAGGCCACAAGACCGTTCAAAGCTTCCCCCAGGTCACAGTCTTGGTTGGGGCAGAGAACATAACTTGCTTCTCTTTTATGGGTTTGGAGATTTATAAACCGCCTTTCAGGACACGCCGCCATCTTCTCAAAGCGGTTGACGCCCAGTTTTAAGCACATCGAGGCGATTTCGATTTGAACGTTTCGAAACAGTAACGTGAATTGAAATGAATTAATCAAGGGCAAACCTGATTCGGACTACAACCAAACTTCAGAAAGACTTATCAGCGTTAACGCTGTCACGTCTTATGCCAAGGAAAGCCTTCCAAGAGGAGAAACTGGACTTAAGCAAGTTCCCAACTTTTGGGCCAAACAGGCAGTCGAGGAGAGGAAGGAAGAGAGGGGCTATTATGAAAGCCCCAAATCACCACCCACAGGAAAGATTTTTATAAGAATGCCAGCAGAGATGCATCAACAAAGGTCACAACTCGGAAGATCCTGAGTATGTGAGCAGTGTTAGAAATTAGCCAGGCACATTTTGAAACTGGTGCGGGTCCAATTGCGACTGTGGAGATCTCTGGGTGCCAGGTTGACAACTGGACATCTCCATCTGGCTGGCCTCTCCAGCTTTCTTACACAGGTAAGCAGAAGAGCTTATTCGTACATGGATCACCCCCCTCCTCAGTCATTCTCAACAACGACCCTGTGAGGGAGGTTAAGAGGCTGTGTCTGGTCCGAGGCCACCCACTGAGCTTCATGACTGAGCGGGGATTTGAACCCTGATTTCCCAGGTCCTAGTCCGACACTCTAGCCACTACACCACACTGGCTTCCTAGAGTACTTCTGCTATGGGGCAGATATATAAATTAGTGAATAAACACGGGGAAAGCAAAATGTTCCTTAGGGGAAGATCGGAAATATTTTCCTTGAAGCTTGGATTTGTTTTATTCTGGATTGTTTTATTTGAAGTTTTAATTTGTTGTGAATTGCTTTGAGATTTTTTCCTTTAAAATATAAGGAGGTGTAGAAATGAAATAATAATTATTATTATAATTTCGTTGCAAAAGAAAATGGCACCTAGACATTCCGTGGTGGCAACTGTAACCTACATGCAAGGTGCCATTTGGCGATTGCATTATATATCTGAGTTTCTAACACTTGTGTGTAAGATTGTTGAGCCACCAAATGCTGTCTCGTGAAGTAGAGAACCATTGACTCAAGTGCATTTGAAGAGGCCCTCGGCCGGGAATGTGCCACAGCAGCTAGCAAAGAGCCACTTTTGTCTAGTTGCCCTGGGCAAGTAACAACGGAGGCTACGAGCACAGGAAATGGCCTCTGGTCCACTGAGCCAACCCCTGGCCTATGCCAAAGGGAGACGAAATGTTCTGGGTTGTTCTTGTTTAACACATCACTCCTCCAGTAGTGAAATCGGGTGGTGGGTGCCGGTCGAAACACAAGTAAGAACTGTGCTACAGAGAAACAAGCGGGAGGTTATCAGCGTGCTCGGGGGGGGGGGCAGATTTGCAAAGCACAAAAAATAAATAAATCCAAAATTCACAATATCTATTTTTTAAAAAACAAAAAACCCAGCCTAATGACCAGAGCACCTGCACCTTCAGTAGTCATGAAATGTTGGTGGTTAGTTGGAAGAGCAAAATGGGAATCAGGAGGAGTAGAGGGGAAAGTGTAATGCCCTGCTTGAGCTCTTTGGCCAAACTGGGGTCCTCCACTTGGTTTGGGCTACAATTACCATAGGCCCCAGCCAGCACACTGTGTTGGGAGTTGTGGTCCAAATCGTCTAGCTTATAGCATCCTAGAAGAGCGGCATGGTTTTCTGGGCCTAAACCAGTGGGGTCCAAACTTTTTTCAAAGAGGGCCAGATTTGATGAAGTGAAGGGCCGTGGGGGCTGACAAAAGGGCCAACCAAAGTTGTTGGCCTTTTTTTAGGATTGAAGTTGTTGAGCTTTTTTTAGGCGCCGGAGGCCGGATTAAACCGACCGGTGGGCCGGATTAGACCCCCCCGAAACGGACTTTGGACATGCCAGACCTAAACCATTGGTGAAGGGGTGAGGATACTCTGAAAGGATTTCGGCCCAAGGGGACAGGTGAAACCTGCAATAAAATGCCTCCATCCAGGATACTATAAGCTAGACAGGCTTTTTATTCTTTTTCTACTTGGTATCTTCTTCCCCAGGCATCCACCCCACACCTGATTTTTAGTTTCTCCCAAGCACTGTTCTCCTCGCCACTCTCCTCTTATTTTCAGACATTTCTCTCCATCCCCACCAACCCTTCCACGGCACAGGGAATAATTCGAACAAGGCCTTCCAAAAGAACAAGTCAAGAATCTTTCTCAGAGCTAGGGATCCACTCTGCAATATATGCAGCAACTGTCGTAAGAGCAGCTCTGAGCATGTGCTAAGTTTTCCCCTCCCAACACTAACCGGCAGCCAAACACTGGAGGGGGGCCTCCCACGTCAGGTGACTCCCAGGTAAGGACCGAGTACTGCCTGGGTCACCACTGCAAACAGAGCCCCTCTGGGATGTCTGGGTCTCAACTACTCCCCTCCCCTCCCAGCTTCCTCTTAAATACTGCAAAACCCTTTGCCCCTCCTGCCTACGTGCTCTAGTCAAGAATGAAACCAGATCGCCGTGCGCAACCCTCTCAACAGATTAGGAGTAATAAAAATATATTGAAAGGCTTGAATGGAACCCAGTCTTGGGAACAGTGTGGAATATCCTCCTTCTGCGGTGCCTCCTGACTCGCTCCAAATGCTGCAGAAAATGCATTAATCTGGAGGCTGCGAGCGGGCCTGGCTTTGTCCCGAAAACCACCCAAGCAGGCAAAGAGTCCAGGGCGACGCCTGAAAGTGAATACAGGAGAACCAAGGGAAGAGAGTTCTCCACAGGCAAGTCGAAAGAGTGTCTCGTTTCCCTGAAAGTGGAAACTGGATCCTTCAAGTAGGTCGGCGCCTCTGCCAACCCTCCTGCTCACACCAGCAATCAAAGAAAGGACCTGTCCTCTAACCAAGCGCAATGGGCCTAGATGGCACTACAAAAAAGGGGAATCAGGTGTTTCCTATGGAAGAAGTGGTTCGGGAGACAGCACGCCTAGAGAGTTTTGGCCTTGGAGGCCAGGAATTGGACGTCAACAAGGAAGGTACCCTGCTGCATCCACATGGTCATGGTGCCCAGAATCAATTGTGAAAGTTGCAACCCCAAATATTTGGACAGCACCAAGCTAAGGAAGACTGATTTGGATCACTAGCAAGTTCCACGGGACAGTGTTTCACGCGATCAAAGAGCGGCTATAAAGTTCTTTGCACAGCAGAACTGGAACAGAATCGAACAAAGAGCAAAATACCGGCATGCAGAACAAAAAAGGCTCGACGTGCCAAAGTCAGCATTTTTGCTTAATCATCTCACTCGCGACAATTGCTCATCTTCGGTCATGTCTGCCCCTGTAGGTGAGAGGAAGAGAGGTGATGCCAGGCTCTCCCCCAATCCTGCGAGGACAGCTCTTGCACTGGACGGCAGCAATGAATCATCGGGGGGGGGGGATACAAATTAAATAAATAAGGAACCCCAAAGATTCCTGCACTGCGGGGGATTGGGCTAGATGACCCTCATGGTCCCTTCCAATGCTGCAATTCTATGAGTCCTATGTTCCTCCAGGTGTCTGGGTCCTCAGCCACTTAGGTCTCCAAAGGCCAGGTGCCAATGACGTACCGTGGAACCCCGGGTTACGCACGCGATCCGTGCGTAACATGAACGCACCGGGGGGGGGGGGAGACCTGGAAGTTCGCGGGTTTTTGCACTTCTGCGCATGCGTGAACTGCGCAGAACGCTTCTGCACCCGCGCGCGCTGCAGGGAGGACTTCCGGGTCGCGGAGGTTCACAATTTGTACGTACGCAACACGGAGCATACCAACACGAGGTATGACTGTACTTGCAATTTATGCAAGCGAGATTATGTTCTCTCTCAGTCTAACCTATCTCACAGAGTTATGAGGATTAAAGCGTGGGGTGGGCGGGTGTGTCTTGTATACTGCCCACACCTACAGGGGGAAGGGATAGGATAAAAATGTATGGGAGACAAGACTGAAAGAAAAGTTGGTTTGTCCAAGTCCACCAGGCGGGTTTCCGGCAAAGGTAAGATTTGAACCAAAGACTTTGGCCAACAGGCTATTTCATGCAGCTCCGCCGGTTAGAGCATGGTGCTGATCCCTGAAGGGCTAAATGATCCTCAGGTTTCCTTCCAACTCTATGATTCTACGCCACTAAGCTTATTCTCAGCTCGGGAGGCATCTTTAACTTACCATCTCTAGAACATAGGCTGTTTGTGTTTCTAGTTAACTGGAGCAAAGTCTTTGGCCACCTGAAAATGTAAACCTACTACTGTATACATTTACTGGAAAATAAGCTCCACTGGATTTAGCAGGAGGATTTCCCAGGTAAGCACATGCACTCATATTTAACACATGTATAAAAATGACACATATGCATTCTGGGCATGCATGAACCTACCTTTTTCTGTTTCTCCTTTAGATACCTTAAAATGGACTCAAGCACATGCCTGTTTTTAGTATGCAAGGATTAACTCCTCCCATCCCCTGGGGTCTATCCTTTACTCACTTCCTTACCTACAAAAGCACTCCACTTATTTTATTTTATTTTATTTTAATGGGATGGCATCCAATTTCATTGTACTTGTACAATGATAAAAAAGAAATCTTAATATCACAATAATTCTGTCAGTCATTAAGATGCCAAAAGGCACAATTATTGCTGTATGTTGCAGGTGGACACTTTCCCTACTTGTAGGATATTTGAACAAGTCTAAATCCTCCAAAGCACATCATTCTGAAAGATAAAGAGTAGATTTGGGATTTAAGAAGCGTCCCAAGAGCCCGGTGGCACACCAGTTGTCCTCCTTGAATGACTGCGGGAGAGAAAAGCAAAGTAAGAATTTTCTCAGAAGACCAGCCTGGCACGCATTATGCAATAAACCAGAAATGCGATTTTTTGTTGTTGAGATGGGCAGTCCTTTGTATTGGGCCCTAAAGCTGCAAACCCAGAGGCAAGAGGAGGCTGTGCCCAGAGTATTTTAAAATTACGATTCAACAAGTTCTAAACACTGGCTATTTTATTATGTAATTCTACTGTCGTTGAAGCACTTTCGGTGCTTTTACAACTGACTAGTTATTAAAGTTTATTATTATTATTTCATTTATTAATTATTATTTCTGAATTTTTACTGTGAATTGCCCTGGAATATAGGAGTGTTGTTTATATGCATGTGGTGCAGTGGTTAGAGTGTTAGGCCAGGTGAGACCAGGGTTCAAATCTCCAATCAGCCATGAATCTCACTGGGTGACCTTGGGGCCAGTCACCAACTCTAAGCCTAACCTACCTCACAGGGTTGTTGTGAGGATAAAATGAGAAAAGGAGAACTATGTACCTTGAGTTCCTTGTATGTATGTATTAATAAGTAAGCAAAATAAAATAACGATCCTATAAATAAATAGCATTTCCCAGAAGTGAGCTGGGGGGGGGGGGAGAATTGGACGGGAACTATAGCCCACATGGTCAGAGCAGTTCCCAAAGTAGTCCTGCAGTAAAACTAGTTGCATACCAGAGCTTTAGCACATTCATATTGACGGTAATCCCAAAAAGGGAGCCCACTTGTTTCGTGGAATTTCTGGTGCTCTAAAACAGTGGAAATGGGTCCATGGCAGAGGCTAGAAGACAGGTCTAACTGGGCCACACTGGCTTTGCAACTATCTTTAGACATGGGCGCGACTCCCAAGAATGCACCCGAACCTTATCAACATTTGCAGGGAGAAGTTACCTTACACTGCGCCACCCATTGCAGTGGCTTCCTCCCAGCTCCCTAGGCCGGGCAGAGAAGAGATCAGGACGAGATCAGTTGCATCCGAGCTATTAAGAAGCCAGCAACAATTCAGGCTCCTTTGGCTCCAAGCTGCTGCCCTGCATGGAATCCCTCAAATTCTCAGGCGAAACCTGTAGCTCTGGTCTCTGAAAGCAACTTACAGCTTCCCAGGGAGAAACTGCAAGACCAGAAGAGGGAGGCAAAGTACAAGCAGCTTTCCTTATCTCACACACGTTCAATGTGAGTTTCGCAACTGGCCAAAAATGCAGGCTCAAGGCCTGTGCTAAAGTAAAAGGGGCTAAGACTTTCTTCCTCCCCTCCATGAATGAAGCCTGGGCTTCTGAGCATTCAGAGGCAGGCTTAGAGTTTCAAAGGCAGGGAACTTGCATAAGCTACCACAACACAAACCAGCCCGTTTCAGAATAATCCAGGCATGCAAGCTTGCCGCTGGGAGGAATAAAAGGAAGTTACATCTCCCCCTGGTGTCACAACCCAGAGCAGTTGGACAGACACACACCATGGCAAAAATTGCAGATAAGGGAAACCATCAGGACTGGGGCCAAGAGAGACAACTTTTCCACAGCCTCAGGGATTTAAGAAGCATACTACAACAAGGGACATGACCGACACTCCCAAATCAATAAGATTTGCTTTTTAATCCAAACAACTTGTCAAACTACACAGGTTGCAGTATCTCTGCGTGTTTTTTTAAAACCAGGGTGTATTTTGAGAGAAGCGTTAGCACCATGATTCTGTTTTTTATGTTTATGGCACAGCACGAATTGACAACACACACACATTTGCTTAGCTCTGCATAAATCCATGCCAAGTGCTGAAGAATCCATGTGCGGTGCCAAGAGATCTGTCACAACAGTTAAGTCTACGGTATCTACATCTTCAACTCCTCAGAATAAGTACTGGGCTAGGATCAAACTAGGGTGCTTCCAACACTCATTTTAAACTAATCCCCACCTCTTCTGCAGAGGAGTGCCATGACTTGCACCGCAAAGTGCACAGCCAGTTAAATCTGATGCCTGAAACTTCTCTCATGCATTAAGGAAAGAGCAGCAGCTCTCCAAGAGGACTACAGTTACTCATCTACAGAATGAGCCTGCGGGCCTGCTTCTCCAGCACCCATGCGGCGGCGGTTGCAAACGGAGTAGAATGAAAAAGGGTGCAGGGCGTGGGTGGTTGTGAAGGTGGGAGCCAGTCCCCTTATATATGCAGTTGAGAGCACAACAGAAAGGGCTTGGATCCTACCCGGTTGAGAAGCCACTGCTCAGGAACCCACCTTTGCCCGGGACACTACAAGGCCTCGGAAGAAGCCGCCTTAAAACTCATCACACGGGAACTCACCGGCATTCTGCAAAAGCCCCGAGTCTACTCATATTCCAAAGCCGCTTCCCATACCCAACGTCCCTTGAGGCCTGAGCGCACGCACCCCCGTCAAGCCTTCCAAGCGGCACCCTCCCAGAATCCCCCGCAGCTACTTTGCTCACCCGACCTCTGCCCAACCCTCTGGCACCCCTCCTTGCCTCCTTGTTTCCCACGCCCCTCTCCTGCCCAGACCCAACAGCCCCAGCTTATCCCTCCCTCCCAGGGTCTCTCCTCCTGGTCCCCCTCGGCCCAATCCCACAGGGTCCTTCTGAACAGGAGCCTGACCCCTTTGGCTTCAAAGACCCTTCCCAGCCCCAGCCCGTGTGCAGGAGGCCCAAGCCCTTCCTAACTGCATCTGCCCAGAGCGACTTTGGACGGCCCAGTCAATTATTACTACTACTATTACTACTACTACTACTACTACTACTCCTCCTCCTCCTCCAGTTTCTGAACTCCTTCCCCCGCCTCGACCCTCCTGACCCTCCCCGATCCCCAACTGCATCTGCCCCAGTGAGTTGGGGCGACCCAGTCAGAAAGGCAGAGCACAATTATTACTATTATTAATTATTATTATTATTACTACTACTACTACTACTACTATTCCAGTTTCTGAGCTCCTTCCCCCGCCTCGACCCTCTCGTGACCCTCCCCGATCCCCACCACCCCGCCTGGCCCTCTGCCCCCCACGTGCGCCCTTGCCTGGGGGAATCCTCCTTCCCTCCAGGGCTCCCCATGCGCCTCGGTGAGCCTGGGCTTCTCTTCCCTCCCCAACCCCCCCCCAGCGACACCGACACCGACCGGGGGGGGGGAGGGAGGCGTTCCGCCGCCCTCTCCCCTCCCCCCCCGGCTTCCCCCCTCCCCTCCCCCGCCATCCGCTCACCGATCTCTGCAGCTCCCCGAGCCAGAGGCTGGCGCGCTCCTTGCCGCTGGGGTCCGGGTCGTGGTAGAGGGCCTGCACGGCCTGGTACACCACTTGCAGGTTCGGCTTCCCGCCGCCGCCGCCCGAGCCTCCTCCGCCGCCGCCGCCGCCCGAGCCGGGTCCCGGGCAGCCGCCGCCGCCTCCTCCTCCTCCGCCGCCACCAGGATCCATCCCTCCTCCTCCTCCTCCTCAGGCCTCCGAGGCCATCGCCGGGAGCCCGTTACCGGGAGGGAAGAAGAAGGAAGCCGCGCCCCGTCAGCCGCCCGCCCGCGTGAGGCGAGGAAAGTTCCAGCGCCGTCAGCGGAGGAGGCCCCGGTTTTTAGGCGGGCCAGGCGGGAAGGCCCGACGGCGCCGACTCTTCTTCCCCCCCGCGCGCGGCGACCTGAGGGGAGGTGGGGGGGAAGGAAAAGAGCCCCGCGGGAGGAAGCGGGAAGGAAAAAACCCCGAGCGGCCCAGCGAGGGAAGAGAAGGCCCCGTCCTGCCCCGTCCTTTGCTGGCTCGCGGCGCTCCCGCCCGGAACCGACGGCAACCGACGACGCACTTCCGGGCGGGCGGGCGGCGGGGGGCCGCCGCCAAAGGCGTCCGGGCGGCAGCACGCGCCCCACCCGGAAGTGGCCCGCCCTGCGCCGGGAGGCGGGAAAAAAAGGGAACCAGCCCCTCTGTGTGTGTGTCTCTCTGTTCTCCTCACTAATAATGTGAGAGGGGACCACCCTTAAAAAGTAAAATAAAATATCATACTTCTGTTGTTGTTGTTATTATTATTGTGCTGTTCCTGGGACAGCTGGCTTAGCAGGCAGAAGTTCAACAGCTGCAGCGCACGTGGGTGGGGGGTGTAAAAAAAAAATCTTATCTGGCTTTGCAAGAAAAGCTGCGCCTGTTGGATTTCTACCTGCTTCAAAGAGCAGCCTGTTGTTTTTTTAAAATACATTTTTATTCAATTTTTACTTTAAACAAAAAACAATAAATTTAAACATCCATCTACACATTTCCTTTCCCGCCTCACTGCCCAGCTGTGACTTCCCTCCATCCCGCCAACAGGCTTTCTTTTTTCAATCTACTTCTCACAGTTTCATCTTATTCTATCAAGTCCACGTTTTAGGATTTATTTCAATCCTGCTAGTGTCTTCAAGCTTCTACAGTTATTATTTATATAGTCAATAAATTTACTCCAGTCTCTTTGGAATTTTGATTCATCCTGGTTTCGGATCCTGCAGGTCAGTTTTGCCAGTTCCGCATAGTCCATCATCTTCGTCTGCCACCCCTCCATCGTTGGTAACTCCTGTAATTTCCACTTTGGGGCTAATAATGTTCTCGCCGCAGTTGTTGCATACATAAATAGTCTTTGGTCTGCCTAGGATCGATTGTTTTTATATATTGATGCTGCCTCTGGCTTGGCAGGCAGAAGTTCAACAGCTACAGTGCACATGGGTGTAAGGGGGGTTTAAAAAACCCTCCCTCCCTCTTATCTGGCTTACTGCGCCTGTTGGATTTCTGCCTGCTTGAAAGGGCAGCCTTTCCAGGAAATGATCATTTTTATATGTTGATGCTGCCTCTGCAGCGGCCTCTCAGTGAATAAGAGCCAGTGCTGGTCTTACACCCCACTGAGGAAATGGTGTGATTTAGAACACACACACCCTGGAAATAAGATGAAGTCCCGACCAGAGAAGAGTGGCAGATGAAGTTGATGGACTACAGTGGTACCTCGCCTAACGAAGATAATGCGTTCCGACGCGATCGTCGTTAGGCGAAAAAATGCGTTCGGCGAATCCCCATAGGAACGCATTGGGGGAAAATTCGTAAGTCGAAAAAATCGTGGCAAAAATTCGTAAGTCAAAAAATCCTATTAAAAGCGGCCGCGACGTCTTTTCTTAAGGCGAAGAAATTCGTTTCCGGCGGCCATTTTGTTTTGCTGGAAGTCATTCGTTAGGCGAAAAAGACGTTGGGCGAGTTATTTGTTAGGCGAGGTACCACTGTATTCCGAAATGGCTAAAATGACCAGAAGAGTCAGAAATCAGGAAGACCAAAGTTTTAACAAGGAGTGGGGGGAATTTATAACTTACCTTAAAGACCATTGTAAAGAGTTAAAATCGTTAGTAGGATTGGAATAGTTAGTAGGATTGGAATAGTATTTAAGGTCAAATTCTGGACATAATGGAAAAGGTAAAGGGTTTTGGATTATCATAAAAGATGCGGGAGGAAATGATAAATAATAAGACCCACAAAGGGGAGGATGGAAGCCCAGGAGATTCCTTGGAATCTTGTTTTTATGGTTTATGTTTGATGGATCTCTGTAAAATTTTAATTTGAAAAACCAAATACAGTGGACCCTCGACTTACGAAGTTAATCCGTTCCGACGGAATCTTCGTAGGTCGAAATCATCGTAACTCGAGTCCCCATAGGAATGTGTTTGAGAACGCATTCGTAGGTCGAAAAAACCTTCGGAAGTCGAGGAAACCGCATTTAAAACGGCCACAACTTCCGATCGGAAGTCGAAAAAATTCGGAAGCGGCGGCCGCTTTGATCCCTCGCAACTCGAAAAACTTGTAATTTGGGTCATTCGTAAGTCGAGGGATCACTGTAAATTGTAAACAAAATAGAACACACCACAGCGTACGGTTGATTTGCTACCCCCCTCCCGCTTGTTCCTGATGTAGATCTTCACAGATCCATTCTTTCCTGGTCTCCCATTTTGTGGTTTGCCTCAGGTGCCCAAATGCCTTGAGCAGGTGTTGGCTGATCGCTGAGGTCTTCAGAGAAGAACATGAGAGCTATGTCCCTTTATGGCACCATGGATGTGGGCCTTCTTGGTGGTGGCACACATACCCTGCCTGGAGCACCCTTTGGAATATGCCATTTGGGAGGCGAAAAGCCGTACTTACTTTAAAACACCTCTTGAAAACACACCTTTTTATGTAGTGTTCCCCTGGATAATAACGTTTTACCGCCTTGTTCTGTTTTTATTGATATGTGTATATTTTCCTTGTTTTATTAGGTGTTGTTTTTTTTGTATTTTTTAAACTTTATGTAAACTGCTCAAAGATCAGGTAGGTAGCCGTGTTGGTCTGACGCAGTCGAAATAAAAATAATAAAAAATAAAAAATTGTCCAGTAGCACCTTATAGAGTAGACCAAGGGTCAACAAGCTTTTTCAGCCGTGCGCCGGTCTACTGTCCCTCAGACCTTGTGGGGGGCAGGACTATAATTTTTGGGGGGAAATGAATGAATTCCCATGCTCCACAAATAACCCAGAGATGCATTTTAAATAAAAGGACACCTTCTACTCATGTAAAAACACGCTGATTCCTCCTGGACAGTCCTTAGGCCAGATTGAGAAGGCGATTGGACCGCATCCGGCCCCCAGGCCTTAGGTTGCCTACCCCCTGGAGTAGACCAACTAAGTGTGTTCTGGTATAAGTTTTTGTGTGCATGCACACCTCTTCAAAGATCAGTGTAGGTAAGCAGCATAAAATATTAATAATAATAATAATAATAATAATAATAATAATAATAATAATGTCATACCATAAGAGGCTTGATGGCAGAGTGTAAAAGTTGTTGCAGACAGGTACGCCAGGACCATAGGCTTGACCTTAAGAAACATGTAAGCCCCACCACTTCTCTTTTTTTAAACTATTGTTTATTTAAAATGCAGTGAAATTGCTACATACAAATTCCATAAAACAGAAAACACAGCGCAAAGCCATACATAGTGTAACAACAGCAGTTCCAAGGCAACTCAAAAAACCAGCCACAATGTGTTGATTAAAACCTGAGAAAATAAAATAGTTTTTTTTTCTTCCCTTAGGTATAAAAAGAAGGGAGACCAGGTTGCATCAAAGGGATTTTTCTCTACAACCCCATTTGCAGCTCTTCTAAGTCCAGTTACACCACCACCTCTTTTCTTAAAACATTAGCCACTGAGCATAAGAGCATCAGTTTGTGTGTGTCACATAGGGGGTGCTCTAGGAAGAGGGTCTCGAGAGGGTTTGAAACTTATTATTAAGCGGAATATAAATATTGAGAAAGAAAACGAGGTTCACGGAAGAGGGACACTTCTGCAAGGGCTTTTTATGCTGATTGGAATCCGTGTGCCTGGTTTGTGGGGTGGCTTCAAGAGGTCTTTAGGGCAGGAGCTGGTCAAAGTGGTTGCCGCAAGGTCTTCCCCTGACGCCCGCAAGGCTTCTGAGCCAACCAACCCACGGTCATGAGATGGTGAGGGCAGTTACGTTAAAATTAAAATTCAGAGAGAAGGAGGAAGTTGGGAGCGTGACTCTCCCACTTCTTCGTTCAAGTATTTGCGCTTTACAAGGCTGAGATAAGTTCTGCAGGATCCAACCTTTTCACCCAGCTTTCTTGGCAAACCGAAATGTGGAAAGGGGGCTGATCTGAGGGGGTGGAGAGGAGGAGAGAGAGGCCAGCGGGAGTAGCAGCAACTCATTCCAAAAAAATTCCAGCTGGATTCTGGAGACACTTGAACCTATCAAGGCTTCACCAACAAGGATATCAGAACGATGGATGAAGCTCCCATAGATGGGCCATCGGCTAGCCATCTTCTCCTACACAACCTCACAGGAACGAGATATATGTTTGTGGGAACAGGGTGACAACTTGTGTTGGTGCTGACCTTTAAAGCCCTAATGGTCTCAGCCCAGTAGACCTGAAGGAGTGTCTCCACCCCACCCCCCCATCATCTAGCCCAGACACTGAGGTCCAGCTACAAAGGCCTTCTGGCAGTTCCCTCCCTGTGAGAAGTGAGGTTACAGGGAACCAGGCAGAGGGTCTTTTCGGTGGTGGCGCCGACCCTGTGGAACGCCTTCCCATCAGATGTCCAAGAAATTAACAAGTATCTGACGTTTAGAAGACATCTGAAGGCAGCCCTGTTTAGGGAAGTTTTTAATGACTGGTGTTTTAATGTACGTATTTTTAATCTTTTGTTGGAAGCTGCCCCGAGTGGCTGGGGAAACCCATCATCATCATTTATTATTAATATTAATATTATTACTGCCAGGTCCGGTCAGTGACTACAGTGGACTCTTGTTGTTGTTCAGTCGTGTCCGACTCTTCGTGACCCCATGGACCAGAGCATGCCAGGCACGCCTATCCTTCACTGCCTCTCGCAGTTTGGCCAAACTCATGTTAGTAGCTTTGAGAACACTGTCCAACCATCTCATCCTCTGACGTCCCCTTCTCCTTGTGCCCTCAACCTTTCCCAACATCAGAGTCTTTTCTAGGGAGTCTTCTCTTCTCATGAGGTGGCCAAAGTACTGGAGCCTCAACTTTAGGATCTGTCCTTCCAGTGAGCACGCAGGGCTGATTTCTTTAAGAATGGATAGGTTTGATCTTCTTGCAGTCCATGGGACTCTCAAGAGTCTCCTCCAGCACCATAATTCAAAAGCATCAATTCTTCGGCGATCAGCCTTCTTGATGGTCCAGCTCTCACTTCCGTACATTACTACTGGGAAGACCATAGCTTTAACTATACGGACCTTTGTCGGCAAGGTGATGTCTTTGCTTTTTAAGATGCTGTCTAGGTTTGTCATTGCTTTTCTCCCAAGAAGCAGGCGTCTTTTAATTTCGTGACTCTTAGGCATTGCCAAAGGGCGCAGGCACATATTTGCATAAAATCTGCATGAGCTGCTTTATAGACGCTGTAAGTTTAGAACGAAGTCCGACAATGTAAATACAGTGGTACCTCGGGTTAAGTACGCTTCAGGTTAAGAACTCTGCTAAGAACAGAAATCGTGCTCTGGTGGCGCAGCGGTAGCAGGAGGTCCCATTAGCTAAAGTGGTGCTTCAGGTTAAGTACGCTTCAGGTTAAGAACGGATCTCCGGAACGAATTAAGTACTTAACCCAAGGTACCACTGTAGAAATATAATAAATCTTGCCCTCATGGAGGAGAGTTTGGTCAAATGGCCTGTGTGCTTGCTTATTCTGTTGCCCAGGTGCTGAGAGTTGCTTGGCAGCTACTAGGCTCACCTGTGACCAGGTGAGCTGAGTGCCTGCTCTGTGTGCTGTCCAGGTGTTAACGGTTTGTGGGCATATCAAAGGCCCTCCATCCCACTTTTTGTGGTCTTTAACTTTAGACAGGACTTTGACCGGACAGCCCGTCAAATAGAGGGCACTTTCAAATAAAGAGGAAGGGAAAGGAGATTGTTAGCCGCTTTGAGACTCCTTAGGGTAGTGATAAAGCGGGATATCAAATCCAAACTCCTCCTCCTCCTCCTCCTCTTCTCCTTCTACAATAGCTCTGCAAACAGAGAGGAGCTCTCTGAAAAGTAGGACACAAGGCCACACTATTAAGGCCTGTACGGACTGAGTGTCTCCTCTAAATATGGCTCAAAATCCTCTGCAGTGGCTGGGAGTGTAGAAGTCACTGCCTTGGCCAGCAGGGCAGAAGGTCAGCTGTCCAGAAAGAGCTGGCCTTTAAATCCATTCCTGTAATCAGTGTTCATCATCAAATAAGTGATATTTGGTGACCTCTGGTGGATACAACTGAAATATTCCTCTTGGCCCCTTGGAACACACCCTCCTCCTTCATTTCCTCCTCACTGCAATGCATCATGGGCTTATCCAACCCTTTCTCAAGCCTCTTGTAAGGAGCAAGCCGGCAGTAAATCACACTGGTGGACTTAACTCTTTATTAGCAAAAACACAATCTGCACAGACTTGGCCAGAGCAGCTCGTCCCCAGTAGGTCTTACCCCCATGAATCAGATGCCGAGATTGAAAGTCCCCACCTGCCCAGGGCTTTTTCCAAACAATTGGGGGCTGTGTCTGAGCCTAGCAAACCTCTCCACCCTTTCCATGCCTCTTCTGGTTCTGCGTTGCAGGGGATGGAATAGATGAACTTTGGGGTGCCTACGATTCCATGATAATAATTTGTATTAGTTTTCAATTACAATCCAATAATAGCCTCATTATAACAATACCAATTTATAATACAAGTATTAATACCAATAGTTCAAATACCGAATTATATACCGTATTTTTCCATGTATAAGACGTCCCCATGTATAAGACGCCCCCTACTTTTGGGAACCCCAAATTTAGAAAATGGGCATATGCACTATCCGTGTATAAGACGCCCCTAGATTTTTAACCTTATTTTAAAGTAAAAAAACACACCTAGTCTTATACACAGAAAAATACGGTAATTTAGATAAGGTGGGGCCCCCCCATGCTAGAATTGATGGCTTGATTATTTGCTTTATTTCTGCTTTCCAAAATCTTATTAATTTCCATTAGATTCCAACCGTCATCATGATCCCTTATAAAACAACTGCAATATTAATAACTTCTATTCGTGTTGACACATTAAATGATTTATAAAACTACGAGTGAGGAACTCAAACTATATCCTTGTTCTTCGTGTGTGTGGCAATTATTTTGTCCGTGGTGTTTCTTCCTGTTCTTGTAAGATGTTCATGTCTTTCTTTCCCCTGGTTGTTGCTGTTCTCCATCATGCCTTGGGCAAAGCTGATACAGTGGAACCTCGACTTACGAAGTATTCGACTTACGTATTTTTCGACTTACAAAAGGGAAAAAGCGGCTTCGCGCCTACGAATTTTTCAACTTCCGAAAGGAAATCCGCTTGGATTTTAGATGCTGTTTACTCGACTTACGAAGTTTTAGATGGGGTTTACTCAACTTACGAAGGTTTACATAGGGTTTTCTTACGAATTTTTCGACTTACGTTTCCAATGCATTCCTATGGGAATGCCGTTTTTCGGCTTACGAAATTTTCGACTTACGAGTGTGCTTTCGGAACGCATTAACTTCGTAAGTCGAGGTTCCACTGTATCTCATTGTCGTTCCAGAAATTTCTCAATTGCTTCATTCTCCATGATTCTATGCTTGTGCTTCTCTGAGCTATAAAACACAGGCTTCTTCCTTTATATATACATACATACATACATACATACATACATACATACATATATACCGGTACATACACACACACACACACACACACATATATATATATATGGGGATGCGGGTGGCGCTGTGGTCTAAACCACAGAGCCTAGGGCTTGCCGATCAGATGGTTGGCAGTTAGGATCCCCATGACGGGGTGAGCTCCCGTTGTTCGGTCCCTGCTCCTGCCAACCTAGCAATTCGAAAGCCCGTCAAAGTGCAAGTACAATGGTACCTCGGGTTAAGTACTTAATTTGTTCCGGAGGTCCGTTCTTAGCCTGAAGCGTACTTAACCTGAAGCACCACTTTAGCTAATGGGACCTCCTGGTGCCGCTGCGCAACCAGAGCACGATTTCTGTTCTTAGCGGAGTTCTTAACCTGAAGCGTACTTAACCCGAGGTACCACTGTAGATAAATAGGTACCACTCCAGCGGGAAGGTAAACGGCGTTTCCGTGCGCTGCTCTGGTTCGCCAGAAGCGGCTTAGTCATGCTGGCCACATGACCTGGAAGCTGTCTGCGGACAAACACCGGCTCCCTCGGCCTGTAAAGTGAGATGAGCGTCGCAACCCCAGAGTCGTCCATGACTGGACCTAATGGTCACGGGTCCCTTTACTTACTTTTACTTTTTACCATTAAAAGGGAAGAGATCAGTAATGACAAGAGTAAGACGAACAGTGATGGCAGCAAATACCAGTGACTGATATCCCAGTTGAACTACCGTAGGAATGTCGATAAAATCTGCAAATCTAAATTGTAATTTTATTAAGTAAATACCAATTCCATGAATTGGATTGTATAATTTTCTTGCTGGTCTTTAACCGTATTAAAGATTATTAAACGCCGGCTCCCTCAGCCAGTAAAGCGAGATGAGCGCCGCAACCCCAGAGTCGTCCGTGACTGAACCTAACGGTCAGGGATCCCTTTAACTTTACCTTTTTATATCGATACTAGTGGACGTTCAGCCCGTTAAATTAAACAGACTTGTTCCACATCGGGGACACGCGCAGAGCTGACCGAGCGGCTCCCACTTGTAATGGCCGCTGCCGTTTAGAAGTGCAGGCAAGCGCACACCCGCCGTGTGCCCGCGCACACCCGCCATTTTTTTTTTACATGTTTTTAAATATTTTTTTAAAATATCTGTGAGGTGAGTGGGGCTGAGAGACTTCAGAGAAGTGGGACTAGCCCAAGGTCACCCAGCAGCTGCATGTGGAGGAGCCAGGCCCGTCTCTACCCAGTGGTGCAAGTGGCGTGGTGCACCAGGGCGCCATGGTCTCAAGGGCGCCAGCCTGAGTGTCCGGGGAGGAGAGTTGGAGTCCGGCCGGGAGAGTTTGCGGCGCTCGGACGGGCTCTTCTGCTGTGAATCCTCCCAGGCGGGAGGGGGCGCTCATTGTCAGGTGCCTTCAGGGCACATTCCCCGGTCAGCGTGAGTGAGCCCGGGGAGTGGCCAAGGTGCCATTCTTCCCAAGCCTCCACAGGAGGAGAGCAATTCCCGCAGAGGCTTGGGAAAAGGTCAACAACTCTGGGAAAGGGGGAGGGGCACCACGGCGCCGGATATGCTTAAGACGGCCCTGGGAGGAGCAGAGACGCGAACCCGGTTCACCAGATTACAAGTCCACCGCTCTTAACCACTACACCACACTGGCTCTCGGTGTAGGATTGCAAGCGTAGGATTGCAGCTGTCTTTTCTGCTGCTTACAGGCAAAGCCAGAGGGCAGGGTTGGCAGGCAGCAGCATCCGTGAGTCAGTAAGGAAGATGGAGGCGTCTTTCTCCCCCAGTTGCATCCTGCTTCTGGCACTGAGGACCCCTGCTGATGCTGCCTGCTTCTGGAGAGAGAAAAGGGCGCGTGTTTCCCCTCCATCAGCTTCGCCTAAAAAACGTGAACGGTTGCCAGTGGAGACTGCGTTGAATAGGGCTTAGGCAATCCGAGAGGGAGCAAATTCAGTTCCACCCAGGCGAGGAGGGGGAAAGCCGGAGTCGGAATAAGAGAGATGAACGCTAATGAGGAAGAAGAATGAAAGTTGGGCAAGAAGGGCGGCACAGGAGAATGGAGACCCGAAGGAATGCACTGTTTGGAAACCCACATCAGGGTCAGAGCAGGATCGATACAATATGATAATCTTTCTTGTCATTGTCCCATACAGAACAACGAAATTGAGAACAGGGACGTCTTAGCCATTGAGCCTAGTGGTGCACGGCGCCACGGTGGCAAGATCTGGGGGCGCCTCAGCTATGCCGCGCCGGGAGCCCCCTCCCTGCTGGAGGAGCTGCCCTCCAGCAGCGCCCCCTCGCCCGCCTCTTCTCGGGCTGCGGGCGCCGTCGCGGGGAAGCCGGCGGCGAGCCTCCCGTCGACGCGGCAGCCAGGGCTCCCTAAACATCAGCGCGCGCAGCCGCTTCGGCCCAGCAGGCGGAGGCGCGGAGGGGCTGCCCCCTCCAGCTGCCTGCCTTGCTTTTGCCTTGCTTTTGGTTTTGGTTTTAAATGCAGTGTAGGGCAGTCTCTAAGGGAGTGTCTGTCAGGGGCGTAGGAAGGGAGGCAGGGGGCAGTCCGCCCCAGGTTCCATCATGGAGGGGGTGACAAATTATCAAGGAACAATTACTGCCCTACTAGGGTGGTTCATAAAAAACTTTTTTTTCTTTTTGAAAATTCCTGCTCCAAAGGTCTTATCTTACTACACTAGGGATTATATAGCTATATATGAAATTTCATGCATATCAGTTAATATCTTGACCCTCCTCCACGAAAATAGCTGTTTACTTGGCTGTTTTCCTATGTCGTGAAAGCTGAAATTTCAATTCAGTGGAGCACTTACTGTTCCCAACCCTAACCCTGCGGAAAGCCATCTAATTAGACTTTAATTTGATTCTGACATGTTTTTAGGAGGTAATTTAATTATTGTTTGATTTTATATCAATGTTATGTATCTGATGTTAGCCGCCCTGAGCCCGACTTCGGCCGGGGAGGGCAGGATATAAATAAAAGTTTATTTTTCCTTATTATTATTCCTTTGTAAGAAAATATGAAATAACGTAAAACCATTTTTTGCAGGCAAAAAAACAAACAAACCCAATGTCGGGGGGGGGGGTGATAAGAAATTTTCCACACCGGGTACCACCTGACCTTCCTACGCCTCTGGGGATGCCCTCCCATCAGATGACAAGGAGATTTAAAGAACTACACAACTTTGGGAAGACACCTGAAGGCAGCCCTGTATCTGGAAGTTTTTAACGTTTGACATTTCAGTATGTTTTTCTGTTTTGCTGGAAGCCGCCCAGAGTGGCTGGGGAAACCCAGGCCGATGGGCGGGGTATAAATAAAATAAAATCCTTATCCTTATCGTTATTACTATTTATTTGCGCACACCCGTTTGTCGAGACAGCAATTCAATTCTATCCACGTTGCCCTAGGCCCCATTAAAGGGGCTGGTTTTTCTCACAGGTCTGTGGCCAGGTTTCTGACTTCAAGTTGCAAGAAAGGAGATTCCAGCTAAACGTCAGGAAGAACTTTCCAGCAGCAAGAACTGTTTTGCCAGTGGAGGCGACTCCTTCCTTGGAGGTTTTAAAGCAGAGGTTGGATGGCCATCTGTCAGGGATGCTCTAGTTGAGATTCCTGCATTGCAGGGGGTTGGTCTAGATGACCCTCGGGGTACCTTCCAAATTGAAATAAACAGAAATCTGCTCTTATTCCCTTATGGGGTACACAAGAGCCTTTCCAGGTTCTCCATCGGTAGGAGTAAATTTACAGAGGCCAACCAATACCCCAGAGGACAGGATCACACTTCAAAATGACCTTATCAGATTAGAGAACTGGGCCAAGGCAAACAGGATGAATTTTAACAGGGAGAAATGTAAAGTACCGGTACTACACTTGGGCAAAAAAAATGAAAGGCACAAATACAGGATGGGTGACACCTGGCTTGAGAGCAGTACATGCGAAAAGGATCTAGGAGTCTTGGTAGACCACAAACTTGACATGAGTCAACAGTGTGATGCAGCAGCTAAAAAAGCCAATGCAATTCTGGGCTGCATCCATAGGAGTATAGCATCTAGATCAAGGGAAGTAATAGTACCACTGTATTCCGCTCTGGTCAGACCTCACCTGGAATACTGTGTCCAGTTCTGGGCACCACAGTTCAAGAAGGATACTGACAAGCTGGAACGTGTCCAGAAGAGGGCAACCAAAATGGTCAAAGGCCTGAAAACGATGCCTTATGAGGAACGGCTTAGGGAGCTGGGTATGTTTAGCCTGGAGAAGAGAAGGTTAAGGGGTGATATGATAGCCATGTTCAAATATATAAAAGGATGTCATATAGAGGAGGGAGAAAGGTTGTTTTCTGCTGCTCCAGAGAAGCGGACACGGAGCAATGGATTCAAACTACAAGAAAGAAGATTCCACCTAAACATTAGGAAGAACTTCCTGACAGTAAGAGCTGTTTGACAGTGGAATTTGCTGCCAAGGAGTGTGGTGGAGTCTCCTTCTTTGGAGGTCTTTAAGCAGAGGCTTGACAGCCATCTGTCAAGAATGCTTTGATGGTGTTTCCTGCTTGGCAGGGGGTTAGACTGGATGGCCCTTGGGGTCTCTTCCAACTCTATGAGAGTTGAGCAACGGTGCTCATCTCGCTTTTCAGGCCACAGACAGCTTTCCAGATCACCCGGCCAGCAGGACTAAACCACTTCTGACGCAATGGGACACCGTGACGGAAGCCACAGCTCACGGAAATGCCGTTTACCTTCCCGCTGAAGCGGTACCTATTTATCTACTTGTACTTTGACGTGCTTTCGAACTGCTAGGTTGGCAGGAGCTGGGACAGAGCAACGGGAGCTCACCCCGTTGTGGGGATTCGAACTGCCGACCTTTCGGCAAGCCCAAGAGGCTCAGTGGTAGGCTGGCATCCATCTGTCTCGAGAGACAATGGAGTGCGCCTCTGGAGATGAAATCAAACTATGGGAGAATAACACAAAATGGATGCTGTGGTTGCCAAGACACTATGCAAAATGGCTGCCATGTCACAAGAGCAGGAAAAAGGGCCACAAAATGGAGTGGCTGTGGCCCCCCATTAGCCCCTTCCCAGCAATGGGGGGGAGCACCTAAGCCAGCCATGGCACCCCCTCACCGAGGGGAGGTCTTTACCCCTCTCTTCCTTTCATTCCCCCCCCCCAAATTTTTATTACCTTTTAACAAATAAAAACAAACATCAACATACATCAACAACAAAATAAAACAACAATAATAAACAATAATAAACATAAAAACAAACATACATCCTTTAAACCTAATCCTTCTTCCTTTTCATTGTAAGTTGACTTCCTCCTGTCCTCCCTTCCTGCTTTCTATGTATATCATCTTTAGTAATCTCTTGACATCATTTAAAAAATATTTTTAATTAATTACCCTTAATATTTCTTCTTGTCTATAGTTCTTAACATCAGTTCCATCTATCATAAACCTTATATCTAACTTCTACAGCCTCCTCAGGCTTCCAGCTTACTTCTACTCTTTAATCTTGCAATACTTTTTAAAATATAATTTAAATTTATTCCAATCTTCTTCCTATCCCTCTCCTTTCAGAACAGAAGGGTGGACATCCATTCCTGGCATCCAGCGAAATGTTTGATCGCTCTGTCAGGACTCCAAACACCCTGGGTAGAACCCGGGTCAAGCCAGTCACACACACTGCTTTCCTCTGGTTCATCGAATCGTAGAGTTGGAAGGGAACACGCGGGACAACTAGTCCAACCCCGTGAATCTTTTGCCCAGGGCGGAACTCGAACCTACAACCCTGCAATGTGAGTGTCTCATGCTGTATCCACTGAGTTATCCAGTTATCCAGTGCCCATCAATGCACACACATGGGCCTGGTTTGCACATGGATGTCCGTCACACAGGACAACTGCACATGTGAGCGGTGTTCTTTGCCATTTTTGTCGATATTGCTTTTAGCATTATTTTTTAATCGTTGCGTTAGGCGCCTCAACCGCTTTGGGGGAAAGGCGTGCTCTTAAACAGCCTTCGCTGCCTGGTCCCCATCGGACGTTGCGGACTACAACTCCCATCGTCCCCAGCGTTGGCGAGAGCTGCTTTAGAGTAAGCCAAGGGAGATGGGAGTTGTAGTTCAAAGCATCTGGAGGGCATTTGGTTGGCGAGGACTGGTCGAAAAAGCACCTCCAATGTTAGCATTTACGTGCTTGCTTTAAATTTCTTCACCCGCCTTTTTCCTGATGCTGCATTTATTATTTTATGATTATGATTGTTATGATGCATTGCTATTGCTGCATCAATAAGCATCATGCACTTGTCCGATGAATCTCATTGCTAATTTCATGCTGTTCGCCGCCATTGCATATTCCTTTCACGGTGGCAGCGCAGACATTTTTGCAAATAAAAAAAACGACCCCCCCCCAACCCAGCCGAGCCTGGAGGGGGCGTGAACGCATGCGCGTCTGAACCCGCGTACCCTTGACGCGCGACCCGGGACGCGGCCCCTTTAAGAGCCTCCCTCGCTCCTCCGCTGGACTTTTAACAGGTGGCGCTTCGAAAAAACGATACTCAACGTTCTAAGAACGGAGAAAGAGGCGAGTGAGCGGGAGAGAGGCCAATAGGAAGGGAGGGGGCGGCGGGCGCAGCCAATGGGCGAAGAGGGGGCGGGGCGAACCTTGCTGGGCTGCAAAAACTGGAGCTGGTGGAATTTCGGGTTAATGATCAGCAGCCGTCGAGCCAGGATCGGTGCGGGTCCCGGCAGGATGGCAGTGCGCGACCAGCAACACCCTCGGCGATAGGGCCGCAGCCATGGCCCAGAGGCTGGTGGGGGGCTCGTCTGCCCCCCAGGGGGAAGACTTCTCCTTCGTCAGTCCCCTGGTCAAATACCTGCTCTTCTTCTTCAACATGGTTTTCTGGGTGAGCGCAGCAACGGGAGGGTTAAACTCGCACGGAGTCGGCGCCTTGGCCCGGATCGGACCCGCTGGTCCACCTGGTTCAGCGTTGCCTGCACTGGCTGGCAGCAGTGAGGGCTTGGGGGGGGGCGGCAATTCCCGGGTCTACCCGGGAGGAGGTGGCATTGGGAGCGGGGCTTGCGCCTGCGACCTTCTGCATGCAAAATGCGACGGGAGGGGGGGTGTCTCTGCGGTCTCCTTCGGGGCCCCTGGGGCACGTGAGGATGTGCACACACGTGTATGCGCTGGTGCAGTCGAATTCAATGCGCGGGAGAGGCGATGCTCGGGTTCCGCTTTTGCCTTTGAGAGACAGAGAGGGTCCTGCACTATAATTGCTCTGTTGCTTCGCCTCCATTAAGAGTCTCGTGGGAACGCACTGCGGTGCCCCTGGAGTCGGTAATAGGGGTGAGAAAGGATAATCTGATGTTACTGCAGTGATTTCTAAGCGTGCCGGGGAATGCCTTCCCAAATTCGTGTTCACCAGGTGTCTTAATTGAGATATACCAGTATGCGCCTTAATTGAGATATATACTGTCCTTCTGAACTTGTAATGGAATTTAATGGTTTTTATGAGGTACCGGTATATTCCATCCCACTCCATGAGTTTTCTTGGCTCTTTATTATTATTATTATTATTATTATTTTAAAAAAATCTAGTGTAATTTGTTGCATTTCGCCCTTATTAGCCCTTATTTGATTTGCCATCAAACTGTGATACAAATCTAAATGGCAACAAAACAGGATATAAATATCACATGATGTCAAAAGGTTACTTTTGACCTTGAGTCAAACTTAGAGTAGACCCATTGGAAGAAATGGACTTAAGCGGGCTTGCTCCGAGTTTGGCGGACGTTGCTCAAAATGACTTCTCTGCCCGTTGTAATTTATTAACTTATGTGCTGCTTAATGGCCTAAGTGGTTTCGAATGATAAAACCATTTACACACACAAAATAACGCACAATTAAACAATTCCATCAAAACATGAAAAACGAGCATCCATAATTAAAAAGTGCAAAAATTTCAGCCCATTAAAACAATTAACATCTCATTCTGAATATACCATTTCTGAGTAACTGCCTGGAGCATAACTCCAGTTTTTAAAAAAATGGGGTGTGGGCTATGCCCCTTGTACGGTCTCCGTTAATTACCATTTATTTGAGCGCAAGCTTTTTCTTCCTGCCTTCTGCATCTCATCCTGACCTTCTAGGCCACTTTGTCCAATTAACTGTTTCCATTAGAAGGGCTCTTTATCCTGGATTGGTTTTAATTTAAATCCTTAGTTAACTGTTTCATCTGCCTCTGTAGGGGATAGGCAAGCGCGGTGTGTAATTGCTCCTGGAGGCCATAATCAGCTTTTAGATGAGCGCGGTAATTTTGTTCAGGCTGTGTCAGCTCTCCGGGCAGCACCTGCCGGTTTCCCCTTTGCTGAAACATCTCGGCTTTTATTTATTGGAAGGAATAAATGGTCTGCTCAGCCGTAGCTCGCTGGCTTTCCGGCCAGAAGGTCCCCAGCACCTCCCAGTTCACAGGCAATGGGAGCAGCTGGTGATGGAACTGGGACCACGGAGAGCTCCTGTCTGCCACATGGTAGAGCTCAGTAGCCAAAATGGCATCCTCTAGATCAGTGATGGCTAACCTTGACACCCTGGATGTTTGGAACTACAACTCCCATCATCCCTAGCTAACAGGACCAGTGGTCAGGGATGATGGGAGTTGTAGTCCCAAAACATCTGGAGTGTCAAGGTTAGCCATCACTGCTCTAGATGGTGCGGAACTACAACTCCCATCATCCCTGCCCATTGGGGCTGATGGGAGCTGTAGTCCACAAACATCTGGCATGAACCACATTGTGATTTTCATCCATGGGTAACAACTGCTTCCATGCGCCTGTTTTACAGTTTTGTTTTCCATCTTTAAATTTTTGCTTGTTGTTAGAATTGTCGTATCTGTTTTATGTACAGTACGTCTTTTGTTTCCCCAACTTGGGTCTCCAGCTGGGTTGTGTGTTTTTTTGGACTACAACTCCCATCATCCCTAGCTAGCAACACCAGTGGTCAGGAATGATGGGAATTGTAGTCCAAAAAAAGCAGCTGGAGACCCAAGTTGGGAAAAACGCTGATATGCGTTATAAAATGAAATAGTAATAATGATATAAATTTAACCAAAAAGCAGAGCCTTGTGGCACCACAAAAACTTCCTTGCAATCCTGTGCAGGACTACTGAGAGAGTGCTGGGAACTTACCTCTGAGTAGTGCTTACCTTGGACTTTATGGCTCATAAGGAAGTTGCACACACCAGGAAATAAATGAAGTTTGTTTAGAGCGTGAAATGAGACAGTATATAGGTGCTGCTTTGGGAAAGCAAGTTCTATATCTGCGGGCAGGAAATCAAACATCACAAACAAACCATCTTAAAGAGTAAAAGAGTCCCTAGCTACCCAAACCTGCGGGCCGAGCGTGACAATTTGCCACTGTAAAGGTAAAGGGACCCCTGACAATTAGGTCCAGTTGCGGACGACTCTGGGGTTGTGGCGCTCATCTCGCTTTATTGACCAAGGGAGCCGACGTACAGCTTCCGGGTCATGTAGCCAGCATGATTAAGCCGCTTCTGGTGAACCAGAGCAGCGCACGGAAACACCATTTACCTTCCCTCTGGAGCGGTACCTATTGATCTACTTGCACTTTGACGTGCTTTCGAACTGCTAGGTGGGCAGGAGCAGGGACCGAGCAACGGGAGCTCACCCTGTCGCGGGGATTCGAACCGCCGACCTTCTGATCGGCAAGTCCAAGAGGCTCTGTGGTTTAACCCACAGCACCACCCGCGTCCCATTTGCCATTGTACTCACCCCAAAAGAAGCATTGTAGGGTTGGAAGGGACCCCTAGTGTCATCTAGTCCAACTCTTTGCAATGCAGGAATCCCAGCTGAAGACTCCATGTGAGATGGCCATCCAACCTCTGTTTAAAATCCTCCAAGGAAGAAGAATCCACCAGCTCCCAAGGGAATCCATTATTGAACAGCTGTTACTGTCAGAAAGTCCTTCCTGATGTTGCGTCGGAATCTCCTTTCTTGTAACTTGAAGCCATGGGTTCGAGTCCTACCCTCCGGAGCAGGAGAAAACAAGCTTGCTCCATCCTCCATTTGCAGAGGCGCCAACGCCTAGGGGTCCAGGTCCCATCACACACACACACACACACACACACACACACACACACAAATAAATAAAAAGGGAGGCCTTGAAACCTAATGGAACACAAAATCATTGCCTAAAAAGCTGTGCCTTCTGTGTGAGCTCAGCCCTCATCTCAAAATCCTATACCTGTTGGGCAGCAGAAATCTCTCACCCATTCCTTGGTCCAGAGAAGCACAGATCTGATTGTTGCAGAGCAAAGAAGGGGTCCTATAGGAGCTATGAGCTACCCGATGAAAATTAGGGGTTTAAGCACTATTTTGGACTAACGTAACTCTATGGAGAAGGGACCCACGTGGTGTTGTAGGTTAAACCACAGAGCCTAGGCCTTGCTAATCAGAAGGTCGGCGGTTCGAATCCCTGCGACAGGGTGAGCTCCCGTTGCTCGGTCCCTGCTCCTGCCAACCTAGCAGTTCGAAAGCACGTCAAAGTGCAAGTAGATAAATAGGTACCGCTGCAGCGGGAAGGTAAACGGTGTTTCCGTGCTCTGCTCTGGTTCGCCAGAAGCGGCTTCATCATGCTGGCCACATGACCCGGAAGCTGTACGCCGGCTCCCTCAGCCAATAAAGCGAGATGAGCACCGCAACCCCAGAGTCGGACACGACTGGACCAAATGGTCAGGGGTCCCTTTACCTTTTTAACTCTACAGAGAGGGGAGCTGTCTTCCCCATTTCCCCCCCCCCCTGCATACCCCTTAAAATCTGTGCTAGGACTTCTTCCAACCCTCTGGAGCAGATTTGGGGAGGGAGAGCTCAATTGTGCAAGTAATGGCGGGGAACTGGATACTTCCTGTGCCAACTGAGTTTCATGATCATATATCGTCGGTGCTCATAGAATTTCAGCATGGTGATGGGATACGTTTGGCAGGACCTGTGAAAGGAGGGTGAAAGGGGGCCATGTTGTTGTTGAAACAAAATAAAAAATAAAAAAATTCCTTCCAGTAGCACCTTAGAGACCAACTAAGTTTGTTCTTAGGGACGTGGGTGGCGCTGTGGGTTAAACCACAGAGCCTAGGGCTTGCTGATCAGAAGGTCGGTGGTTCGAATCGCTGCGACGGGGTAAGCTCCCATTGCTTGATCTCAGCTCCTGCCAACCTAGCAGTTCGAAACCACATCAAAGTGCAAGTAGATAGATAGGTACCGCTGCAGCGGGAAGGTAAACAGCGTTTCCGTGCGCTGCCCGGGTTCGCCAGAAGCGGCTTAGTCATGCTGGTCACATGACCCGGAAGCTGTACGCCGGCTCCCTCGGCCAGTAAAGCGAGATGAGCGCCGCAACCCCAGAGTTGTCCATGACTGGCCAGTGTGGTGTAGTGGTTAAGAGCGGTAGACTCGTAATCTGGTGAACCGGGTTCGATTCCCCGCTCCTCCACATGCAGCTGCTGGGTGACCTTGGGCTAGTCACCCTTCTCTGAAGTCTCTCAGCCCCACTCACCTCACAGAGTGTTTGTTGTGGGGCAGGAAGGGAGAGGAGAATGTGAGCCGCTTTGAGACTCCTTCGGGTAGTGATAAAGCGGGATATCAAATCCAAACTCTAATGGTCAGGGGTCCCTTTACCTTAAAGCATTGGTTCATTTCGTAATGTGCAGAAACAGAGATGAAAACTACAACGATGGGTGGGAATTTTTTTAAAATGGAAAAACGAAACCGTAAAACAGGTGGAATGAGTGGTTGTGCAGGAGTTAAAGTAGCAGAAGGCCAGTGCTGCTATGCGTGACTTAACCTTGGCTCCGCTGAATGAGGCTGTAAGAAGAAAAGGAAAGCCGTTTGTGCCAAGGGCTTCAGAATTTTCCCTCCATCTCTCTCTCTCTCTCTCTCTCTCTCTCCCTCTCCCTCTCTCCACCCCTCTTTTCTTTCTTGTCCTCCTCCTCCTCCAAAGAGAGCCTCCCCCCTCCAGGTGTCAAGACAATTGCAGCAGCTAATTGCCCACTTAAGCACCAATGCCTTCCTTCAAATCCCACGCTTTTCAATGCCAGGAGGGGGAAAAGGTGGCTCTAGTCTTGACAAATGATCCCTTTGCCACTGCAAGGAAGGAGGAGAGGATTTCTGACATGGGCAGGCCGCAAACCAGAGTGATGCTATTCAGCTGCTGGTACCTGGTTAGCAGGGAGGTGTTTATCATGGGTAGGCAACCGAAGGCCCGTGGGCCAGATGCGGCCCAATCGCCTTCTCAATCTGGCCTGCGGACGGTCCAGGAATCAGCGTGTTTTTACATGAGTAGAATATGTGCTTTTATTTAAAATGCATCTCTGGGTTATTTGTGGGGCATAGGAATTCATTCATATTTCCCCCCAAAAATATAGTCCGGCCCCCCACAAGGTCTGAGGGACGGTGGACCCGGCCCCCTGCTGAAAAAGTTTGCTGACCCCTGGTGTTAATGAAAGGGAGGAGGATCGGTGATGGGGTGGCAGGGTGGAGAAGATGATGCATCTTTAAGGAAGGAGCCTGCTGGATTGGACCAATGCATCCTGCCTCTCCCCTCCTGCGGTTTCCAGAAGCTGGTATGCGGAATCATAGAATCGCAGAGCTGGATGGGAGAGGTTGGATGGCCGTCTCTCACGGATGTTTTCGCTGAGATTCCTGCATTGCAGGGGTTGGACTAGAAGACCCTTCCAGCTCTACAATTCTGTGATTTTAGGTTCTCCTTTCCACCTGTGAGTCAGGGATGGATGTGGCGATGGCCTGGTCTTTTCTTACGCTTAAGAAGGCTCTGGCCTGGCGCTCTTGACATTCTGGGCTTCTTTGTCTTGGCAGATGATCTCCATGGCGATGGTGGCTGTGGGAGTCTATGCCCGCTTGATGAAGCACGCAGGTAAGGAGCATAAGCAGTGTGCCAAGCAAGGGCTCGCGGACTTGAAATTGTCGGGCTGTGCTTCCTGAAGTGGGTGGCAATAAGAAACAGGAGGGCACTTGAGGCCAGCCCTTTGAGTGTGTCAATTGCTTACTTGAAACACCTTCCTTGCTTTGTTTTTCAAGCTTTTCACTCTCAAAGCTTCCGTATTTTTCGCTCTATAAGGCGCACCTGACCATAGGACGCACCTAGTTTTTAGAGGGGAAAAGCCCCAATTTTTTGAGGATCAGCTCAAATTTCTGCAGCTTCTTTTGCAAAGGAGAAAAGCCCCATTTTTTGAGGATCAGCTCAAAGTTGTTGAGCTTACTTTGCAAAGGGAAAAAACCCTGTTTTATGGGGTTTAACTCACAGTTCTGCAGCTTCAGGAAAGGGAGCCATTTCTACAGTTTCCAGACAGATAATCTAATCAGCCAGTCACATGTCGCTGGGGAAACAGCCTCCCTCTGCAAGGGGGCGGGGCTGGAATCTCCCACCCTTATCTCTCTCCCTGATCGTTTGCTGAGCAGCTGCTCAGGGGGCTTCCTTTCAACACCCCCTTCTCTCTCTTTTCTTTAAAAAAAGCACGATCTGCTTTTGCCCCTGGGCAGTTCAGCTCCAGGGACCACACATTCGCTCCATAAGACGCACAGACATTTCCCCTTACTTTTCAGGAGGGAAAAAGTGCGTCTTATGGAGCGAATGTGTGGTCCCTGGAGCGAAAAATACTGTATTTCCTTTGTATTTATGATTCCAAGTTGTCCCCAAATAGGCAATTTATTGGTATAGCTATTCATGTTCTCATAAACTAGTTACCCCATATCTGTGATCAATGAAGGTTTGTGGGTGTTTAGTAGGTACATTTATACCTTGACTCCCGAACAATTCTGCTCCCGAACAATCGAAACCCGGAAGTGAGTGTTCCGGTTTCCAAACTTTTTTTGGAAGCCGAATGTCTGATGCCACTTCCTTGGCTTCTGATTGGCTGCAGGAAGTTCCGGAAGCCAATCAAAAGCCACCCTTTGGTTTCCGAACATTTTGGAAGTCGAACGGACTTCCGGAACGGATTCTGTTCGACTTCTAAGGTACGACTGTAGTACTGTAGAAGCATTTGCGAGCTTCTTTGCGGAGAAAGTCTTGCTGCTCCGCCATGACCTCCCTGCCAATTTGGATACAATAACGGAGCTAGAGGCCCCTCGACTGTCTTCGGGCCCAGTATTGGACCACTTTGATCGGATACTCCCTGCCGATGTAGACAGATTCCTCCAAGCTGGAAGGCCCACCACCTGTCCCCTTGACCCGTGCCCGTCCTGGCTGATTAGAGCGTGCCCGGACGAGGTGCGGGCCCCCCTGGGTGAGATTATCAACTTGTCCCTTGGCACAGGGACCTTCCCAGGGGAGTTGAAAGAGGCAGTGGTGCGTCCTCTCTTAAAGAAAACTTCTTTAGATCCTTTAGATCTATCCAATTACCGCCCGGTCTCGAATCTTTCGTACTTGGGTAAGGTAATTGAGAGAGCGGTTGCTGAACAACTTAGTGGGTTTCTGGAGGAAACATCGGCTCTGGATCCATTTCAGTCCGGCTTTCGCCCTGGCTATGGGACTGAAACGGCTTTGGTCGCGCTAATGGATGATCTCCGTAGACAGCTGGATCGAGGCGGATCGGGACTGCTGATTCTCTTAGATTTGTCAGCAGCCTTCGATATGGTCGATCATGAACTTTTAGACCACCGCCTTGCCGACGTGGGGATTCAGGGCACAGTCCGACAATGGCTGCGCTCCTTTATCTCAGGTCGGGGACAGAGAGTGGCGCTAGGGAATGAGTTGTCTCCGCGGCACTCCTTGGTGTGTGGAGTCCCACAGGGCGCAATCCTTTCCCCGATGCTTTTCAACATCTTTATGCACCCTCTCGCCCAGATTGTCCGGAGCTTTGGGCTGGGTTGTCATCAATATGCTGATGACACCCAGCTTTATCTGTTGCTGGACGGCCGCCCCGACTTGGTCCCAGACACACTGGCCAGGTGTTTGGAAGCTGTGGCTAGATGGATGCGTGGGAGCCGATTAAAGTTAAATCCTTCGAAGACAGAGGTCCTTTGGCTAGGTCGGGACGACATGGGGTTGGGGGGCCAACCCCCAACCCTTGCAGGCGTTCAATTAGTGCCAGCGCCTTTTGTCAAGAGTCTGGGGGTAACCTTTGACGCCTCCCTTTCCATGGAGGCGCAGGTTGCAGCCACAGCAAAGGTGGCATTTTTCCATCTCCGCCGTATTAGGCAGTTGGTCCCCTACCTCTCTCGCCCTGACCTGGCCACAGCGATCCATGCGACGGTCACCTCCAGACTAGATTATTGTAACTCGCTCTATGCAGGGCTGCCCTTGAGGCTGACCCAGAAACTCCAGCGGGTGCAGAATGCCGCGGCGAGGCTCCTTACGGGGTCCTTGCCGCGAGATCACATTCATCCAGTGCTTTATCAGCTGCACTGGCTCCCGGTGGAGTACAGGATCAGGTTTAAGGTGCTGGTCTTAACCTTTAAAGCCCTATGCGGCCTAGGGCCCTCATACTTAAGGGACCGTCTCTCCTGGTATGCCCCAGGTAGGACCTTGAGGTCATCAAATAATAACTTTCTGGAGATCCCAGGTCATAAGGAGGTCAGGTTGGCAGCCACCAGGGCCAGGGCTTTTTCGGTTCTGGCCCCGATATGGTGGAATGATCTGCCACAAGAAACGAGGGCCCTGCAAGAGTTAGCACCCTTTCGCAGGGCTTGTAAAACGGAGTTGTTCCGTGTGGCTTTTGGGGTAATCTGAGTGTAACTTTTAAAAAAATTCAAAATTTTAAAGTTTTAAAGTGTATTTTATATCTGTATTTTTAATCTGTGTTTTTATATTTGTATTTGATTGTTAGCCGCCCTGAGCCCGATTTTGGCGGGGAAGGGCGGGATATAAATAAAAGTTTATTATTATTATTATATTACTTTCCGTTGATAAGCATGCATGGAAATGCTCTCCTTGCAATATCTGGCCTCTCTGGAACAAGTTCATCAATTTTGTCGAGTTAATTAAACTACATAGTTTTAATTAGATTTTGAATCATTCTTACAGTTTCCTCAGTGGGCCATGCAAACTGCTATCCTATATAATAAAGAGCCTCTGTCCGTACGTACCACTTTCCGTGTGTCAGAGGAAATCGCAACTGCGCGTGCGTTCCAGTGACACACGGATTGGAGGACGCAGACCAATAGGAGCGGGGGCAGCGGCGCAACGCACCGCTTCCTGCAGCCTCCTGCTGTCGGCCATCTTCAGCGGACCTTTCCGCTGCCTCCGCCGATGGCTCCGGCTTCGGACGCAGACCAATAGGAGCGGGGGCAGCGGCGCAATGCGCCGCTGCCCCCAGCCTCCTCCTGCCGCCCTTCCGTTTTTGGAGCGCTGCGTTGGAGCGCTGCCAAAGGCGCCAAACACTGCCGGAGCTCCCCGACCGCCTTCCGCGCCGCCAAAACTTCCGCCGCCGCCGCGCAAACAGCGCGGGCTACCGTGGATGGTAGCCGGGAAGCCGCTGCCCCCCCCCGCAGGCCCGCAACGCCCGGAGAAAGCCCTCCGGTGCCGGGCAGAACAGGGGTCTCCGAGGCTTAGCGGCCTGGGACGGCCCATCCAGCAGAGCGCCGGTGCTCCGGAGTCCAGGGAGGGCGACCCCGTCCCCGCCGCCGCTACTACCACCGCTTCTGCCGCCCCCGGGGAAGAGGAAGAAGGGGTAGGGAGCCCTTCTCCACCCCCCCAGCAGCCTGAGACGACCAGCCTCGCGGAGTGCCAGTGCTCCGGAGGCCGAAGAGGGCCGCCTTGCATCCGCCGCCGCTGCGGCCGCCCCTGGGGAGAGAGGAGAGGGGAACCCCTTCCCGCCCCCAGCGCCCCCAACCTCGCCTGTTTCCTACCCTCCTCCTGCCAACGCTCCCTCCGCCCGGGACAGGGGTTGCTCCTCCGCCGCCGCCCACCCGCCCGCGATGGGAGGGAGACGCGAACTGAGGCCCCCCGTCCAGCACGCGCCCTTCCCTGCGCGCTGCCCAGCCGGCGGGGGTCCGAGGCGAGGCGGCCTCCGCTCACGGGCCAGCCGCTCGCCCCCGCCGAAGCCTCCCGGTCCCCCGGCTCCTGCTGCTCCGCCTCCGGCTAGCGCCTGTTTTTTTCAACAGGCTTAATATACTAGTTCTGAATAATGCTTTTATACCGCAGGGTAGTGGATGAGTTTATGGAACCAAGCCGACAGTAGCCCAGTAAGAACTGGGAACCGCTGCTGTAGGGCATTTTCTGTTTTTCAAGGCTGCAAACACCCCATAAATTTAATAACACCTGGGTTCTCCCCACCCCCAAGAATCCTGGGAACTGTAGTTTGCTAAAGGTGCTGGAGATGCTAGCTCTGTGAGGGAGCAAAATTGCTTTTTCAGCTCAGCAGAGGACTGAAACTAGCTCACCCGGTTCATGCGAGGAAAGCTGGAAAACCACTGCCTTGGGATTTAAAGGAATTAAATTTCAGCTGCACCCCTGAAATTCCTCCTGCATTATTCCCAAGCGGCCGGCGTTCTTGCCTCAGAAAAGCAGACAGCAAATGCTGCCTTGGGGCCGTCCCCACATTTAAATGAAAGGAAGCATAAAACACTGTTGTTGGGGACAGAATCATAAGAGTTTAGAAGGGACCCCCAAAGGTTCATGTAGTCCAACCCGCTGCAACACAATAATAATAATAATAATAAATTTATTATTTGTACCCCGCCCATCTGGCTGAGTTTCCCCAGCCACTCTGGGTGGCTCCCAATCAAGTGTTAAAAACAATATAGCATTAAATATTAAAAACTTCCTTAAACAGGGCTGGCTTCAGATGTCGTTTAAAAATAGGATAGCTGCTTATTTCCTTGACCTCTGACGGGAGGGAGGGCGCCACCACCGAGAAGGCCCTCTGTCTGGTTCCCTGTAACCTCACTTCTTGCAATGAGGGAACCGCCAGAAGGCCCTCGGCGCTGGACCTCAGTGTCCGGGCTGAACGGTGGGGGTGGAGACGCTCCTTCAGGTATACAGGACCAAGGCCGTTTAGGGCTTTAAAGGTCAGCACCAACACTTTGAATTGTGCTTGGAAATGTACTGGGAGCCAATGCAGATCTCTCAGGACCGGTGTTATATCGTCTCAGCGGCCGCTCCCAGTCACCAGTCTAGCTGCCTCATTCTGGATTAATTGCAGTTTCCGAGTCACCTTCCAAGGTGGAGCGCATTGCAGTAGTCCAAGGGAGAGATAACCAGAGCATGCACCACTCTGGCGAGGCAGTTCGCGGGCAGGTAGGGTCTCAGCCTGCGTACCAGATGGAGCTGGTAGACAGCTGCCCTGGACACAGAATTGACCTGCGCCTCCATGGACAGCTGTGAGTCCAAAATGACTCCCAGGCTGCGCACCTGGTCCTTCAGGGGCACAGTTACCACCCCACCAGGTCTAAGGAGTCCCCCACACCTGCCCGCCCCCTGTCCCCCAAGAACAGTACACCTGTCTTGTCAGGATTCAACCTCAATCTGTTAGCCGCCATCCACCCTCCAACCGTCTGTGTGCTTAGCCATAGTAAGCAGGGAGAAGCTGTTGCGACGGGAGGGAAATTCCTGCGTTTTACTCCCTGCTCTTCCTTTCCCGCTGCAGAAGCGGCCATGGCTTGCCTCGCCGTAGACCCTGCCATCCTGCTGGTCGTCGTCGGCGTCCTGATGTTTTTCCTCACGTTCTGCGGCTGCATCGGCTCCCTGCGGGAGAACATCTGCTTGCTGCAGACGGTGAGAACCCCTGGGCATCGTCCCTGGGAGGAAGCTGGGGAAAGGCAGGAAGGTAGCGCTGGCCTCAGAAACTTCCTGCAGCCTGGGCATCCTTAGGCAAAGGGAGCCCTTGCCACTGGAAGTCTCTGGTCGGGACTTTTATATTCTTTCCACCTCTGGGCCAGTAGCACCCAGGACAGTGCTGTCGAATGGTGCTTCAAATATATGTGATTCCAATTAAACGCATGGTGCCTTGGAAAAAAACCCCTGTGTAAATGGGGGGGGGGGTGCCTGTAGAGTTGGGAAACGTTCGGGAAAGGGTACCCAAAATGAACCAGGGGGTGGAGAGCATAGCTGTCAACCCTCCCTTTTTTTGGCGGGAAACTCCCTTATTCCAATGCCGTTTCCCGCTGCTATCCCGGATTGTTGATATCCCTTAAATTTCCCGGATTTCCAAGGAAGCAGCTCCTCTCCCTCCCTGCCGGCCAGGGAGGCTCCTCAGCTGCGTTGCTCGGCTGCCAATAAGGAGTCTGAGACCGACTGAGGGCGGAGCTTGCATGCCTTGTGCAGCCAGACCCTCACACCCAACCAGACAGACAGCCTGCCTGCCGTCTACGCGCTCGCTCTTTCGCTCACCCGTTTGTGCGCAGCCTCTGGAGCGCAGGGTAGCGAGGCTACTTGGTGCCATTGCACCGCCTTCGTGGCATCCCTTATTTTCAAATCTGATAGTCTGAAAAAATCCCTTATTTTCAAATCCGAAAGTTGACAGCTATGACCAGGGGGTGGAGAGACACCCCAATGGGGACAGGTAGCAGCGTTTGGGACTTTTTAGTTCAGAGAAAAGGCAAGTAAGAGGAGACATGATAAACAATTATAAAATGAGTGTACGGCAGGGGGGAAACGGGGCGAGAAAAGGTTCTCAACCTCTTTCCTAACACTGGAACCTGTGGTCATGCATCAAAGCTAAACTTTTGAAGATTCACGATGGATAAAAAAAAGTCCTTCTTCACATGGTGCATAGTCAAACTATAGAACTCAGGAGCCAATGATGACCACCAATTTGAATGGCTTTGAAAGAGAATATTAATAATAATAATAATTTATTATTTATACCCCGCCCATCTGACTGGGCTTCCCCAGCCACTCTGGGCAGCTCACAACAGAATATTAAATACACGATGAAACATCAAACATTAAAAACTTCCCTAAACAGGGCCGCCTTCAGATGTCTTCTAAAAGTCTGGCAGTTGTTTTTCTCTTTGACATCTGGTGGGAGGGCGTTCCACAGGATGGGTGCCACTACCGAGAAGGCCCTCTGCCTGGTTCCCTGTAACTTGGCTTCTTGTAGAGAGGGAACTGCCAGAAGGCCCTCGGAGCTGGACCTCAGTGTCCGGGCAGAACGATGGGGGTGGAGGTGCGCCTTGTGATTTTTGGCTGTCTTGGTTAATATGGACGGGTCTCCCACAATGGTCCCCCCTCTCCAATTGCTCACCGCAAAATGTCCCCTGACAGGGGTCCGGGATTTATCATGAAATATCTCTCCAGCCTTAGAATGTAAAGCTCATTGGAGCCAGGAAGGCAGGACCCTCCAGCTGGTGGGAAGGTACAAAGAAATGGATCAATACGTTTCCGAGCACAATTCAAAGTGTTGGTGCTGACCTTTAAAGCCCTAAACGGCCTCAAAGGCCCAGTATACCTGAAGAAGCGTCTCCACCCCCATCATCCAGCCCGGACACTGAGGTCCAGCTCCAAGGGCCTTCTGGCGGTTCCCTCGCTGCGAGAAGCGAGGTTACAGGGAACCAGGCAGAGGGCCTTCTTGGTGGTGGCGCCCGCCCTGTGGAACACCCTCCCATCCGATGTCAAGGAAATAAACAACTATCTGACTTTTAGAAGACATCTGAAAGCAGCCCTGTTTAGGGAAGTTTTTAATGTCTGATGTTTCATCGTGTTTTAAATATTCTGTTGGGAGAACCGCAGTGAGGGAGCCGCCAGAAGGCCCTTGGAGCTGGCCCCACCCCCCTGAGCATTGACCTGCCATTGACTCTGTGATCCTTCACGTATGAGATTCTCTCCCCTGCAGTTCTCTGTCTGCCTGACGGTCATCTTCCTGCTGCAGCTGGCGTTGGGCGTCCTGGGGTTCGTCTTCTCCGACAAGGTAGCCGGTGTTACGGAGGCGATTGTTCCGGGTGGGGGAGAGTGGAAAGGTGGCGTGAGAGGTTTTGCGGGGGGCTGAAGTGAGCAGCCTTGTTCCCTGGAATGTCCCTAAGCTACTTCTTTCGAGACGGGTCTTCGGGGTGGGCGGGTGGAAGAATGGGACTTGACATGTTCAGGGTTAGAATTAAATACAGTGGTACCTTGGTTCTCAAGCTTAATCCGTTCCGGAAGTCTGTTCGAAAACCAAAGCGTTCCAAAACCAAGGCGCGCTTTCCCATAGAAAGTAATGCAAAATGGATTAATCCGTTCCAGACAATTAAAAACAACCCCTAAAACAGCAATTTAACATGAATTTTACTATATAATGAGACCATTGATCCATAAAATGAAAGTAATAAACCAGGCTGCAGTCTACTTGTTGTTGTTGTTGTTTAGTCGTTTAGTCGTGTCCGACTCTTCGTGACCCCATGGACCAGAGCACGCCAGGCACTCCTGTCTTCCACTGCCTATCTATCATCCATCTATCTATCTATCTATCTATCTATCTACCTACCTACCTACCTACCTACCTATCTGTCTATCTACCTACAGTGGTACCTCGACTTACGAGTAACTCGACTTATGTTTTTTTCGAGTTACGAGTGACTTCCGGTAAAACAAAATGGCCGCCGCATCCGAATTTTTTCGACTTACGAAAAGACGTCGCGGCCACTTTTAATAGGATTTTTTCGACTTACGAATTTTTGACCCGGATTTTTCAACTTACAAATGTCCCCCCCCCCATGCATTCCTATGGGGATTCGACTTACGAATTTTTTCAACTTACGAAAATAGCGTCGGAAGGCATTATCGTCGTAAGTCGAGGTACCACTGTATCTATCTATCTATCATCTATCTGTCTATCATCTGCCTGTTGTTGTTGTCTAGTCGTGTCCGACTATTCGTGACCCCCTGGACCAGAGCACGCCAGGCACTCCTGTCTTCCACTGCCTCCCGCAGTTTGGTCAGACTCATGTTGGTAGCTTCGAGAACACTGTCCAACCATCTTGTCCTCTGTCGTCCCCTTCTCCTTGTGCCCTCCATCTTTCCCAACATCAGGGTCTTTTCCAGGGAGTCTTCTCTTCTCAAGAGGTGGCCAAAGTCTTGGAGCCTCAGCTTCAGGATCTGTCCTTCCAGTGAGCACTCAGGGCTGATTTCCTTCAGAATGGATAGGTTTGATCTTCCTGCAGTCCATGGGACTCTCCAGAGTCTCCTCCAGCACCACACATAGTGCACTTCAAAGTCCACAACTTGTTTTTCCAGTTATTTGCAATTAATTGGATTGGGAGTATCCAAAACTGGCAGTGATCTACCCATTGCGATTGGAGGGACAAGATGGAAACACTTAAACTGGAGGGACGAGGAGCATCTGTGGGGAAGGAGGTGGCTAACTGGATGCAGGAGAGAGGAGTTTAAGGGGGGGAAAGGGAGGCCAAAGGTCTGCCCCCACTCACCCAAGCTAGCCCCCCCTGCATGTTTTCCGGCATCTGCCCCCACTCCCCATTCGCCTAGGCCAGCACCAGAATCCAAAAGCATCCATTCTTCAGCGATCAGCCTTCTTTATGGTCCAGCTCTCACTTCCATACATACTTCCGCTTTTCCTTAAAGGTAAAGGGACCCCTGACCATTAGGTCCAGTCGTGTCCGACTCTGGGGTTGCGGCGCTCATCTCGCTTTATTGGCTTAGAGCCGGCGTACAGCTTCCAGGTCATGTGGCCAGCATGACTAAGCCGCTTCTGGCGAACCAGAGCAGCGCAACGGAAATGGCGTTTACCTTCCCGCCGGAGCGGTACCTATTTATCTACTTGCACTGCATGCTTTTGAACTGCTAGGTGGGCAGGAGCAGGGACCGAGCAACGGGAGCTCACCCCATCGCGGGGATTCGAACCGCCGACCTTCTGATCTGCAAGCCCCAGGCTCTGTGGTTTAACCCACATAGTTATTACTATTTATTAAATATGTTCTTCTGTAGCTGCATTGCTTTATACTTTCTGAGTTGTTGGAAGGGACCCAGGTGGCGCTGTGGGTTAAACCACAGAGCCTAGGGCTTGCTGATCAGAAGGTCGGCGGTTCGAATCCCTGCGACGGGGTGAGCTCCTGTTGCTTGGTCCCTGCTCCTGCCCACCTAGCAGTTCGAAAGCATACCAGTGCAAGTAGATAAATAGGTACCGCTCCAGCGGGAAGGTAAACGGCGTTTCCGTGTGCTGCTCTGGTTCGCCAGAAGCGGCTTAGTCATGCTGGCCACATGACCCGGAAGCTGTACGCCGGCTCTCGGCCAATAAAGCAAGATGAGCGCCGCAACCCCAGAGTCGGACACGACTGGACCTAATGGTCAGGGGTCCCTTTACCTTTAGGAGTTGTTGCATCCTGTTTTCCAAGGTATTTCTTGTTTCGTTTTTGTTTTATGTCTTTACTATTTTTTTATTTTGATTTGATCCTGTGAACCGCCCTGAGACCTGCAGGTATACAAATTTAATTAATAAATGGATAGTAAATAAATAAATTCAATATCCCTGGCATGCCTCTTTGCAGGACGGTTAACCCTTTGAGCTCTAAACGCCCTCCATAGCCTTTTTCCGATTTCCTTACAGGCACGCGGGAAGGTGAGTGAGATTGTCAACAACGCCATCGTTCATTACAGGGATGACTTGGACCTCCAGAACCTCATTGACTTCGGCCAGAAAGAGGTGAGTTTTGGTTTATAAACTGCAAGGCCTCACCCTGCTTCCAGATGGTTGCAGGTTATGGATGCACACAGTGTCAGATTTACGTATAAGCTCAACAAGCTATAGCTTAGGGCCCCACCCTCTTGGGGGGCCCCAAATTTTTAAAGGGAAAAAAAACTGGATGTACATTTCCAAAATATAAGATAAAAAAACAAATAAAATAAAACCTACATACGGCAACAGGGTTTTGTGTTGTGTAGGCTCCTGTGATGTAAGTCATGGGCCCCGCCTGCTAGCCTGCTCCCTAAAATATCACTGCTTTGCTCCTTTCTATATATAGGGTGCCTGCATTCTGCTCTTTATAATTATTAGCATAGCTGTCAACCCTCCCTTTTTTTGCGGGAAACTCCCTTATTCCAACGCCGTTCCCCGCTGCTATCCCGGATTGTTGATATCCCTTAAATTCCCCGGATTTCAAAGGAAGCAGCTCCTCTCCCTCCCTGCCGGCCAGGGAGGCTCCTCAGCTGCGTTGCTCAGCTGCCAATAAGGAGTCTGAGACCGACTGGGGGCGGAGCTTGCATGCCTTGTGCAGCCAGACCCTCACGCCCAACCAGACAGATAGCCTGCCTGCTCACTCTTTCGCTCACCCGTTTGCGCGCAGCCTCTGGAGCGCAGGGTGGCGAGGCTACTTGGTGCCATTGCACCACCCTCGCGGCATCCCTTATTTTCAAATCCGAAAGTTTGAAAAAATCCCTTATTTTCAAATCCGAAAGTTGACAGCTATGATTATTGGTAGTTTGCATCATATATTTACACCTATTATTATTTCATGTTATAGCAAGTTTCTAGAGACTGGATTATGAGTCTTTGTAAATTGTGTTTCTAAAGGAACTTTTGTTATTGCCAAATGCCAATGTGTTTGCATTATTAAGTTTCTTATGAATAAAAAATCATTTCAAGTTAGAGTTTAATAATTATTTCACTATTAATACACTTCTTCATTGTATTTCACTATTAATATATTTCTTCTCAATTGTATTTCAGTTCAACAATTACTTTGATAAAAAACATATTTTGTTATGTGCAAATGGTTTTAGATACGTATTAGGTCCATCAATTACCATATAGCATATATTCAACACAAAAACAACGACAATTGTTGACAAAGGACAGCTGGACATATAAAGGGCCCCATTACCTTCAGTAGCTGAGGGCCTCATCAAACCTAAATCCGGCCCTGGTTGCACAACGGAGACAACAGCACACACTGTACAGCCCCAGAGGCTCGGACCACACTCAGTACATCTCCTGTCCCAGGGCCCTAGTGCTGCAAAGTAGGTTTTCAGGGCTGACCTATCCTGAAAATGTGCTTTTCAAATGTGTGGGGGTCCTTCTTATGCGTGTGGCACTGATTGGCTGGCCTCCGTGACATCACAGAGGTGCGCGGGAAAGCGGCTCGGTTCTCGGAAGAAATGTTTGTCAGAATAAATGCAGTTCCTGAGCAAAATGGCTCCAAATTCCCAGCGCTCAGTCTTTTCATGGGAGGGCACCTCAAACCTTTAACGAGTCCTCTTCTCCTATTCTATTTTATTTTTAAAATTAAATTTGCATGCCGCACCTTCCATCTGTAGATCATGGTTCACAACATAGAAACGCAAGATTTTTTTTAAAAAACCCACTAGCAGCCAGCTCGTAATAATGAGAAGCAATGGAATAACTTGAGAGAATAACTTCTCGAGCAAGTGGGAACTTCAGAAGATGTGGAAACATTGAATGCTAAAATAAATTGGGCCCGACACGCAAGAGCTCCTTTGCAATCGAATGTTACAGCTTTACTATTTACCATACATGACTAAAAATGCACACAGAGGAGTCTTTACACATTTTTTTTAAAAAATACTTTTTATTGGGTTTTCACCACAAACAACACAAAAGATAAACAAAAGCATAACATAGAACACAATACAAAATACAGAATTCAAATACATTAAAAACAAGCATCATTCTTTTCCCTGGCTTTTTCCTTATCCTATTGGGGTGACGTCCTCCAGTCTCCCTTGCTGCGTTTCCATGTCATTCATCTTTAGTAATTCCCTCTCATCTTTCACTATTTTTTCTTATTTTACTTATGTTCTTATCTTTATCTTTATATCTTCATTGTACAAGTACAACAAAATTGGATTTAAAATAATAATAATAATAATTAAATAATTTTAAAAAATCATTTAACAGTAAAAGCCATACGAAACACTTAAAAATAAGGGAGAGCACTGAGCAGCCGCTGCGTCTATGCGCACCGCCATCTTAGAACTCTTATAAAAAATAACAGAAATTTAATCAAAAACAAAACAAAACTGAGGCCTCTCTGCCAAGCGGCGGCGGCAGCGGTCCTTTATAGAGCCCATCAGGCCCCGCCCTAGGCCAGGTGGTGAGTGGCAGGACTGGGGCCCTCAGGCGCTGGGCAGGGGAGTCCTCCCCTTGTATTTGTCTTGTATTTAACTTAATCATTCATATTCATACATTTACATTACTTAATCCAAATTCTAATCTGTAAGCTAGCGTTGCTTCCAACTTTTTTCTTAGGAGTCTTTACACATTACAGTGGCACCTTGGTTCTCAAATGCCTTAGTTCCCAAACGCCAAAAACCTGGAAGTAAGTGTTTCGGTTTTCGAACGTTTCTCGGAAGCCAAATGTCCGATGCGGCTGTCAGGTATTGTTTCCGGGGCGCCTGCACCAATCAGAAGCTGCGCCTTGGTTTTTGAACATTTCGGAATTCAAACGGACTTCCGGAACGGATTCAGTTTGGCCCTTTTGTTTTTGCTATCTATTTTGCGTTTCTGTTTTTGAGGCTTTTTCGGTTCATTTGTTTTTGTGACTGTGTGGAACCCAGTTCAGCTACTGACTGATTGATTGTGTGACTGCGGAAATGGATAAAAGCCCCCCCCCATCCAAACAATGACTACCACCAGTCTGGAACGGATTAATCCGTTTTGCATTACTTTCTATGGGAAAGCATGCCTTGGTTTTGGAACGCTTTGGTTTTGGAACGGTCTTCCAAAACGGATTAAGTTTGAGAACCAAGGTACCACTGCATAGAACTTTTTGGTTAACTTAAAACTGTTCTGTTGCCCTCTGTACAAAAAGATAAGAACTGTTATTTGGCTGTTGCTTTGTATGTATTGCCTAAACACCAGTTTCTGCGTTCGGTTGGGATGCTTCGTTATTATTATTATTATTATTATTTTCTGTTTAAAATAAGCTTTATTTAGATTTCTTTAAAATACAGAAAGTAAACACACAATCAACAAATATCTTAGAATATAAACAAAAAAGAAAAGAGATAATACAAGAAGGAACAAAGAATTAAGAATAACAGTTTAAAATTGACTTCCAATTGTTTGTATATTGCTTCCCTTAATAATTGCTCTTAGTAGTCTGCTATGTCTAATACAAAGCTTGAAAAGAATAAGTGAGTAAATAATTAATTCTTTAACTATCCCTGTATGTATCTCAGTCTAAGCAAAATCACCAAATCTGTTTTTTTACCTTCCTTTTTCAAATAATCTTCAACATATTTCCACTCAGCTTTGCATTTTTGTTTTTGTTTTGGGATGTTTCGCTATTTATCTATATGAAAAAATTCAAAATATTTTATGTTTGAAAAGGGAAGGGGAAGGGTCTGGGACCCTCTCCGACGCCTGCTTCCATCCAGTTCCTCTGCATTGACTTCTTCTCTTCCTTCCCTTTGTAGTTCAGCTGCTGTGGTGGTGTCTCCTATAAAGACTGGTCCCAAAACTTGTATTTCAACTGCACGGCCCACAACCCCAGCTGGGAACGCTGCTCTGTGCCTTATTCCTGTTGCTTGCAAACTGACGACCAGGTATATCCTACAGTCACACATCCGTTCTGTTTGGAAACACGGTAGAAAGAGAGAATCTTCAGAAGCAGAAGGAATATACCATTACCAATAATAATAATAATAATAATAATAATAATAATAATAACCACCACTACTACTACCACTACTACTACTAATAATAATGATAATGATAATAATTTATCTGGTGGTTCTCTCCCTGCGAAAGGGACGCGGGAGGCGCTGTTCCGTAATAAGAATAGAGCCCTAGGGCTTGCCGATCAGAAGGTCGGCGGTTCGAATCCCCGCGACGGAGTGAGCTCCCATTGCTCGGTCCCTGCTCCTGCCCACCTAGCAGTTCGAAAGCACGTCCAAGTGCAAGTATATAAATAGGTACCGCTCCGGCGGGAAGGTAAACGGCGTTTCTGTGCGCTGCTCTGGTTCGCCAGAAGAGGCTAAGTCCTGCTGGTCACATGACCCGGAAGCTGTCTGCGGACAAACGCCGGCTCCCTCGGCCTATAGAGCGAGATGAGCGCCGCAACCCTAGAGGCGTCTGCGACTGGACCTAATGGTCAGGGGTACCTTTACCTACCTCCCTGCGAGAAATGAGGTTACAGGGAACCAGGCAGAGGGCCTTCTCGGTGGTGGCACCCGCCCTGTGGAATGCCCTCCCGTCAGATGTCAAGGAAATAAACAACTACCTGACTTTTAGAAGACATCTGAAAGCAGCCCTGTTCAGGGAAGCTTTTAATGTCTGATGTATTTATCGTGTTTTTAATATTTTGTTGGGAGCTGCCCAGAGTGGCTGGGGAAACCCAGCCAGATGGGTGGGGTATAAATAAATTATCATCATCATCATCATCAAAACCATTTGGCTTTGACTAATTGGATTAGACTTTGACTAATTTTCCTGTTCATTCAAAGTCTTCCAATGTCCTATTTCATCTGTCTACGAAACAATTAAAGATTAATCGCAAATGCCGTGGCTAGCTGCTTCTCTTTTCATGCATACAGCGGCCACGACAGATTCTAACAGTTTGTTCTTTTCAGTGTTCTGGAGCCAACATTTGCTGCATACAGGACCTAAAATCAGCTAGTTCTGTACTGTAAAAGGCATAGACAGGCCCTTTTAGTTCAGCTAGTCCGGTGACTCAAAAGAAAACGGAATCGTCAAACGATACAATTTTATGAAGTTATTATTTTCTCCAACGATTCTCCCCATGCAGTCGGTCATCAACACCATGTGCGGCCAAGGAATGCAGGCTTTCAACTACCTGGAGGCCAGCGAGTTCATCTATACCAACGGCTGCATTGACAAGCTGGTGAACTGGATCCACAGCAACCTCTTCCTCCTGGGCGGAGTAGCGCTGGGATTGGCAATTCCCCAGGTAATCGGCTTGCCCCCTCATCTTGGGTGTTGTTTCAGGGTGGCCCAGGGGGCCCCTGGACCCTACAGTCTACAGGCAATGCTTGGGAGCTGCTTCCACTATGGTGGGGCACCAGTTGGCATTGCCCCGTGGCAGGGTCTTTTCGGTGGTGGCTCCCCGTTTGCGGAATGCCCTCCATTTACAAGGCGCAAATGCCTCCCACTTTGTTGGCTTTCAGGAAGAACCTAGCACATTCCTGTTGGGTGGTTGAAAGGCCCCGGGTCCCGGCAACCCTGAAATCCAAGACCACCCTTGGAATACTGTGTACAGTTCTGGTCGCCTCGTCTCAAGTTGGATATCGTAGATTTGGAAAAGGTTCAGAAAAGGGCAACCCACGTGGTCGAGGGGATGGAGGAAGGTTTCTAGCTTTGGGGCTTTTTAGTTTGGAGAGTAGTTTCCCAAACTTGCATCTCCAGCTGTCTTAGGACTACAACTCCCATCATCCCTGACCACTGGCCCTGCTAGCTAGGGATGATGGGAGTTGTAGTCCAAACACAGCTGGAGACCCAAGTTTCGGAAACGCTGGTTTAGGGTTAAACTACCCCCATAGGCCGCTTGTGGCCCATAGGCCTTAGGTTGCCGACCCCTGCTCTAGTACCACAATGCTACCTGAATGCCCTTCCTTTGCATCTGGGGGGCACCAGAGGGGATGCCAAGTTTGCCCACCAGGTTTGTTTACAGCCTGGCAAGTCTCCACCACCGCCCAGAAGCTCCGTTCAAAGCCGTCTCCCTTTTTGCTGTAATCACTGTCCTGTTCCGTCTGTGTTTTGTAATAGTTAAAAGGGGTCCTTCTCCGGGAGGGAGCCTGGACCTCCGGCAGAGCACAATTGGAAGCCCTTACCGGCTAGTAAAATGACAGACCAGACCAGAATTCTAGTGAAAAGCAAGGCGGCTAGTTAAGCCTGATCTTTATTAAAAGCTGTTGCCAACAGGGCGCTCCCCACACACACAGGAGGGAGGAGGAGGGACCCAGAGCCATGCGTGCAAGCCCTTATATAGACACTTTAAATTGCCCACCCTGGAGTCCAAGACCACCCCCAGAAACATCATACATACATAAGAAGAGGCGGTCTACAACAGAAATCTGAGTGCGTTGTTTATCTCCTGTCTGGCAAGTTACCTGATTGCATTACCTGGGTTTTGGCCACTCTGTTGTCGTTGTTGTTGTTGTTCAGTCGTTCAGTCGTGTCCGACTCTTCGTGACCCCATGGACCAAGGCACGCCAGGCACACCTATCCTCCACTGCCTCTCGCAGTTTGGCCAAACTCATGCTAGTAGCTTCAAGAACACTGTCCAACCATCTCGTCGTTATAACTGCTTAATTCCTGAATCTAGGTCACAATTCACAGGCTCACACCCTGTTCATATCTTGAATGTGCCCTTCAGACAGGATTTGCGAGGAAAGAGTCAATGGGGAGGTTTCCCACTTTGACCTTGCAGAGAAATATTTGAGGTCAATTTGTTCAGGACCTAATCTGTGGGGTTTCAGACATGTGGTTTATATATACAGTTAGGAACATTTAATTTTTTTTTTTTATATGACCTTAAAATTCTTGTAACAGTTTTGTTTCCCTCTTTCAGCTGGTTGGGATCCTGCTCTCCCAGGTCCTTGTCAACCAGATCAGAGACCAGATTAAGCTGCTGCTCTATAACCAGCAGCACCGAGCCGACCTCTGGTACTGAAAGGACTTGCTTGCGGGGAAATAAGAAATGTATTATTTGGGGCCTTCCCTCGGACCAAACCCTTGCCCGTCTCCCTGGGATCCAAGATGGCTCCCCACAGGAAGTGACCTCAATCCATCTGACTGGACTGGCCCAGCCACTCCGGGCGGCTCTTCCTGCAAGGAATATCTTGAAGGAACCCTAGAAGAGAAACGAGCACCTCCCAGCTTTGAAACCTCTGCAGGAAGCTTGAAAACACTCTCTTCCCCTCCCAGATGCAAAGGTTTTTTTTATTTGTTTTAAAGAGTTCCAGCGGAGGACAGGAGGGTAAAGAGGGAGAAGAGAAGGTTAAGGGGGGATATGATAGCCATGTTCAAATATATAAAAGGATGTCATATGGAGGAGGGAGAAAGGTTGTTTTCTGCTGCTCCAGAGAAGCGGACACGGAGCAATGGATTCAAACTACAAGAAAGAAGATTCCACCTAAACATTAGAAAGAACTTCCTGACAGTAAGAGCTGTTCGACAGTGGAATTTGCTGCCAAGGAGTGTGGTGGAGTCTCCTTCTTTGGAGGTCTTTAAGCAGAGGCTTGACGGCCACCTGTCAGGAATGCTTGGATGTTGTTTCCTGCTTGGCAGGGGGTTGGACTGGATGGCCCTTGGGGTCTCTTCCAACTCTAGGATTCTATGATTCTATGAGTCGGAGCTGTCGGCAGACGGATCTCCACCGCCATTTTCCATCTGTGGATAAAGCCCTTCTCACAGCTCAAGATGGGAGCCGCCGGGTTTGAGCTCTGGGCAGGAGCTGGCCATGGTTCTTGGCTACTTCATTGGGCTGCAAAGATGGGGCAGGCAGACCGGGGCGTTGACCAAGGGCCCACTTGCCTCCTGCTCCCTCCTACTGGGGAGCAAAGTTGCCTTCTTGAACCTTCGACCCATCCTTGCCAACGATGCTCTGACTTTGGAATATATCAGGAATTTGTTGCTGTTCCCCCACGTCTCCTGGTTTAACTAAGGGAACAGGAGACAGGCAGGACCAGAGCCCCTTTGTGAGGTGGGGTGCCCTTGCTGTGATTGATATAGAAAAATCTGCTCTTATTCCCTTATGGGGTACACAAGAGCCTTTTGAGGTTCTCCATCAGAAGGAGTGAATTACAGAGGCCAACCAGAGAAAAATTGAGAAGCATAGCTGTCAACTTTCGGATTTGAAAATAAGGGATCAGCAGCCTCACCTGTCCCGGGGACAGTCTATGGTTCTCGGGGACAGTCCACGCCACAGTAATCCCCCCAGGCTACAAATTAATTTACACCAGGCTACACACCCACCATCATCTTTCCCCACCTCAGGGTCTCTTTTCCAGGGAGTCTTCTCTTCTCATGCGATGCTTCAGGATCTGTCCTTCTGGTGAGCAGCCAGGGCCGATGTCCTTCAGAATGGATCGGTTTGCTCTTCTTGCAGTCCACGGGACTCCAGCACCACAATTCAAAAGCGTCAATTCTTCATGGGGGCGGGGTTGATCAGGTTCACGCTTTTGGCTCTCTGGCATCCATTAATGACTTATTATACAAACGTGTTGCAGGCTTTGCATCCTTTAACACTCTTTTGGAAGGAGTGTATTTGTGGGCTGGGCCAGAGGGGTTGATTTTACATGCAAGCAAAGCACAAACAGTGCTGTTGTCTAAGGACATCCTATTCTCTGTAACTATTGGTGAGCAACGCAGCCGAGCAACGCAGCTGAGGAGCCTCCCTGGCCGGCAGGGAGGGAGCTGCTTCCTTTGAAATCCGGGAAATTTACGGGATATCGAACAATCCGGGATAGCAGCGGGAAACGGCGTTGGAATAAGGGAATTTCCCGCCAAAAAAGGGAAGGTTGACCGCTATGTTGAGAAGCAAAATCTTTATTGTATCTGTTGCAACAGGGCCCACTCCCAAAAATGGAGGAGCATCCCCAAACAATGGGGTGCAAGCTCCTATATAGACTTTGAAATTCCCCCCCTTGGAGTCCAGCCCACCCCCAGATACATCATCCTACATCACAGATACATCAGAACTACATCACCACTTGGGAGGGTCAGAGGAGGTAACTTGAGAATTTCCCACACCTGGTCATCCCTCCTCGACCCCTCCCAGACACACATTTCTGGATAACAAAAGGTTTCCTGATTTCCTGCCCTGGCAGGGCAGGGCAGATGCAGGGCTAACGACTGTCCTTTGTGAGGCTTTGTAGATAACTTTATTGCAGCTATAAGCTCATACATAAATACATAAATAGACACACAAATCAAGCCTCTTACAATCCGTGGAAAAAAAAACCATCTAAATAAATTAGATTTACATAGGACTGATGGACTAAAATATTTACAATCAGTCAAGGGAATTAAAAAAGACATCAGCCTATGATGTCATCGGAGCTATTGACCTGGAAAGGGTGAAAATAAATTATTAAGATTCGTGTAATAGACCATTTCTCCTCTTGTGGCTCAGAACCGAAGTCAGATACCTTGCCACTTGCAAGGTTACCGTAGGGTTGGAATCCTGGAGTAAAAAAGTAAGCTGCCTCTCAAATGGCAATCCAGAAAATCTTTAGACCAATGGGGTCAACAATTTTCTCCTAACATTACTGTATAAAGGACAAATAAAAACAATGTGCAGGAGGGATTCCCTCGACAGCTCATCACATGAACATAAATCTGATACCCTTGACAGGACCCCAGAGGGAAAGGCATTAAACCTTGCCCGAATAAACGCAAAACGGTGCTTTGCAGTAATAAGGGATGAGAAGTAAGATGGAAGGTGCTGGCCCGATGTAATACCCAAATGCCGGGGAGAGCATACTCCCCCACCCAACACGTGATTATGCTGCAGCTCGATATCGTCTAGTCTCAAATTGATAAGTTTTTTGGCGGAAATTAGATCTAAATTCAGAGCTTCGGAAGGGGAAATTCCAATATTCAAAAGCTTGGCATGGATCTTACTTAATAAAAGGGACTGACAAATTCGTCCCGCCATAGGCATTGGGCTAGGTAGTAGTCCGGAAGTCTATGCCAGAGTGTTAACCAAAGGTTTAGAGTTTGTTTCCATATAAGTGTTTCTATTGAAGAGATTTTCAATTCTAGACGTATCGTCGCGTTACTCACGCAAGGGGGGAGTTTCAAGAGACGACGCAAAAAATAATTTTGGGGCGTCTCGAGGGGTGTACCTTTGTGAGGGAAATGGGCCATCTGGTACCTGGCCAGCTAGGAGTCAAAATGGTGTGAGGCCTGTCTTTCTGTGCTGTTTCCAGACATGTGGCCTTCTTTGCTTGGTACATTAATAACAATTATTATAGATATAAAACCTTAAAATTCTTACAACATGATCGAGCCCCCCGGTGCTTGTGAAAAGCAGAACTTTTTTTGCCTCGGCCGGGAAAAACGAGAAGCGTCCGCTGCCTCAATAAGGTCCCATAGGAGCAGCAAAATGGAAATGCTGGGGGGGGGGTTCCTGGCCCCCAACCTGATCCAACAATGGGGGGGTCAGAGCTACCTGGAAACGAGGACCCTCCCCAAACTGCAGCTGAGCCATAGGGGGGAAGGAAGAGGGCATCTTGGAGTGGAAGAAAACCTGAACCTTCAATGGAGGCAACATGAATGGAACAGACCGATGGGCAGGAGAGGTCTAAGATAACCAAGGGAGGCCTCATCAGAAGCAGCGGAATGGCCTTCCCTATGACTAAACCCTTGCCCGTCTCCCTGGGATCAAAGATGGCTCCCCACAGGAAGTGACCTCATGCCGTAAACTCCGGTAAAACCTACCTCGCCGTTGCCTATATAGTGTCCCCTTCAGGGTCAAGGTTGGCCTGACGGGGCAGGGGGCCCACAGGTTTAGCATCTCCATCGCTCCATGGCCGCCCCACCCCTCGTGGGTCAAGGAAGGGGCAACGTCTGAAGCCGGGAGCCTCGCCCACTTGGTTGAGGCTCCCGGCAGAATGTCGGAATTGGCAAGGGCGGTTTTCAAAATGGCGGAGGGGCCTCCATAGGTAGAAAATTGGAGGGTGGAGGATAGGGAAATGGTTCCTCAACCTCGGAGGGGCGTTAGGGATTTATTTATTTTACTTAACAACATTCAGCACCGCAGGACTGTTTGAAAAACTATCTCTGTTTACAAAACTACAAAATAAAACATTACCATTGCCAAATATATATATATTCAAAAGATTGAGCTGAAACCTTTTTAACAATTATTTCAGCAAACCTGTGTACATCATTTAGCTGTATATACCGGTCGACTTGTTTCTAAATTCTGTTGGGTTGTTTTTTTTTCATCTGTACATTACTAATAAATTATTTTTTCTGTTTTATTTACACTGCTTAGACATTTTTTTATGAAGTGGTTTATGAAAACGGCTTAAATAAATAAATGTGGGGCCCATTTGTCCCCCCTCCATCCATACTATCGTCCCTTTTAAATGTGTTATTGGTTTGCTTCTGTTCTTATTTTCATCATGCATTTTGTATTTTTTTTACATTGTAATTTTATGTCATGAACCGCCCTGAGATCTACAGGTCTAGGGCGATATACAAATTTAATAAATAAAATAAATTTGAGGGGCGCTTGGAAAAGGACTGAGGCCCCTGAGGGAGCTTTTAAGGCCGTCTCCCTTGTTCTGAGGGAGAGTCAGTAGTAGGGTGCCTCCCACCCACCCCCCCAAAAAAATGTAGAAGGAGGAAAAAAGATTAGGGAAGAGGAAATTCAGGAGAAGAGAACTACATGGGATTGCCACATGGAAAAGGGGAATAAGCTTGTTTCCTGCTGCTCCGGAGGGTCAGATCCTCACCCAATGGATTCAAGTTACAAGGAAGGAGATTTCAACTAAACTTTAGGAATAACTTTCTGGTGGTAAGAGCCATTCAAAGTGAAAAGGTCTCCCTCTGCAGATTCTGGACTCTCCTTCCTTGGGAGGTTTTTAAACAGAGGTCGGATGAACAGCTGGGTGCCTTTTTGTTGTTGTTGTTGTTGTTGTTTCCCAAGAATATCTGGCGGCGCATGGAGTCTTCTTCTGTGCGTCGTATTAAATGCAATGTGAATCTTCAAAACTGGCAACGTGCGAGGCACCTGTGGGAATTTTGGGGGAAGCGAAGATGCCAGCCACAGATCGTCCAACCAGCAGCGAGAACGTTCATCACACTGACCTCACCTGAGTTGGGCAGCAAATAGCCAATGGGAATAATAATAATAATAATAATAATAATATAGTTCTTCAGCTTAATCCCTCATTTCCCTTACACCTTCCTCCCCTCCTTCTGTTTCCACTCTTTGTATTAATTGCTAGCTGACCCGGCCACGCCTTGCTGTGGCTATGTGTGTGAATGCTGTGGTGTTCCCCTGTTCAACTTCCGTCTGCCCCTTCTCTGTCCCCACCCCCATTTTCAGTTACCCTCTTCTCAGCCCCCCCTTTTCTATTACCCTCTTCTCGCCCCCCCCTTTTCAATTAACGGTTTGCGAGCTTGTAAATGGCCGACGGAGCTCTGAGGTTTTGAACTTCAACTTCCGTCTGCCCCTTCTCTGTCCACACCCCCATTTTCAATTACACTCTTCTCCCCCCCTCTTTTCAATTACCGGTTTGTGAGTTTGCAAATGGCCGACGGAGCTCTGAGGTTTTGCTGGTGATGTCTAATAGCTGCGCCAGTTTTTTGCTTTTGTAGCTGTAGTACCAGTATAGCCGTCGCTAGAGGGCGCTGTTTTGCTGGTGACGTCTAATGTGCGCGCCAATTTTTTTTGCGTTTTTTCTTTATTTTAGGTATGTCAGGTGTGGTTTTTTTTGAATTTTTATTATGCCAGATTATTTTGCCATGGTAATGGAACTCTGTGTCCAAATTGATGCGATTTGGTCCAGCGGTTACGCAGCAAGGGTGTTTCGGACAAACGCGCAATGGGAACATTTATATATATATAGATTAGATAGGGATCTCCACAAAGTGGGGATTATTGGTTGCTGTTGTCGTATGTTTCATGATGAAATGCTGTGCACATTGATGGCAGTATATAAACTGCCTTCTTATAAACCCAGCCAGATGGGCAGGGTATAAATAATAAATTATTATTATTATTATTATTATTATTATTATTAATACCACCCATTAGTTGTGAGCCTTTTTGTTACACTCTTCCTGGTCTCTCAAGACATTGCAAAACTCAACCGGAGCTTAACTTCCTTCATCTCTGTTTTGTGGACCTTGGGGCTGGATGGATCAATTATTTTTCAAAACAGAAGACACCGTTGCTGTTGAATTTTACATGTTCTATTCAATGTGGCATTGCGTTTCTGTGAGAATAAACACACACCGTGTGTGACCCTGTTGGCTTTTGGCTTTCCTTTCATCCAGCCTCCCTCAACCTGGTGCCCTCCAGTGGTTCTGCGCTACAGTTTCCATCAGCTACAGTTCCCCAGCGTCTGGAGGGTTCGAGGGTAAGGAAGGCCGCTTGAATCCAATGTATGCAAGGTGAGGGAGGGTTTTGGGCCCAGGGGCTGTGTTCCCTAGAGGGCGGACTTCTGGGGACAGCTGGTTGGTGGTGGGCGGGGCATAAGGCAAGACTGGGCGGGGCAAGGCATGGCACTGAACACTTGGCTACATTCCTGCCAGACCAAAGAAGATGATGCCAGAGGCAGCGATGCTTCTGAATCCCAGTTGCTGGAAACCACAGGAGGGGAGAGTTGTTCATGTGCTCAGATCCTGCTTTCAGGCTTCCGACGGGCACCTGGTTGGCTGCTGTGAGAACAGGATGCTGGACTAGATGGGCTCCTGCCCTGAATCAGCAGACTCTTCTTATGTTAAGTTTTAATAATAATAATAATAATAATAATAATAATAATATTTATACCCTGCCCATCTGGCTGGGCTTCCCCAGCCACTCTAGGCGGCTTCCAACAAAATATTAAAATACAATAATCCATCAAACATTAAAAACTTCCCTAAACAGGGCTGCCTTCAGACGTATTATAGAAGTTTGGTAGTTGTTTATCTCTTTGACATCTGATGGGAGGGCATTCCACAGGGCGGGCGCTACCACCGAGAAGGCCCTCTGCCTGGTTCCCTATAACTTGGCTTCTCGCAGTGAGGGAACCGTCAGAAGGCCCTCCGAGCTGGATCTCAGTGTCCGGACTGGACGATGGGGGTGGAGACGCACCTTCAGATATACTGGGCCGAGGCTGTTTAGGGCTTTCATGGTCAGCACCAACACATTGAATTGTGCTCGGAAACGTACTGGGAGCCAGTGTAGGTCTTTCAGGACCGGTGTTATGTGGTTTCGGCGGCTGCTCCCAGTCACCAGTCTAGCTGCCGCATTCTGGATTAGTTGTGGTTTCCGGATCACCTTCAAAGGCAGCCCCACATAGAGCACATTACAGTAGTCCAAATGAGAGATAACCAGAACATGTACCACTCTGGTGAGACAGTCCATGGGCAGGTAGGGTCTCATCCTGCATACCAGATGGAGCTGATAAACAGCTGCCCTGGACACAGAATTGACCTGCGCCTCCATGGACAACTGTGAGTCCAAAATGACTCCCAGGCTGCGCACCTGGTCCTTCAGGGGCACAGTTACCCCATTCAGGACCAGGGAGTCCTCCACACCTGCCCGCCTCCTGTCCCCCCAAGAACAGTACTTCTGTCTTGTCAGGATTCAACCTCAATCTGTTAGCCGCCATCCATCCTCCAACCGCCTCCAGGCACTCACACAGGACCGTCACCGCCTTCACTGGTTCTGATTTGAAAGAGAGGTAATTCCCAGTGCCAGGGAAGAAGAAGAAGAGTTTGGATTTGATATCCCGCTTTATCACTCCCCGAAGGAGTCTCAAAGCGGCTCACAATCTCCTTTCCCTTCCTCCCCCACAGCAAACACTCTATGAGGTGAGTGGAGCTGAGAGACTTCAGAGAAGTGTGACTAGCCCAAGGTCACCCAGCAGCTGCATGTGGAGGAGCGGGGAATCGAACCCGGTTCACCAGATTATGAGTCCACTGCTCTTAACCACTACACCACACTGGCTCTCTGTGTGGAGAGAGAGACAGAGGCACCTGGCTGCTCCCTGGTCCTTCTGTGCATGGAAAGATGGCTGAGCAGCTGCACTCAGGCAGGCAGGAGAGGGGAGGAGGGAGGCCTCCACGCAGGGGGACCACCCACTCACAGGCTCCCTGCCCTGGCAGCCCCAGAGCCCCCCTCCGCCTCCCAGCAAACAAGAGCGCCGGTGGAGAAGGAGCAACGCCACCCACGTCCCGCTTCGCAGGCCAAGAAGAGCAGCAGCGTCAGAGAGCGCAGAGGCACAGAGGGAGCCTGTTTGGCGGAGAGGCCGCGGCTTGCGATGAAGCCTGGACTGGGCTGGGAAGCCCAGAAGGCTGTTGCCTCGGATTCCAGCCAGACTAAGGTGCCGAGACGAGATGCATCCAGGGGGGCCATTGATGGCAATTCTCTCTGCGATGCCCGGAGAGAGAGATGCTTTCGTGGCTCATCTCCAAACCTGGCTTTGCAAGGCAATGTGCGAATTGAGCCTCTCCACCATAATGCCTGGTTGTCCGCAGGATTGCAGGATTCATCCTTCCTCTCCCTCTCTCCTGCACGCTTTGCCTGTTTTTAGGGAGAGCTTCCTCTAAAGCACTTCAAAGCGATCAGGAAAAAACATATAGGAAACCACTGCAAAACAATTTAAAAGCTGTTAAACATACAGAAACGGGTAAAACGCTTGCAAAAACGATTTCAAACCCAATAGCGACAACAGATGGGATATTAAAGAATCTCAACTGAAAAAGTGGCTTGTTTGAGATCTGGGGAATGGTGGCTCCAGAGTGAGAAAAGGGGGTTAAGACAGGAGCGTCGATGCGAAAGGTGGGTGATTTCTCTTTCCGAAATCTCAGCTGGGGGAAAAGAGAACCCATCCCAAAAGCCAGCCTGCCTTTCTACCTCCAGACCTTTTCTGCCACGACAGCAGGCACTGGGAGGAGGCTCATGGAACAAAGTGGCCTCTGGGCATATCAAGAGTGCAAGAAACAGGCTCTTCCGAGTTTTGCAGTTTAAGAAGCGGGGCTGCTGTTGCTTTTGAACTGGTTAAAAAGCCAGAAAGCGGGCAAGGCAGATCTGTGACCCTAGCGCTCAGGACTCCTCCCAGAACACCCCTGCAGGGCAGCCCCCCATTTTCAAACCTGGAACCCCCTCCCCACTGCCGGAAGCACAGGAGACCCCAACCCTTCACTGGAAGAGCCACCCACCTTGACCTCCCGGGTGAAAACACTGCTTCCAAGGCTTTGCATCCTTTTAATTCCCAGTGCTGGCGAGAGACAGAGGCAGCCGGTCACTCCTTGGTCCTTCTGTGCCTTAAAAGATGGCTGAGCAGCTGCACTCAGGCAGGCAGGGAAGGGGAGGAGGGAGGCCTCCACGCAGGGGGACCACCCACTCACAGGCTCCCTGCCCTGGCAGCCCCAGAGCCCCCCTCCGCCTCCCAGCAAACAAGAGCGCCGGTGGAGAAGAAGCAACGCCACCCACGTCCCGCTTCGCAGGCCAAGAAGAGCAGCAGCGTCAGAGAGCGCAGAGGCACAGAGGGAGCCTGTTTGGTGGAGAGGCCGCGGCCTGGCCTGCGATGGAGCCTGGCCTGGGCTGGGAAGCCTGGAAGGTTGTTGCCTCGGATTCTAGCCAGACCTGTTGCACTAAGGTGCCAAGACGAGATGCATCCAGGGGGGCCATCGATGGCGGATTCTCTCTGCGCTGGCCGGAGAGGGAGAGAGAGATGTTTTCGTGGCTCGTCTCCAAACCTGGCTTTGCAAGGCAATGTGCAAACTGCACCTTCCCCACTATAAATCGTGGTCCCTCACAGGATTACAGGGTTAATTTCTCCCTTTTTCTCTATTTCCCACCCCCACAATGCACCAGCCTTCTTCAGTATCTGAAGAAGTGCGCATGCACACAAAAGCTCTTACCAATAATAAACTTAAAAGGTAAAGGTAAAGGGACCCCTGACCATTAGGTCCAGTCGCAGACGACACTGGGGTTGCGGTGCTCATCTCGCTTTACTGGCCGAAGGAGCCGATCAGAAGGTTGACGGTTCGAATCCCTGCGACGGAGTGAGCTCCCGTTGCTCGGTCCCAGCTCCTGCCAATCTAGCAGTTCAAAAGCACGTCAGAGTGCAAGTAGATAAATAGGTACCGCTCCGGCGGGAAGGTAAACGGTGTTTCTGTGCGCTGCTCTGGTTCGCCAGAAGGGGCTTTGTCATGCTGGTCACATAGAATAATAGAATAATAGAGTTGGAAGAGACCCCAAGGGCCATCCAGTCCAACCCCCTGCCAAGCAGGAAACACCATCCAAGCATTCCTGACAGGTGGCTGTCAAGCCTCTGCTTAAAGACCTCCAAAGAAGGAGACTCCACCACACTCCTTGGCAGCAAATTCCACTGTCGAACAGCTCTTACTGTCAGGAAGTTGACCCAGAAGCTGTCTGTGAACAAACTCCGGCTCCCTCAGCCTATAGAGCGAGATGAGCACCGCAACCCCAGAGTCGTCTGCGACTGGACCTAATGGTCAGGGGTACCTTTACCTTTACTTTTAATGGCACCCAAAAACCCAGCCTGTATTTTCTCTCCTACATTTCCTTTTTCCAGGAAAAAAGTTAGGTTTGACTTCAAATCTCCCACAGAAACCCGGAACTGGGTTCGAAAAACTCTGCTTTGGTCTGGTCCAGCAGGGCTGTTCTTATGTTCCCGCCTTATCTTACAGGTGATGGTTGAGGTGCCCCTTTCAGAAACAGGTTACTTTTGCTTTCCAGATGTTGAGGGAATTGTTTGGCCTTCTCCAATCTGGTGCCCGTCCAGATGTTTTGGATTTCAACTCCCATCAGCCCCAGCCAGTACAGCCATGCTAGCTGAGGCTGTTGGGCGATGCCACCACATATGAAGGTAAGTGCCGAACAACACTAGGCAAATTCGGCCCTCCAGATGTTTTGGGACTACAATTCCCATCATCCCTGACCACTGGTCCTGTTAGCTAGGGATCATGGGAGTTGTAGTCCCAAAACATCTGGAGGGCCGAGTTTGCCTATGTCTGTCCTATAGGATAAAAGTGAAGGCTTATCCCGGACAACTTCCTTCCTCGGTGTCAAATACAATTTATGCAATATTTTCCATGATATTTTAATAGTAATTTTAAGAATATTTGATGCTCTGTTGTGTAAACTGCTCTGGAAGCAAGCAAGTGAATAATAATAATACTTTGGAAGACCTCTGTCCTGACTCTCATAGTCTTCTGAGGCCAATCATTTGTTTCAACTCACCAGCTAGGTGGGTATGAAAAGAAAAACAAGTCTACACAACTAACTTTTTACATAGAGTAGACCCACTGAAGTCAACAGATCTAAGTGGTCCACATTCACTAATTTCAATGGGCCTCCTCTTAGGATGACTTAACGCTGGATGCAACAACCCACTGTTTGTTATGGGTTTTTGTTTTGTTTTTAAAAAACCGAACAAATAATATTATTGATTACCCGTATATACTCGAGTATAAGCCGACCCGAATATAAGCCGAGGCACCCAATTTTACCACAAAAAACCTGGGAAAGCTTCATAGGAGCCACTGCCTGCCTCACTCGAGTATAAGCCGAGGGCGGCTTTTTCAGCACAAAAAATGTGCTGAAAAACTAGGCTTATACTCGAGTATATAGGGTAGTTATATATCTATTCTATTGGCTCATGGGGGCTGTAGTCAGGGCCAGATTTAGCTTTGATGAGGCCCTAAGCTACTGAAGGTAATGGGGCCCTTGATATGTCCAGCTGTCCTTTGTCAACAACAAATGGTTGCTGTTTTGTGTGTGGAATAGATGCTATATGGTCATTGATGGACCTAATAGGTATCTCAAGCCATTTGCATATGCAGAATGTAAGGTAGAGGTAAAGGGACCCCTGACCATTAGGTCCAGTCGTGTCAGACTCTGGGGTTGTGGCGCTCATCTCGCTTTACTGGTCAAGGGAGCCGGCGTACAGCTTCCGGGTCATGTGGCCAGCATGACTAAGCTCACAGCGCCACCTGGGTCCCTGTCATGCAGAATGTAGGCACCCTATATATAGAAAGGAGCAAAGCAGTGATATTTTAGGGAGCAGGCTAGCAGGCGGGGCCCATGACTTACATCACAGGAGCCTACACAACACAAAACAATTGCTGTAGGTAGGTTTTATTTTATTTGCTTTTTATCTTCTATTTTGGAAATGTACATCCAGGTTTTTTCCCTTTAATTTTTTGGGGGGCTCCCAGGAGAGTGGGGCCCTAAGCTAGAGTTTGTTTAGTTTATACGTAAATCCGGCACTGGCTATAGTCCAAAACTTCTAGAAGGCACCCGGTTGGCACAGGCTGCCTCGGATAACCCAGCCTGCTCCTTAGAATCTGCGCCGCTCTCCCCCCAGAACCGTCGCTCGGTCACGCTAGACAGTGACCGACGGACACGTAACTTTTTTTCTCCCAGGGCGCGTCAGTAGGAGGCGGAAAGTTTTCGGCTTTCCTGTGTTTTTTGGGGGGGGGGAGCGAGGCAGCATCTCTCCACCCACGGGGCTCCCTATTTTTTTTCTCTCTGGGCCCCCCAGGTTTTTTTTGTGAGGGTGGGTGGGTCTGATCTCTCTCTCTCTCCCCTTCGTCGGTCTTCTTCGCTCGCTCGCTCGCTTTCTCTCGGCGCTGCGCTTCCATCGCGGAGGCAGAAGGGGGAGGCGGCGAGGCCGGGCTCCTCTCCCTTCTCTTTTTGGCTCCCTCCCCCGGCCCCGCATTCTTGAGAAAGGAGCAAGAGCAACAAAGAAGCCCGGGGAGGAGGAGCAGGAGGAGCGGGCGGCGGGAGGAAACTTTGCAGCCGCTTTCCTCCTTCTTTGAGAACTTTTTGCAAAAGTCCGCGCGAAGTTCTTTCTCCCGTTGGGGCTGCGCGGCCCGCTCCTCCCTGGCCTTTTTTGGGGGGGGGGGGACTTAAAAGCGCCTTGGCCGAGGGGGCGGCTGCCTGGATCATGGCCTCCGTCGGGGCCCAGGCCGAAGCGACGCCGCTGCCCGGCCCGCGACACCCGGGACGAGGCGCCGCGCGCGGGGAATCCGGTGCGCCCTAGGCGCACGGCCGGGGGACGAGGCGGCGTGGGCGCTCCGATGGCCCGCTTGGGGCTGGGCCGGTGGCTGCTGTGGGGGCTGCTGGGCGTGGGGCTGGGCGCCCTGGACGGCGGGGCGGCGGCCTCGAGGCTCAACGGCAGCGCGTCGGGCCGGGGCGAGGAGCGGTGCAAGCGCGCGGCGCCGTGCGAGGCTCTCCAGCAGAGCGTGTGCCTGGGCTCGCCGCTGCCCTACGCCGCCACCTCCACCCTCCTGGCCGGGGACTCCAGCTCGCAGGAGGAGGCGCACGACAAGCTGCTGCTGTGGTCCGGTAAGGGGGCTGCTGGACGGTTGGGGGGGGGAGCCAGCCTGGCCCCGCGGCCGTGGGGGCCATGCAGCTTGGCAGGGCCCTGGCCCCTCCGTGGGGGATTTTGTGCATTCTCGGGCATCCAGGGCCCCAGGGAGTTGGCACCTATGACGCGGGGGGGGGGTAGGGTTGCCACCTCGGTCCTGGCGATCTCTTGCAGCCTCCCAGGTTGGCCCTTCTGGAATTGGCCACACATTCACGTGCGCATAAACACGAGTTGCTACAACTGTCTGTGCTTGGCTACCCAGAGCTGGAAGACATGGAAGAGTTTGCACACCTCCTTCCAAGCACGTGCATTCGGAGAGGGTCCCTAACTTGGCAGAGGGGGAGGGAGGTGGAGGGCACCTGAAATAAAGGGCAGAACTGTGTCAATGCAGGACGTAGCAGTGGACATTGAAATAGGGGATAATTCTGTATTATACAGGACGGGTGGCAACCCCAAGGCTCAAGAAAGAGCACGGGGGGGGGGCTGGGAAGGGAGGGGGCCGTGGAAGGAGAGGCAGAGTCTGGGGAGCCATTACCCATGCAGGACCTGATTGGAGATGGAGGCAAAAAGATATCGCTTCCCAAGCAGCAAGAGGGCCTCTGAGCATGTGTAGAGCGCACGTCCCAAGGTCCCATGGATAGTAGGGTCTGCAAGGGGTGATTCAGGCCTGTGCAGGGGTTGGTGGGGCACGCATATTGCTCTCTGGGAAGGCCTGACCTCCCCCCTCCCTCCCTCCCCAGCACAGCAGGTTGTGGACACCCACCATGGGTGATGTACGGACAGGTGACAACGGCATCAATCAAGGTAGTGGACATATATCACAAGATTGGAAATAATCCGCAGGCAGCAATCTCAGGCCTATGAAACAATGTGCAGGTTTCCTACACAGATGTGCTCTCTGTGTCGTATATATCTTGGCCTTCCCCCAGTGTGGACTACGGCTTCCATCAGGTTGACCACAGTGGCTTGGGCTGAAGGGAGCTGGAGTCCATAACATCTTGCTTTGTTGACCTGCTTGCTTGTTTGTTGCCTTTATATCCCACTGTTTTCTCCAATGAAAACACCTTTTCCCCAGAACACCCCTGTGAAGTAGGCTCAACTGAGAGGTGGCGACTGGGCCCCAAAGTCACACTGTGAGCTTCGTGGTCAACTGGCGGAGTTTGAACCCTGGTCTCCCAGGTCCTAGTCCGACACTCTTAACCACTACACCGCTTGGAGTCGGAGGTGGCCTATGGGGCACTTTATTCCTGCTTTGGGGCAGGCCTCGCTGGAAAATGCAGTAGTTTGCGATATGCACAGCCGGCTAACATTCTGGTTGCCTCACCTCAAAAAACGGCATTGTACAGACAACCCACCCCCTCTTTATTCGCGTTCAATATAGGCTTCACCGACATGCATTGCACCAAACCTGCAAAGGACACAAGAACGACACAAAAAGTAGCAGGCGGGGGCCGAACAGGCAGTTTGCAGTGGTTAAGAGCGGTAGTCTCGTAATCTGGTGAACCGGGTTCGCGTCTCCGCTCCTCCACATGCAGCTGCTGGGTGACCTTGGGCTAGTCACACTTCTCTGAAGTCTCTCAGCCCCACTCACCTCACAGAGTTTTTGTTGGGGGGGAGGAAGGGAAAAGGAGATTGTTGGCCGCTTTGAGAATCCTTAGGATGCAGGTGGCACTGTGGGTTAAACCACAGAGCCTAGGGCTTGCTGGTCAGGTCAGCGGTTTGAATCCCCATGATGGGGTGAGCTCCCGTTGTGCGGTCCCTGCTCCTGCCCCACCTAGCAGTTCGAAAGCACGTCAAAGTGCAAGTAGATAAATAGGAACCGCTCCGGCGGGAAGGTAAACGGCGTTTCCGTGCGCTGCTCTGGTTCGCCAGAAGCGGCTTAGTCATGCTGGCCACATGACCTGGAAGCTGTACGCTGGCTCCCTCAGCCAATAAAGCGAGATGAGCGCCGCAACTCCAGAGTCGTCTGCGACTGGACCTAATGGTCAGGGATCCCTTTACCTTTACCTTTTTTAGGGTAGTGATAAAGCTGGATATTGAATCCAAACTCTTCTTCTGAATGGTGTTTCAAATATATATATAAAATTATTCAGTTTTACAATATACATTTGAATTTAAACAAATAAACATATAGGATTCCCAGAATCCTTAGACTTCCCTCCGCCCTCCATGGTTTCCGTTGATAGCCATGTTCAAATATATAAAAGGATGTCATATAGAGGAGGGAGAAAAGTTGTTTTCTGCTGCTCCTGAGAAGCGGACACGGAGCAATGGATTCAAACTGCAAGAAAGAAGATTCCACCTAAACATTAGGAAGAATTTCTTGACAGTAAGAGCTGTTCGACAGTGGAATTTGCTGCCAAGGAGTGTGGTGGAGTCTCCTTCTTTGGAGGTCTTTAAGCAGAGGCTTGACAGCCACCTGTCAGGAATGCTTGGATGGTGTTTCCTGCTTGGCAGGGGGTTGGACTGGATGGCCCTTGGGGTCTCTTCCAACTCTAGGATTTTATGATTCTATGGTAACCCTATGCAGACTAGGCTTTTGTCTCTACAATTTCAAGATTTCTGTTTCCCAGACATATTTGCATAATTCCAGGCCCTCCCCCCTTCCAAAATATACCAGTCCCTCCTCCAAGGAGTCAAAGTCCCAGACACAACTTGGGGATGTAGTCATGTCTCTTCACAGGCTCACCTCTTGGCACAAACAGAGCAGCTGTGTGCAGTTTCTGCCCTTAGACATCTCAAGATGAGATGTTTTGAACATTCCTACTTCAAAGTAGGCATGGCAGCCTTGAAAGTATGGTTTGAGTGTCAACTGTAGTATTTATGGAACAGAACAGGGAACATCCAAAGTCACCCCAAATGACATTTGAAAGAGCGTGTATTGCAGAAGTTTCAATAAACATTTAAGCCTTTTCCTCTTAAATGGAGCATCTCTGCAAATGGGTTGCGTTTTGCTGTTTGTTTTCTGCTTCTATTGATCTTTTTCTCAAGAGGCAGAAAAAACAGCTAGCCCTGGTAAGGGCACAAAACACGCAGATCATTTCCTGTTGATCCCATCCTATATAATAAAGTTGCTGTGTCCCTGCGTCCACTCCGTGTTTCACGGAATTGCGCTACTGCGCATGTGCCTCACGGACACAGGGATTGGAGCGGGCGGAGAGGGGGGCGTGTCCGAGAGGCAGTGGCGGCGTACGCGTGTTGTCAGTTGTGCCAGCGCCGCTGCCTCGCACGGACGCAGAGGGCCGCCCTATCCTCGCCGCCGCTACCGCCACCACTACAGCTGCCCCCGGGGAAAAAGAAGAAGGGGGAGGGAGCCCCTCTCCACCCCCCAGCGGCCGCTGTTCTGCCTCCTCCTGCCTCCTCCTCCTCTAGCGCCCGTTAACTTCAACTAGTACAGATATATCTTCTGTCTCTCTCTGCAAGTACTTGTCATGCCCCCTACGTTTGAAAACTTCCAGTGTTTGAAAACTTCCTATGTTTGAAAACTTCCTTTTTAAAAAAAATAATCTATTTATTGAATTTTCCAATACAAATCACAGCAAATCACATTGAAATTATTCCCAATTAGATTTCAAATTACAATCCAAATTAATTATACAATTCCCAATTAAAAGAAACATTCCAATTATGCCTAATTATTATAGTAATTATATATATATATATGGACTTCCCATGCCAGTGAAGGAAAGATGACCACCTTCCAAGGTCATCCATTCCACTGTCAAACAGCTCTTTTGTTCCCATATCATTTTTATTGGGTTTATAACAATACAATAATAAAATCCATCACTTTATCTTTTCAAAATCGTAACATTTTGGCTCTTTAGGGCCATGACTTCCCTCATACCCTCCTTGTGATATCCTAACTTTCATCACTAATAACTATACTTCACAAATCAATCACTGCTTATAAATATCACACATAAACTTTTCACTAAAACACCATATTACAAGGATCTTCTTATTTATAAACTTACAAAGTTTCTCGCAGTCCTACCAACGTAATCAATTGAGTGCAATTGTCTTTCAAATCTGCAAATGTAGTCCAATCTTTGATGAACTTCTGGTCCCGCTGTTCTCGGATTCATCCCGTCATTTTGTCCAATTCCGCATACTCCATTAATTTCACCGTCCATTCTTCCTTTGTCGGTGATTCTTCTTGTTTCCATTTTTGTGCAATTAAAATTCTCACCGCAGTTACAGCATATTGGAAAAGTTTAACATCTTGTTTTTTTAATATCTGTACCTGTTATTCCCAACAAGAAAGCTTCTGGGTTTTTTTAAGCAAATGTATATTTCAACATTTTCTTAATTTCATTATACAGTATATCATATCCCAAAAGCATTTCACCTTCTCTTTTTTTTGCCAAATCTTTTTTATTAATCATAAAAATCACATATATTTATAAATAACAATTATTCCATATAGTCCAATTTGTCCAAATATATCCAAATGGGTTGCCGAATTGTTTCTTCTTCTTTTTTGACTTCCCTTGCTTCAGACAATTAGGATTTTAATCATTTCGTTAAGTCCATCGCCTTCCGTAGTCCTGATGTCATCAATCTCCTTTCTGTTGTTGTCCTTCGTTCTTCTTGTTTTCCTTCACACCACTGAGTACGTTCGCAAGTGAGATAAAAGCATTCCACCTTCTTACACTCCCACCACATATGATAAAAGGTACCTTCTTTTTCTTTACATTGCCAACATTTATTCTCAACTTTATAAAGTTCGGCTAGTTTAACCGGTGTGATGTACCACCTGTACATCATCTTCATAACATTTTCTCTTAATGCATTGCATGCTGTAAATTGCATACCTTCTTTCCACAATTTCTCCCAATATTGTGACCAAAATCTTTCGCCCAATGAATCATCACCGACTTCACCACTGTCTTTTCCCCCAATTTTTTTAATTCATTTTCCAACACAGATAATAAACAATACAGTACAATACACATAAACATAAACCGTACAGAAAAAAAGAAACAAAAGAAAACTACAATTCTTAAATCTATGTTTCTCTTCACATTTCTAGGGTGACTTCCTCTAGCCCCCCCTATCTGGTTTTCACTTTAACTCTTCCTTAGCAGTTTCCAATTTCCTCAATATAATCATATAAAAAACATTTTCAATTCTATTATCTAAAACACTTTTATTATCTCTAAACATTCATTTACTTATACATACAATCTAATTCTGCTCCTAAGCCTATTTTACTTCCAAAATAAATTCCTAACTATCAATATTGCAGTATTTTTAAAAATAAATTCTGAATTTCTTCCAATCTTCTTTCTGGTCGCGGATTCGTCCACTCAGCTCGGCTAGTTCCATAAAGTCCATAATTTTTATTTGCCATTCTCCTATCGTTCGTATCTCTTGCGTTTTCCAATTTTTGGCCAATAATATTCTTGCAGCTGTTGTGGCATACAGAAAAAAATCTAACATATTTTTGGGGGAATTTCTTCCCCTATTATAATATTAAAATTTTTCGAGTTTCACCTGTATTTGTTAAGGGGGCAGGAATTGCCAATAAGTGATGCCGAGGGGCCATTGACTCTCTCCTTTTTTATTTCAAGGTTTACGAAATGCCCCCCGCTGCTGGGACGTGATCCAGCCCCTCCTCTGCGCCGTGTACATGCCCAAGTGTGAGGATGGCCAAGTAGAGCTGCCCAGCCAGACCCTCTGCCAAGCCACCCGGGGACCTTGCACCATCGTGGAACGAGAGCGGGGATGGCCTGACTTCCTCAAGTGCACCACGGACCTCTTCCCTGAAGGCTGTCCGGTACGAGAGCAGGGGGCGGTGGGGGCTGGCACCGGGGACATCCTGCAAGGGGAGCTGCAGTCGGGGGGAGATCAGCTGAGACGGAAAGCCCCTGTTCTGCAGTGGGAGGGGAGTCAGGAAGCTCTGCCCATTCATTTCTCCCGGGGAGGTCAATAGAAAATCTGCTCCAAAAGAGATGCTCCAGGTCAGTGTTTTGCTACTTGCAGTTGTGACCACGTGGAGATTTCTGGGCCACCACAGTTTAAAATAGACGCGGGTGGCGCTGTGAGTTAAACCACAGAGCCTAGGGCTTGCTGATCAGAAGGTCGGCGGTTCAAATCCCCGCGACAGGGTGAGCTCCCATTGCTCGGTCCCTGTTCCTGCCAACCTAGCAGTTTGAAAGCACATCAAAGTGCAAGTAGATAAATAGGTACCACTCCGGCGGGAAGGTAAACGGCGCTTCTGTGCGCTGCTCTGGTTTGCCAGAAGCGGCTTAGTCATGCTGGCCACATGACCTGGACGCTGTACGCCGGCTCCCTCGGCCAGTAAAGCGAGATGAACGCCGCAACCCCAGAGTCGGACACGACTGGACCTAATGGTCAGGGGTCCCTTCACCTTTATAGTTTAAAAACCTCTGCCGTAGTCCACAGTTAATCCCATTTCCATTTCCACTGCGTGTGTTTCTCCTTCTCTTTGCATGCTGGGACAAGTGAATTGTTTTAAGAGAAATCTGCAGTCAAGCAAAGTAGCTGAGATGATAGATTAGCAAATAGACATTCTGTTGTGGCAACCATAGCCCAGATTTCAGGTGCCATTTGGCAGCAAGCTTATATATCTGAGTTTCTAGCACTGCTCCAGGATAGTGAAGGCTGTCATACAAGCTGGCTCCGTCCTCCATGGGACAGCCCTTCAAACATTGGAAGATGGCTCTCATATCTCCTCTTCTCTGTTTATATACAACCATTCGTGGCCAATTCCTAACTGGAAACACCAGTTTCCAGCATCTGGGATGTAGCTTAACGTTCCTTGGTAGGCAGTTGTGGTGCTGCCTGTTTCGTAGCGTCGAAAGCACTTCTTCACACGTAGTTAATCTGTGGAACTCCCTGCAGGTAGCAACGGCCAGTAACTTGGAATGACTTTAAAAGAGAATTGGACAAATTCATGGAGCCACGATGATCAGAGGCAGTAATGCTTCTGAACACCCGTTGCTGGAAGGTCCAGGAGGGGAGAGGGGTCTCCTGTTCGAATCCTGCTCATGGGTTTCCCAGGGTTGGCCTCTGTGGGAACAGGATTCTGGACCAGATGGGCCATTGCCCTGTCACCTCATTTTCTCCATCCTTCCTTTCCCCTCCGCCCTGATTTGCACAGAATGAGGTCCAGAACATCAAATTCAACAGCTCAGGCCAGTGTGAAGCCCCCCTGGTCCGGACGGACAACCCCAAGAGTTGGTACGAGGACGTGGAAGGCTGCGGCATCCAGTGCCAGAACCCGCTTTTCACCGAGAAGGAGCACCGCGAAATGCACGTCTACATCGCCTCCTTCAGCTCCGTCACCATTTTCTGCACCTTCTTCACCTTGGTGAGCAGGATTAGACTACTGCAGTGCACTGTCCCTAGGGCTGCCCTAGGAGACGGTACAGACACTGCGGCTAGCGCAGAACTCAGCGACCGGACTTCCGTCATGTAACAGCAATTATTGCGAGATCTGCAGTGGCTCCCTGTGCTGGTCCCGTGGGTTACCTGAGAGGCGAGGTCCAAGTCCGGTCCGTGGTCAGAGGTACAGCGTAAAGGCAGTCCGTAGTCACTGAAGCTGGGTGCAGGGCAGGGAGTCAGGCAAAGTCGGGAACAGGTAGGCAAGCAGGGAACCAGGGCGGGTCAGGAGCTCAGGCAGGAAAGCAGGACAGGTTTCAAGCAGGAACTGGCATCCAACAATGTTGCTCCTGCAACTTGGGGCTGGGGCTGGCCAGCTTTTATCTGCCCCGAGGCAGAGGGCGGCCCCGATCCTCTGGTGACTCGCCTCTCCTGGCTTGGAGGTGAGCACTCCTCCTGCGGGAACTCAGTTCCCTTCGCCTCTCTGCCCTGAGCCTCTGCAGCTCAGGAGAGGCGGGAGGGTTACCGGACCCAGAGGCAACCTCAGCTTCCCCTGACGGGGCTGGGAGTGGAGCACCTGCAGGCAATGGGTCCTCCGCCCCATCAGGAGCCAGAGCAGACTCAGCAGATGCCTGCACCTGAGGATCCAGCACAGGTGAGGACCCTTCAGACTCAGGCTCTATCCCCGGCTCTGCTGGTTCTGGGAGCGGGGAATCCTGTGCAGGCTGGGATCCCTCAGGTTTAGCATCTGAGTCTGAATCCCAGGCCATCACACTCCCTATAAGTTACTGAGCCCATTTCAAGGTCCTGACATCATCAACCTGTAAAATCTTAACACCTTGCAAGCAAGGTCTTTGCCCTCGGAGCTGGACCTCAGGCTGAACGATGGGGGTGGAGGTGCTCCTTCAGGTAAACAGGGCAGCTTAGGGCAGGCATAGGCAAACTCGGCCCTCCAGGTGTTTTGGGACTACAATTCCCATCATCCCTGACCACTGGTCCTGTTAGCTAGAGATCATGGGAGTTGTCCATGGAGGTGTCCATGGAGGCGGAGGTTAATTCTGTGTCCAGGGCAGCTGTTTATCAGTTCCATCTGGTACGCTGGCTGAGACCCTACCTGCCCACAGATTGTCTTGCCAGAGTGGTGCATGCTCTAGTTATCTCTCGCTTGGACTACTGCCATGCGCTCTATGTGGGGCTACCTTGGAAGGTGACCTGGAAGCTACAACTAATCCAGAATGCGGACTGGGAGTGGCCGCCGAGACCATATAACACCGGTCCTGAAAGACCTACACTGGCTCCCAGTATGTTTCCGAGCACAATTCAAAGTGTTGGTGCTGACCTTGAAAGCCCTAAACGGCCTCAGCCCAGTATACCTGAAGGAGCGTCTCCACCCCCATCATTCTGCCCGGACACTGAGGTCAAGCGCCGATGGCCTTCTGGCAGTTCCCTCCCTGCGAGAAATGAGGTTGCAGGGAACCAGGCAGAGGGCCTTCTCAGTGGTGGCGCCCGCCCTGTGGAACGCCCTCCTGTCAGATGTCAAACAACAACTACCAGACTTTTAGAAGACATCTGAAGGCAGCCCTGTTTAGGGAAGCTTTTAATGTTTAATAGACTATTGCATTTTAATATTCTGTTGGAAGCCGCCCAGAGTGGCTGGGGAAACCCAGCCAGATGGGTGGGGTATAAATAATATATTATTATTATTATAAAATTATTATAGTCCCGAAGCATCTGGAAAGCCGAGTTTGCCTATGCAAACTTTCAAGGTCAGTGCTAACACTTTGAATTGTGCTCCGAAACATACTGGGAGCCCATGTAGATCATCAAATCAGTTCCGCATTGGCTGGGCGAGCCCATCTCCAGCGGGGAACAGATGTGTGCAGGCAAACTGATCAGGATTGAACTCCCTGCTGTCCGCAGGCCACATTCCTTGTAGACTGGAAGAACTCGAACCGGTACCCGGCAGTCATCCTCTTCTACGTCAACGCCTGCTTCTTCATGGGGAGCATTGGCTGGCTGGCGCAGTTCATGGATGGCGCCCGCAGCGAGATCGTGTGCCGTGCCGACGGGACCATGCGATTGGGGGAGCCCACGTAAGTGTCGGTTTGCATTTCTTGGTGCAGAAAGCATTGATCTGATGTGTAAGAGATCTTTCCTGTTCTAACTAATCCAAGAGGGTTCCGGAAGCTTTTCTGCGTGAAAGAAAGAAGCAGAAGGTTCGTGGTGTTTGGGTTATTCCTTCAGAGAAGCTGAGTACAACTGGCTTAAACTGGTCCTGTTATCTCTTTCTGTCTAGGTCAGGGGTAGGCAACTTAAGGCCTGGGAGCCGGATGCGACCCAATTGCCTTCTAAATCCGGCCCTCGGACAGTCCGGGAATAGCGTGTTTTTACATGAGTAGAATGTGTGCTTTTATTTAAAATGCATCTCTGGGTTATTTGTGGGGCCTGCCTGGTGTTTTTACATGAGTAGAATGTGTCCTTTTATTTAAAATGCATCTCTGGGTTATTTGTGGGGCATAGGAATTTGTTCATTTTTATTTTCAAAATATAGTCCGGCCCCCCCCAAGGTCTGAAGGACGGTGGACTGGCCCACAGCTGAAAAAGGTTGCTGACCCCTGGCAGGGGCGGAGGAAGCCTCCTCGCTACCCAGGGCGGCGACCGGAGGAGGCACCCCTGGGGGCGTGACGTCATGACGTGACGTCACGATGTGACGTCACGACGCAATGTCACTGCGGCTCTGCCCCGGCAGCGGGGGGGAGCGCTTGGTTTTTCTCTTTTTTTAAAGCGCTTTCCCCCCGCTCCCGGGTGGAGCCGCCTGCAGGGGTGAGGGGAGAGGCGGGCAGCGATGGGGTGACACCCCTCCGCCGCCGCCTCCTTGCTCCCCGCCCCGGCAGCGGGGAGAAAAGCGCTTTAAAAAAGACCAAAGCCAAGGCAAGCAACCATAAAGCAAGATGAGCGCCGCAACCCCAGAGTCATCCGCGACTGGACCTAACGGTCAGGGGTCCCTTTACCTTACTGGTTGAAAACTTTATAACAGAAATGTACAATAGATGTTGTAGTCAACATGAAAAATAAAAAATAAGCAATTATTCATACTTGCTTTGTGTATACATTTGGGATTAAATTTTACAAGGCTTCCGATTTCCCCCTCGCATTCCCGAATTAAATTCCTTAAATACACGCTTAGACTTTACTTTCTCCATGTTATTTAACTTGCTATCAATTTTATTTTATAAAATTATCCTAATTGCACATTGAAGCTCAATCAAGACCTGCCAGTGGATTGATCTGTTGACAGTGTTCTTTTACATAGACTCTGTATATATCCCACTCTCTGATAAAGTTTTCATCTGAAACATCTCTTAAACTTGCTGAAAATCTCACCAGTTCAGCGTACTCTCTTAATTTATTTTGCCAGTCTGATTTGGATGGGATATCCTCTCCCTTCCATCCTTTTGCAATTAAAATTCTGGCGGCAACTGTGGCATACATAAAGACTCTCCTGGACTTTTTTGGGGGAATTTCATTACCCATAATTCCTAGCAGGAAGGCTTCAGGCTTTTGGGGGGGAAAGAATATTTACCGGTAAACGTTTTCTTAAGAAAATGCCCTTTCTTCTACCCGCAGCTCCAACGAGACCCTCTCCTGCGTGATTATCTTCGTCATCGTCTACTATTCCTTGATGTCGGGCGTCATCTGGTTCGTCATGCTCACCTATGCCTGGCATACATCCTTCAAGGCGCTGGGGACCACCTACCAGCCGCTGGTGGGGAAGACCTCCTACTTCCACCTGGTCACCTGGTCCATCCCCTTCGTCCTCACCGTTGCCATTTTGGCGGTTGCCCAGGTAAATGGCCTTTTTGCGCATGTGCGCTGGGTGGCTTGGATTTCCCCCAGGGAAAGCAGTGTCCTTCTCATCCCAGGGAAGTGATTTGTGTTGGAGGCAGCGGCGCTTTATAATGTCATTGGCTGGAAACTGCAGGAGGAGAGAGCGCGCGATCTTGGGTTCGAATCCTGCTTGCGGGTTTCCCATTAGGGCATCATCATCATTTTTTATTTGTATGCTGCCTTTCCACAGTTAAAAACAATGCTCAAGGCGGCTTACAACATGACAAGATTTACATAATTACAAAAGTCATAAATAAATAAACCACATCAAAAATAAAAATAAAAATAATACACAACCAAATGGAAAACAATTTCCACATAATACACCAGAGGGCAGGATCACACTTCAAAATGACCTTAACAGAATTGGGCCAAAGCTCCCAAATAGACAATGACAGACATCTGCCAGCAGCATACAAATCAGTTTGGCTAACCTGACCAAAAACACTCACCCACCCCTCTCACACAGGAAACCAAAGATCACCACAGCCTATCACAACTGAACAATCACACCCTACACCAACCCTGACCTCTCTCACCACTAAAAGAGCACAAGCGAACAACAGAGAACCTACACAAAAGACGCTGACACTCAACTCTGCATATATTAAGTAATATAGAAATACCGCCACCCCATCCTACTCATCTCCCCATCCTACCCACACCTCTCCCCCTTCTCTCCCTAATGTCTCAACAAACGAAACTGCTGTATAAAAATGTTACATGGAAAGAACAAGAGTGAAACAATGCATATACCTTTGCAAATCAAGAATATCCTTAATTTAAAAAATAAATAAATGAATGAATAAATAAATATATGGAAGATAACTATAAAGCTGAAATCACTGGCAGCACTATGATAATTTCTGCAGAGTAAATAATTTTTGATGGCTGTAAAAGTGGAAAACTGATTTGCATGGAAAATATGCGGGAATGATATGTAACATGAAGGAGAAGAAGGGCAGTCATTGGTTATTTTAAAGTTTGTAAAATTTTATTTTGAAATTGAAAATTGAAAATTTAATAAAAATTATTATTTAAATAGAATTGGGCCAAAGCAAACAAGATGAATTTTAACAGGGAGAAATGTAAAGTACTACACTGGGGCAAAAAAAATGAAAGGCACAAATACAGGATGGGTGACACCTGGCTTGAGAGCAGTACATGTGAAAAGGATCTAGGATTCTTGGTAGACCACAAACTTGACATGAGTCAACAGTGTGATGCAGCAGCTAAAAAAGCCAATGCAATTCTGGGCTGCATCAATAGGAGTATAGCATCTAGATCAAGGGAAGTAATAGTACCACTGTATTCCGCTCTGGTCAGACCTCACCTGGAATACTGTGTCCAATTCTGGGCACCACAGTTCAAGAAGGATACTGACAAGCTGGAACGTGTCCAGAGGAGGGCAACCAAAATGGTCAAAGGCCTGGAAACGATGCCTTATGAGGAACGGCTTAGGGAGCTGGGTATGTTTAGCCTGGAGAAGAAGGTTAAGGGGTGATATGATAGCCATGTTCAAATATATAAAAGGATGTCATATAGAGGAGGGAGAAAAGTTGTTTTCTGCTGCTCCTGAGAAGAGGATACGGAGCAATGGATTCAAATTACAGGAAAGAAGATTCCACCTAAACATTAGGAAGAACTTCCTGCCAGTAAGAGCTGTGAGACAGTGGAATTTGCTGCCAAGGAGGTGGTGGAGTCTCCTTCTTTGGAGGTCTTTAAGCAGAGGCTTGACAGCCACCTGTCGGGAATGCTTTGATGGTGTTTCCTGCTTGGCAGGGGGTTGGACTGGATGGCCCTTGGGGTCTCTTCCAACTCTATGATTCTATGAAGAATTGATGCTTTTGAATTATGGTGCAGGAGGAGACTCTTGAGAGTCCCATGGACTGCAAGAAGACCAAACCTATCCATTCTGAAGGAAATCAGCCCTGAGTGCTCACTGGAAGGACAGATCCTGAAGCTGAGGCTCCAATACTTTGGCCACCTCATGAGAAGAGAAGACTCCCTAGAAAAGACCCTGATGTTGGGAAAGATGGAGGGCGCAAGGAGAAGGGGACGACAGAGGACGAGATGGTTGGACAGTGTTCTCGAAGCTACCAACATGAGTCTGACCAAACTGCGGGAGGCAGTGGAAGACAGGAGGGCCTGGCATGCTCTGGTCCATGGGGTCACGAAGAGTCGGACACGACTGAACAACAACATGATAAATCAAAATCTAAAACTAAGAATACAGCATTGATATCACAGTTTAAAATGACATAGTTAAAAAATAACAGCAATTTAAACAAAAAACAAAGCAAAACGGAGCCCTCTCTGTCCAGCTGCAGCAGCGGCAGCAGTCCTTTATAGAGCCCACTAGCACCCGCCCTAGGCCAGGTGGTGAGTGGCAGGACTGGGGCCCTCAGGCGCTGAGCAGGTTGGCCGCTGTGAGAACAGGAGGCTGGGCAATATGGACCCTTGGCCTCATCTAACAAGTGTTTCTTAAGTTCCTACGTTCTTGTCAAATGGCAATCGAGGTGGGATATGGTGGTGCGGGCTACCCTGGAGCTCCCTAAGTTGTTCATGTGGGAACGTTCAGGGAGGCAGGAGAGGATATATTGTTTATTAATATCCTTCCTAACTTGCGCCAGCAGGATCCTTTACTTAGCAGAGTTTTACATTCCCCTTTTAAACGCACAGCGGATAACTGGTTGCAGGCCTGTGTAAGCCTCTCACTATAAGGTTCCTGGCAAGTTCCCTTATATCCCTCTTAAAAAGAATAGACATGACACAGTCTTGTGTACAGTGTATATAAAAGAGGTTTACTCACACATTCAGTTCACAGACGGATCCCTGAAGGCAGAATTACCGCAGTTCTTTTATGTGTCCCGAATCTCTGACCAGTCCTCTTCATTTAATGGCCACGAGTTCCGGTGTCACAAGCGAGAGAAAAACACTTAATACTTTGTAGGGAGGAGAGGACAGAAAGCTGTTTTGGAGATGCTGTTGTGTTTTAGGTACTTGCTTCCTGTTTGTTTGTTTTTAAGTTTTCTGTTTTCTCTCCATGTCTCTCCCTCCCTCTTGCCCCCCCCCCCCAGGTTGATGGGGACTCTGTGAGCGGCATTTGCTTTGTGGGCTACAAGAACTACCGCTACCGAGCCGGCTTTGTCCTGGCCCCCATTGGTCTAGTGCTGATCATCGGTGGCTATTTCCTGATCAGAGGTGAGATCCTCTCTGTTTGTTCTCTCTGCCTAGAGCAGTGTTTCTCAGAATCGGGTCTCTAGCTGTTGTTGGACAACAACAAAAACAACATTAATTATTATTTATACACCGCCCATCTGGCTGGGCGTCCCCAGCCACTCTGGGCGGCTCCCAACAGAATATTAAAATACAATAATTCATAATAATAACAATATTAAATATTAATATTAAATAATAATGTATTATTTATACCCCGCCCATCTGGCTGGGTTTCCCCAGCCACTCTGGGCTGCTTTCAACAGAACATTAAAATACAGTAATCATCAAATATTAAAAGCTTTCCTAAAAAGGACTGCCTTCAGATGTCTTCTAAAAGTCAGATAGTTGTTTATTTCCTTTGACATCCGGTGGGAGGGCGTTCCACAGGGCGGGCGCCACCACCAAGAAGGCCCTCTGCCTGGCTCCCTGTAACCTTGCTTCTCACAGTGAGGGAACCGCCAGAAGGGCCTCGGTGCTGGACCTCAGTGTCCGGCCTGAACGATAGGGGTGGAGATGCTCCTTCAGGGATACAGGACTGAGGCTGTTTAGGGCTTTCAAGGTCAGCACCAACACTTTGAATTGTGCTCGGAAACTTACTGGGAGCCAATGTAGGTCTTTCAAGACTGGTATTATGTGGTCCCGGCGGCCACTCCCAGTCACCAGTCTAGCTGCCGCATTCTGGATTAATTGCAGTTTCCGGGTCACCTTCAAAGGTAGCCCCACATAGAGCGCATGGCAGTAGTCCAAGCGGGAGATAACTAGAGCATGCACCACTCTGGCGAGACAGTCTGTGGGCAGGGAGGGTCTCATCCTGCGTACCAGATGGAGCTGGTAGACTGCTGCCCTGGATACAGAATTAACCTGCGCTTCCATGGACAGCTGTGAGTCCAAAATGACTCCCAGGCTGCGCACCTGGTCCTTCAGGGGCACAGTTACCCCATTCAGGACCAGGGAGTCCTCCACACCCGCCCGCCCCCTGTCCCCCCAAAACAGTATTTCTGACTTGTCATGATTCAACCTCAATCTGTTAGTCGCCATCCATCCTCCAACCGCCTCCAGGACCTGCAATCGTGGATGATGGGAGTTGTAGTCCAACAACAACCCGAGAAACACTTTAGAGAGCCTGGCTTTCTGCAGGCTTCATGCGTTGGAAAAAGACACGGGTGTGTCTGGGTCTCTGTGGTCTTTCTGGGAACAGCCCAACAAAATCTGCAGCACATTAACCCGTGTCTAGCCGGGTGCTGGAGGTGGAAATGACCCATCAGACTTTGCAAAGCTGGTGTCGCTGGAACAAGTTGGATTTTGCTGAATCAATTAAGCTAAATAGTTTCAGTTGGATTTTGAACACACGTGCGTTTAATTGTTCTGAGTTTTATTGCGATACTATCTTCCTTAGTGGGTTGCGCCAACTGCTGTTCTGATTAATGCTTTTTATCGGATAGGGGGCACAGGGGGTGAGTCTATGGAACCAGGGCCGGGGGGCAATGACTCGACAAAGTTTGGGAACTGCAGGCACAAGCCTAGGTTACTCAGATGTTTGTGTTGTCATGGGAGGCTGTGCACCCATTTCTATGTTTCTGGAATGATCTTATCTCCTGGCTTGGAAGACACAAGTCTCAACTTTCAGTGTGGTATAACGGTTAGAGCAGAGGTGGGCAGAAAGTGGCTCAGGATCTCCTGGTAAATCTCTGGGTAGTTTTTGGCAGAGCAGCAACGGGCTGCCAAGAATAGCAAGGAAAGTGACTTTCCTCACTGAAATCGGGCTGCAAAAACAAGGAATTCTAACCCAGGAGGGAACTTTTACGAGAGCCCAGTTTGGTTCTTGCGCTGAAACAAATTTCTAGTCCCGGAATGTGCTTAGAGGTACAGTCGTACCTTGGTTCTCAAATTTAATCCGGTCTGGGAGTCCATTCGACTCCCGAAATGGTTTGAAAACCAAGGTGCGGCTTCCGATTGGCTGCAGGAAAACCCTGCAGCCAATCGGAAGCCGCGTTCGCCGTTAGACTTCCAGAAAACATTTATTTGCAAATTGGAACACTCACTTCCAGGTCTGGAGCATTCGGGAGCCGATTTGTTTGACAACTAAGGCGTTTGACTACCAAGGTACGACTGTACCTGGTTATTTCATTCAAACTCTTATCTCTTTGGCGCCTGGCTCTGGCTGATGGATTTTAGGCCCAGGCTATCTGAAGCTATTTCTCCCCGTGAAGGCTAGAATCATTTAATTATTTTATTTTATTTATTCCCTAAGATTTATACCCCGCTTGATTGTAAAAATAAAAATCTCAAAGCAGTTTACAAAGGGAAGAAAAGTGAAAACAACTCTTTAAAACTTTCAGAAGGTAAAATCAGCAATAAACTAAAAAACAGATTAAAACATTCATCAACATCCTACATGTCTGGATAGGGTTGTCTGCACAAAAATGCTTTTAGCAGGTGCCGAGAAGAGAACAGCGAAGGGGCCTGCCTGATTTCAATAGGCAGGGAGTTCCGGAGTTCTGGTGCTGCCACAATAAAAGCTGCATTTCTTAACCGAAATAGAACTGGTACTATATGGCACCTGCAAGGATAGCCAGTTCCGCAGGCGTTCGAACTGTGGTGGGTTTATTTATTTTAAGCCGGGGGGAATGGTGCGTCGGCCTGCCTTGCGAAGGAAGGAAAAAAATAAATCTGGCCGTTTTGTCCCATTTCTTGATCTCGCTGGCTGTTAACGGAGCCTCTTCTGCCGGTTCCCTCCCAGGTGTGATGACCTTGTTCTCCATCAAAAGCAACCACCCAGGTCTCCTGAGCGAAAAAGCCGCCAGTAAGATCAACGAGACGATGTTGCGCCTTGGTGAGTGGGCCGGACTTACGTGGCAGGATCCATGGGTTGTGGAGGGGTTTTTTTTGGGGGGGGGAGGGGTTCCTGCAGAGAAAAAGGAGGTTGGGACAAAATTCCCATGAGAGTCATGGGGGGGGTGTAGGGCTGCACGCTGACCGCAGGTGACCGCAGATAAGGCCAGAGCCCCAAATGTGAACAGGGGGCACCTATTTTCTCTCTCTGTGCTACCCCCTCAACCCCTCTTTTTATTATTATTATTATTATTATTATTATTATTATTATTATTATTATTATTATCATCATATTTTTCTCTCCATAAGATGCACCTGAACATAAGATGCACCTAGTTTTTAGAGGAGGAAAGGGGGAAAGCCCTGCTTTTTTGAGGATCAGCTGAAAGTGGTGCAGCTTCTTTTTCAAAGAGGAAAAGCCCCGTTTTTATGGGGTTCAACTCACAGTTCTGCAGCTTCTAGTCCTACAGTTTCCAGACAGATAATCCAATCAGCCAGTCCCATGTCGCTGGGGAAACAAACAGCCTCCCTCTGCATTCAACAACGGAGGCCTGGGCAAGGGGGCGGGGCTGGAAAGGGAGCTGGAATCTCTCTCCCCGATGGCTTGCTAATCAGCTGTTCAGCGGCTTCCTTTCAACACCCTCTTCTCTCTTTGTAAAAAAAAAGAGCACAATCTGCTTTTGGCCCCTAGGCAATTTGGCTCCAGGGACCATGCATTCGCTCCATAAGACGCACAGACATTTCCCCTTACTTTTTAGGAGGAAAAAAGTGCGTCTTATGGAGCGAAAAATACAGTACTTTATTTATTGAATTTATACACCACCCTGTACCCAGGGGTCTCAGGGCGGTTCGCAGAATGAAATCAAGATATAAAACCCCAAAATACCTAATCAAAATAAAAGCAGCAATCCAATGCTCCCTCTTTTTTACCCTTCGCCACCAGCACGAAAATTCGCTTTCCCCCTTTCATTATTCCTACCGTCCTTTTCTTTCCCTATTTCTAATTTTACCGCACTATGGAAAAATGTTAATACAAAAAAGTCCGGGGGTGGGGGGAGTGGGGAAGAAGGCACATCTGGGGCAGGACAGAGGCCAGGGTGGGGTGTTGTGGCAAGCAGGTCTGTGGGCCACCTTTCTCAGCACCTTCGCAGGAAGTGGCCGTTTCCTGTTTCCTGGGTGCCCTGAAGTAAGAAGAAGAAGAGTTTGGATTTGATATCCCGCTTTATCACTCCCCGAAGGAGTCTCAAAGTTCTCCTTTCCCTTCCTTCCCCACAACAAACATTCTGTGAGGTGAGTGGGGCGGAGAGACTTCAGAGAAGTGGGACTAGCCCAAGGTAACCCAGCAGCTGCATGTGGAGGAGAGGAGACGCGAACCCGGTTCACCGGATTACGAGTCTACCGCTCTTAACCACTACACCACACTGGCTCTCAGTAGCTGGGCGTGTGACGGACTCAAATTCTTTCTCCCTCCATGGCAGGAATCTTTGGCTTCCTGGCCTTCGGCTTCGTCTTCATCACCTTCGGGTGCCACTTCTACGATTTCTTCAACCAGGCGGAGTGGGAGAGGAGCTTCCGGGAGTACGTCTTGTGAGTAGCGGGTGCCCACCCATGTTCCCCTCTTGTTCTAGCCAGTGGGCCATGGGTTGCCTTCACGGGTGGCTCTTTTTGTGGGTGGTCTCTTAGAGGCCGACCTGGTGCCCTTCGGGCGTAGCTCTAGATCTGAGGCACCCGGGCGGCAAAGGCTGGGATGGAGCAACACTCCAGGGGCATTGTGGGAAATCAATATGGCGCCTCACGCTCCCAGCCATCGAGCACTGATAAGGGATTTTAAGAGGGCTGTGAAGACCCCTGGCAGATGCTCAGGTGTCGATGCCAAGCCTGGGAAATGGCGTATCTGCAGAACAAAACCCTCGTCCACCGAAAAGGCTGTTTGAATTAGACACCAGGAAGTCCAGATTCTGCGACGACGTCCAGAACCGTATATTTTTTTATTATTTATTAAATTTGTATACCTCCCTTCATCGAAAGATCTCAGAGCAGTACACAGAATAAAATACAGGATAAATATTTAAACCAAAACAACGAAACAATAACAACAACCCACCCCCCGGCAGTAAAACTCAGTTTCTTACGCACAAACCTTTGTCTGGAAGAAGGCATCAAAATATGACAGCGTCAGGGTAAAGGACGCTTTATTTTCAGGCTGTGAGTAGTACTTTTTGATACCCTAGCATCTTTCAACTAGTACTGTTTGCTTTTATTCTCATAGTTTTGTCACCAACATGCATGCACCGAAAGTTTGAAACTTCCCTGGGGGACCCATCTGAGGACTTTTTTGGGTTGTTTCAGTGGACGGTTATTTAAGCGCTCCCGCTGAAATCGGCTGCAATATGAGTGGGTTCTACCCAAACAGATCATCTCTGCCGATTTAAAGAAATCTCTGTTGGATCGTATGAGTTTTAGCCGATGTGTTGGTTAAACAATGAATTAAATTTGAATTTGAAGGAGGGGAGGGGAAATAGTTCTAAAAGAAAAAGGCAAACCCTCATTGTTTTTATTGGAAGGATGGGGAATCTGTGCCCCTCTGGGTGCTGTTGGACTACAACTCCCATCATCCTTGACTATAGGGAGTTGTAGTTCACCATCTGGAGGGTCGCAGGTTCGCCACCCCTCTCTAATAGGATTCACACACAATCCCAGAATTCCGACTCCCCTCGCCCAAGAGAAAATGTGTCTTCTAAGGGGGCGTGCCTTACCATGCCTACTCAGAAGTAAGTCCTATTGAATCCAAGTAGGACTTTACTCCCAGGTCTGTGTGGTTAGGATTGCAACCTTAACTTTTGCAATCTCCTGAGACCTCTTGAAATTAAAGATAGCTGTCTGGAGATCTGAGGTTCCTTCCCCCTCTGCCTTTAACATTTGAGGTTTGTGTTTTACAACCTCCTTATTTTTATCATTGTTGTTTTGAACTGTTTTTTATGCTGCTTTTAATGCGGTAAACCCTCTTTGGGACCTTAGGGGAAAGGGTGGGCAACAAAATAATTAATGGTAATCATGAGGATCGTAATACAGTCGTAGCTCGGATCTCAAATGCCTTGGCTCCCGAACGAATTGGCTCCCAAATGATCGGAACCTGGAAGTGAGTGTTCCAGTTTTCGAATGATTTTTGGAAGCCAGATGTCCCGCGCGGCTTCCGATTGGCTGCAGGATGCTCCTGCGGTCAGTCGGAAGCTGCGTCTTGTTTTTCGAACGGCTCCGGGAGTCGAATGGACTCCTGGAACGCATTCTGTTCTTTTTTTTTTTTTGCTCACAACATTCCTTTAAAAAAAACTTTTAAAAAATACAAAACAAACATACAAAAAGACAAACCAAACACCAATACTTCTTATACAAATCATACTTTCTTAACATCATAAAGCGACCTCCTCCGGTCCCCCCTTCTGAGCTCCAATTTCAATCTTCTTTGGCAGTTACATAACTGTACATAACTACAGTATTTTCCTGCGTATAAGACTAGGTATTTAATTTCATAAATCTTAACAATTAAAGCAATTTCTAAAACATTTAAAAACTAATTAAACCTACAACCTACACCAGGGGTCAGCAACCTTTTTCAGCCGTGGGCCGGTCCACCGTCCCTCAGAGCATGTGGTGGGCTGGACTATTTTTTTTTTTGCGGGGGGGGGGTATGAACGAATTCCTATACCCCACAAATAACCCAGAGATGCCTTTTAAATAAAAGGACACATTCTACTCCTGTAAAAACACACTGATTCCCGGACCGTCTGCGGGCCAGGTTGAGAAGGCGATTGGGCCGCATCCAGCCCACGGGCCTTAGGTTGCCTACCTCTGACCGACATCTATACCGAGAGCCTATAAAGAGAACCACTGTAATGTTCTGCCCCCCCCCCCCATCCAGCAAGTTTCATCTCCCTTCTTGCCCCCCACAGGTGTGAGGCCAACGTGACAATCGCCACGCAGACCAACAAACCCATCCCTGACTGCGAGATCAAGAACCGTCCCAGCCTGCTGGTGGAGAAGATCAATCTCTTTGCCATGTTTGGGACGGGGATTTCCATGAGCACCTGGGTGTGGACCAAAGCTACCCTCCTCATCTGGAAACGCACCTGGGGCAGGTAAGAGCTGGGCCCGGACAGACAGCCTTGGAAGAAGCCTGGGTTTGAATTTTGAGCCCACCCTGTGGCTTCCAGGCGCCAGAACCCCAGCTGCTCTGCACGGGGCTTCCGGCCGACCCGAAACGCGATCTTTTAGTGTGGCAGCAGCTAAACTTTGGAACTCCCTGCCGATTGGCACTCCTTTCGGTGCCTGCTGAAACCATCTTTGTTTAGACAATCCTGCCCAGCAGTTTAGAAATTTGAGGCGCGTTTCAGTCTTTATTTTTTTTAATCTGGTTTTTAAAATTTTATATACTTTATTGAAAAATAAAAAGTACAAAAATAAGGTAAAGGTAAAGGGACCCCTGACTTTTAAGTCCAGTCGCGGATGACTCTGGGGTTGCGGCGCTCATCTCGCATTATTGGCCGAGGGAGCCGGCGTACAGCTTCCAGGTCATGTGGCCAGCATGACAAAGCCGCTTCTGGCGAACCAGAGCAGCACACGGAAACGCCGTTTACCTTCCCACCGGATCGGTACCTATTTATCTACTTGCACTTTGACGTGCTTTCGAACTGCTAGGTTGGCAGGAGCTGGGACCGAGCAACGTGAGATCACCCCGTCGCGGGGATTCGAACCACCGACCTTCTGATTGGCAAGCCCTAGGCTCTGTGGTTTAGACCACAGCGCCACCCGCGTCAAATATAGAAAAATACAAGTGCACAAAAAATGAGAAACAAGAAATAGAACCCATGTAGGGGGGGGAAAGATACTATGTATGTTACAAAAGACAATGACTTGATATTGTAGTTAACCAGATCTTACTCTAATATGGTATCTATAAAAATGAATTTCAAATACAGTGGTACCTCGGGTTAAGTACGCTTCAGGTTAAGTACGCTTCAGGTTAAGAACGGGTTTCCGGAACGAATTAAGTACTTAACCTGAGGTACCACTGTGTTGTTAAATTTCACCATGGCAAGTCTACATTTGTACACAACTTGCCCGTTAAAGGGAGCCTGCATTTTTATTTTTCCAGTTTTTAACTTTTGGTTTTTTTTATTATCATTTTTATTCATTTTCAAAACATTTTTGCAATAATACCATTCATATACTTTTTCCATATCTTATATCTTTTGGCTTTTTACAGCCTTGGCTTCCTTCAGTCCTTCCAAGCGACTTTATGATTTTTATATTTCTTATTTCTACCATTGCTTTTTTTACATCTCACTCAAATCTTATCACTATAAAATTCATATTTAACAACAATATTTCTTCCTTAATCTACAATGCCTCTTGTAGTCCTACCAACGTATTCAGTTCAGTATTTTCCTTTAGGTAGTCTGTAAATTTAGCCCAGTCTTTGACGAACTTCTGGTCCCGCTGTTCTCGGATTCTCCCCGTCATTTTGTCCATTTCTGCATAGTCCAATAATTTCATTCTCCATTCTTCTATTGTCGGTGTTTGTTCTTGCTTCCATTTCTGTGCTATTAACATTCTCGCCGCAGTCACACAGTGACACAGTTTTTAACTTTCAAATGTCTTAGCTTATCGCTGCTCATTTTTCCTAGGGGTGATTTTATTGCTTTTTCGGTAAATTGCTTCGAGGGTTTTTTGGTCCGTTCCCCCCCCCCCCCCGTTTAAATTTTATGAAATGAATAATCCCTTCCCCCCCGCCCCGCAGACTGACAGGCCAGAGCAGCAACGAGCCCAAGAGGCTGAAGAAGAGCAAGATGATTGCCAAGGCCTTTTCCAGGCGCAAAGAGCTCCAGCACAACCCCAACCAGGAGCTCTCCTTCAGCTTGCGGACTGTCTCGCACGAGGGGCCGGTTGGTACGTATGTCCACAGGGAAGGGGGTGCTGTGGGGCTCCACGCCGGACCGATGGAGGGCAGCCTCCCACAGCCGGGCGCAGGGCCGGGTTTAGGTTTGATGAGGCCCTAAGCTGCTGAAGGTAATGGGGCCCTTGATATGTCCAGCTGTCCTTTGTCAACAACAAATGGTCACTGTTTTTGTGTGGAATATATGCTATATGGTAATTTATGGACCTAATAGGTATCTCAAGCCATTTGCCCATGTGGCCTTGCAACCAGTCCATGCAGAATGTAGGCACCCTATATATAGAAAGGAGCAAACCAGGGATATTTTAGGGAGCAGGCTAGCAGGTAGGGCCCATGACTTACATCAGGGGTCAGCAAACTTTTTCAGCAGGGGGCCGGTCCACTGTCCCTCAGACCTTGTGGGGGGCCGGACTATATTTTGAAGGGGAAAAAATGAACCGAATTCCTATGCCCCACAAATAACCCAGAGATGCATTTTAAATAAAAGCACACATTCCACTCATGTAAAAACATGCTGATTCCCGTACCGTCCACGGGCTGGATTTAGAAGGCAATTGTGCTGGATCCGGCCCATGGGCCTTAGTTTGCCTACCCATGTCTTACATCATAGGAGCCTACACAACACAAAACACTGTTGCTGTATGTAGGTTTTATTTTATTTGTTTTTTATCTTATATTTTGGATATGTACATCCAGTTTTTTCCCCTTTAAATTTTTTTGGGGCCCCCAAGAGAGTGGGGCCTTAAGCTAGAGCTTGTTTAGCTTATACATAAATCCGGCACTGGCCAGGCACCCTCCAGATTATGTCAAACTGCAATTCCCACTTGGGATTTCGCCCAGCTGGGGCACTGTGGTCTGAGCGATTGAGAGCAATGCTACAACACCCCCTGGGGAAGTGGAATACAGTATTACCTCTACTTGCGGATGTAATCCGTTCTGGAGGTCCGTCCGCAAGTCGATCCGGGTTGCTGGTAGAAGCACCGTTGTGCGCAGGCGCATTTGTCGGCAGCGCGCTTCTGCGCATGTGCAGATAGCAGCTGCTTCTGCGCATGCGTGAAACGCGGCAAACCTGGTATTTTTTTCCGGGTTTGCCGCGGTCGCAACTCTGAATGTTCCTGACCTTCAACATGACTATTTCCTTGCTTTTTTAAAAAAAAATGCCGTTGGTTTTTATCATTCTCCCACAAAATTGTGCCCGGTATGGTTCACCACATACCCAAGAACCACAATAAGTATTAACAATTCAAATGCAGATGAGAAGAAATGTCATAATTGAATGCAACCCACCCTATCCCGCCACAGTGGGCAAACATTGGCCAAGCTGAGTGTGAGAGGGATGTGTGTCCTCCTCAAGAGCAAGCATCCGCAGACACCGTCTACTTAACTAATGGCTTTATTTACAGCATCAAGCATGACAGGTGTTACAGTTCATCATCCGACCCTTCTGTGTCAGTGTCCCCGAAGTACCGGTTTTCGGCTCCGCCCCCAGCATAAGAGCTTCGGGAAACCCAGGCGCTGCCTACCCTCTTTCCTTTTCCGCCCTCTGGACCTGAGAGGGGCGGCGCTTGCCTCTTCCCTTTCACTTTCATCCTCCATGCTGGTTGCTTCCGATGCTCTGGCAGGATCTTCGAGCCTCACCTCCTCCCCGGTCTCCATTTCCTGATTCCCGCCCATTGGCTGCACTGGAGCCCCGGTCGGAGCCTCCTCCCATTGCCTCATTGCCGCTTCTGGTGTTAACAGGGGCTGTGCCTGTTCCTCGTCCCACTCCCTCAATAACTCCTCGGGTGTTAGCTGTGCCCTGCCGTGGCCAGCTGTGTCCTCAGACACTGCCTCGGAACCGGGCCAGCCCCTGACACTGAGTTACCGTAATTCTGAGGGGATGCAGGCTTTGAAAAACTCGCCGTTTGAAATGTTCTCCCCTTCCCCCTTTTATTGGCATACATCATTATGAAAAAATATTTTCCAGCTGGTTTGGTTTTCGACATCAACGAGCCGTCGGGAGACATGTCCTCTGCTTGGGCCCAACATGTGACCAAGATGGTAGCCAGGAGGGGAGCCATCTTGTCTCAGGATGTCTCCGTCACTCCAGTAGCAACGCCAGGTAATCCTGCTTACTTTCTTCTTTCTTTCAATAATATTCCGTTCGGCAAAGCAAGGGAAGCAACGATAACAACATTAAAAAAATAATAATATATACTGGGTGCCTGCTATCTATGGCTGCGTTTCACATGGCAGTTTATGACATTTCCCTGATGTTTCCCTAAATGTTATTTTTGAGCTCAGAGTGGTTTCACAACCAGTCCCTCTTCTTCACAGGGAGCTCTGGGAATTGTAGCTCTTTGAGGGGAACTTACAACTCTCAGTGTCCTTAACCCTGCTCCCAGAATCCTTTGGGAGTGAAGCCATGACGGTTTCAAGCGGTATCCCAGCCCTGGAAATGTAGGCTATGCTATGAATGTGGCCTTCCCTTCGATTCCCAGAGTTGTTCAACAATCAATCCCTCTTCTCTGGGAATTGTAGCTCCATGAGGAGAACGGTGGGGTATCTCCTCATAACTTCCAGCGCCTTTAGCAAACCCCCAGCTCCCAGAATCCTTTGCAGGGGGAAGCCATGATGGTTTAAAGTGCCTCCTCAGCGCTTTGAATGTTTGGTTCGGCCTGAGAGTGCCGTGAAATGAACCAGCCATCTAATTAACTTTCTGGCTACAAGGACGATGATATGTGTTAAATGGTGACTGGCATAGGGATTACTGATGATGATCAATTTAAAATGAATATGAAAAAGAAAATATAGCCAAAGACTCTGAAACCATTGGGAGGAGGGGGGGGGGGAGTTTCTATGGGATTAAGATGAATCCTATATAATAATCTCCAAGTGTCCTGCGTCCAGTCCGTGTGTCAGTGGTTTTTTGCCACTGCGCATGTCCACAGGGACTGGATTGGAGCGCAGAGACCAATAGGTGATGACAGGGGGCGTGTCCGAGAGGCAGCGACGGCGCACACGCGTCGTCAGTTGGCTCAGTGCCGCTGCCTCACACGGAGCTGGGCCCGCCGCTGCCCGCCAGGTCCCCAGAAGAGCGCGCTGCCGGGGTGCCCCTGTCCGCCTGCGCTCACCCGTTGGAGGGGTTGGCAAGGGCCCTGAGGGTGGATCTTTAACGGGGAAGGGGGGATCCCCAAACAGATCTGAGGACCCCGCCCCGTGGCCCTTTGGGGTCTAGCCCCCCGCGACAATGGGCCCTAAGGGGCCTCCCCTGACTCGCCCTCGACGGGAGCCCCGGGGAGCTTTGCACCAGAGGCGGCGGCGGCATATTTTCTAGTGCCCGTTATCAACGGGCTAAATTCAACTAGTATATATATATAATATAGAGTACAGATGATAAGAAATTAGGAAAGGAGCAGAAGCACCAGCAGGCTCAGGTTTAAAATTAGCGTTAGTAAATAAAGTATTTTGTGTTTAAGATGTTATGAAAATAGATGTATCAATCTGTTAAAGAGGATTTAAAATGAATTCAACGGAGGGAGGCTTGAGGAAGTCACCCGAAGTATGTACTGGAGAAAGATAGAATCTGGCCCAGAAATTGGGCCAGGCCTAAGCATTGTTAGTAAAAATGATAGTAAGGTTAAATGTACAATGAATTGTTTACCCGTGAAGGGGGGGGGGGTTGGATCTTGGCTTCCCACGGTGAGAGGGGGGAAGTATGAAAATTTAACCACTATGTATGCTTTGTGCTTTAAAAAATTGTAAAACCCAATAAATTTTTGGAAAAAGAAAAAAAAAGAAACGAACCAGCCATCTAGAAGCAAGCAGCGATTTGGGGTTTTGGGGGGGTGTGTGCCGGGGTGGGGGGCTTCTGGCGGAGGTCCCATACCCCCCCTAACCATTGCCTCTGCCCTTCCTTTGCCCACCCACACAGTGCCCCCCAAGGACCGGGCCAGCTTGTGGCTGGAGGAGGGCGAGCTGTCCCCCCGGCGGGAGAAGAAGCTGAGCCGCAAGAAGAAAAAGCGGCGGAAGAAGAAGGAGGTCTGCCCCATGGGGCCCGCCTACGACCTGGACCCCTTTGCCCCACAGCGCCTCAGCTCCGTCCCCCGCCTCCCCCAGCTCCCGAAGACCAAGTGCTTTGTCGCCAGTGCCAGGGAAGCGCAGGCCCTGAACGACGTCCTTGCGCCCAGGACCTACCCGGCCTGGCGGCCCCAGGCGGCTCTGCCCCAGGAGGGCCCCTTTTCCGGGGGGCCGCCCCCAGAGCACCCGTCTGCCTTCAGCTGCCGGCGGAACAGCGCCGCCCTGCCTCCCGTCAGCCACCCCTTCTGCCCGGATAGCGGCCCTGCGGAGGAGGCGGGACCCGGAAGCGGAGCCTGGTTCTTCCCGGGACGCCGGCAGCCTCTGCCTCGCGGCGCCTTCCCCCAGCCGCCACCCAGGAGCGTGGCCCCGGGGCCTGCCTTTCTGAGCGGCACCCCACGCAGGGCTCCGCAGGCCCAGGGGCGGCGAGGGGAGCTGCCAGCCCCCATGCACTCCCGGACAAACCTCATGGATGCGGAATTGCTGGACCTCGATTCTGATTTCTAGGATTTTGGAAAGACCTTTTCCAGAGGACTTTGGGGTTTCTTTGGGGGGGGCGAGGGAGAAGAGGTTTAATTTGGTTGTAGAACAGCCATGACGTGAGAACGTCTGCCCCCCACCAGAAACGGTCTCCTGGGTTTTTGCCCCACCAGGAGAAGCTATATTTTCCCTGCTGAGATAACAGGCGTGAAGAGACGGTTTTCTTAGAGCTCTCGTTTCTGGCTTTGGCGCAAAAGCTTTCCTTTCTTAACTTTCCTCCCTCCCTCCAGGCGAAATCTTGCACGTCCCAACGCGTCCGCCGTTTGCTTAGGAAAGCAGGCGGATCTCCTGAGATGGAGATCGCTAAAGCTGCTTCTTCCCCAGCGCGGATCTTGCAGGAGCTGCATGGATCTTCCGGGATATTTATCGAAGGCCAGGGAGGGTTTCTGAGCAGCGACGGCTGCAACGCCCGTCGGGCGAGATGTTAGAGAGGGTCCCCAAGTCTTCTTCCTTGCGCTTCCAAACAGAAACGCTTCAGGGCTTGCTCATGGCACTGTCCTGAAGTAGATCTCGGGTCTCAGTGTGGTGTAGTGGTTAAGAGTGGTGGACTCGTAATCTGGTGAACCGGGTTCGATTCCCCACTCCTCCACATGCAGCTGCTGGGTGACCTTGAGCTAGTCACACTTCTCTGAAGTCTCTCAGCCCCACTCACCTCACAGAGTGTTTGTTGTGGGGGGGAGGAAGGGAAAGGAGAATGTTAGCCGCTTTGAGACTCCTTCGGGTAGTGATAAAGCGGGATATCAAATCCAAACACTTCTTCTTCTCTTCCCCGTCGGCGGTGGGTGTGAACGCTCCCTCCTTCCTGAGTGTGGGCGCACTGGTTTTTGTGAGCTGGGTGCAGAGCGGTGAGGGCCGTGTGGTTTATTGCAGGGCCGGAAGGCAGGGCGGTTGGGATCCGTTCTGATCTTGTAGCTGAAGAACCTTTCCCACCTCATTATTTCCCCAGGGGTCACATGGCCGCGGTGGGTGGAGCCGGTGGCAAAAATGGGCGGAGCAACAAAGAGAAATTCCGCCTTTGTACATTAGACCGAACATCATCGTTAGAGTTCAGTGACATGTTCCGGCCACGCATAAACACGCCAGGAGTGGGGCTGGCCTTGAGGCCTGGGGACAGATCCGAGGGTCAGCTATAGAGGTCTTCAGGGCCAGATTCAGACCCCAGGCCTGAGTTCCTCCCCCCTGGTATAGGATCCATGCTATGTACCATGTGCTTTGGACATCCAGCTCTGTTGTTTGGCAGATAGGTGTCGCGAGGGAACCTGGAGAAGAATATTGATTGGACAAGGAGGAGCACAACTTGCTGCGTGGATGGGTTTGGGTATATTTGCGCCTTATTGATGAATTCATGCGCAAAGGCAGGGCTACGGATCTGTGCCAGAGCCCTTCGTAGGCTCCGCCTTCAGCTCTCGGATATCGCGGGTTGAATCCCCGGAGAGTCTCCAGTTTGGAGGTTGTAGGCCTGGACCAACGGCCCGATTCCTTTCAACAGGGCAGCGGGGGGAAGCTGTAGCTTTCTGAATGTTGCTGGACTCCAATTCCCATCATCCTCTGCAGCATAGGGATGATGGGAGTTGTAGTGCAGCAGTATCTGGGGGGGCGTGGGAACAGGATCCCCAGCTCTCCTCTGTAGGACCCCTTTGTGTGATCCTTTCAATGGAATTTGCCCTGCTCTGAGAACATTCCCCATAGAAAGAATTCCCAGCTGGGAATCGGAAGCCTAGGGCTGCCTGGGAGGACTACGCATCCCAGCATGCAGTGCGTGCCACCTCTGCATTGCCTGTTGGGAGTTGTAGTCCACTTTCGTCTCGCAACAAGGATGGGGAAAAAAGCAACCGTCGTATTAAGTAAACACAAATGCCCGGTTGGATGTGGAGAGGTGCAACACTGCTATGGTAACACATTGAAATATTTCTTTTGCTCTTTTTTAATTTTACGCCTTTCGTTAACATATCGACGTATAAAGCACAGAGGTGAGTTTTTGTCTTGATAGTGTCAAAGCTTAGACTTCGTAGTCTTTTCATAGGAAATGGAATTTTAAAAGAGGAAAAATCCTACCCAACAGTCCCTCGTTGGAGAAATAACGCCAGGCACCCCCAAACATCGGCCCTCCAGATGTTTTGGACTACAATTCCCATCATCCCTGACCGCTGGTCCTGTTAGCTAGGGATCATGGGAGTTGTAGGCCAAAACATCTGGAGGGCCGCAGTTGGGGATGCCTGAATAACGCCTTCTGTCTCCTTAGTCCCAAGGTGTGTGGTCTGAGTCCACCCCATGCTGAAGCTAAGCAGGTGTGGGGCTGGTCAGTGTCTGGATGGGGGACTGCCTGGGAATCACCCGTGGGTCACCTGTGGGGGAAGGAAAGGTGGACTGGGTGGGAATACAAATTTAAGGAATTTAAGCAATTGGGACAGTCCCCAAAGGACTGCCTGCTAAGGGTTTTTGAGGGGGGAAGGTTGAGCTACAAGGGGGGAAATTACCTCTGTTGAAGGCCACAGTCCTGTCTGTATATATTTGGAAGTAATCACCATTGATCTGAGAGAGACTCGGTACGTGACCAAGCCCTAGATCATGTTAAAAAAACCCAGTGCAATCTTAGGCATGGTTACTCAAGAAGTAAGCCCCATTGAGTTGAATGGGATTTATTCCCAGGAAAATGTGTATAGAATTCACAGCCTCGGTATCTTAATTCCTTATAGGATCAAAGAATTGTAGCATTGGCAGGGACTCCAGGGGCCATCTAGTCCAACACGCGTGCCCCAGCAGTGCAGGATCCTAACCGAATGCATTTTAATTCAGTGATCCAATTCACTGGCATTGGCTCGCTCTCTTCCTCTTGCCCCCCTCCCCCCAGTTTCCTGGAAATGCAGCAAACTCTGGTTTGTGCAAACCATAGTTCTGAAAGCAAGGATTGAAATACGATTTCAGATCCTGGTTGGAGAGGGAACAATGGCTTGCCCAAGCCACGTTTGGTCACTATTGGTATCGTAAGCTGTTAGCTGCAAACCGGAGGTGCAAGTTTTCCTCCTGCCTCTAATGTGGAGTGGCGAAGAAGAGAAGCGGTGAATTATGGAGACTGTGGCTTATTCTTACCACTATGAGCCTTGATTTCTGGGAACGTCTTAACTGGGCCACCTTTATTCTAGTTTCACTTAGTGATCTTCAGGAGTCAGCAAACGTTCAGCAGGGGGCTGGTCCACTGTCCCTCAGACCTTGTGGGGGGCCGGACTATATTTTTTTGGGGGGGGGGGAATGAATGAATTCCTATGCCCCACAAATAACCCAGAGGTGCATTTTAAATAAAAGGACACATTCTATTCATGTAAAAACACGCTGATTCCTGGACCGGCCGCAGGCCGGATTGAGAAGGCGATTGGGCCGGATCCAGCCCCCGGGCCTTAGTTTGCCTACCCATGATCTAAATTAAGGGTAAAGGTAAAGGGACCCCTGACCATTAGGTCCAGTCATGACCAACTCTGGGGTTGTGGCGCTCATCTCGCTTTTTTGGCCGAGGGAGCCGGCGTACAGCTTCCGGGTCATGTGGCCAGCATGACTAAGCCGCTTCTGGCGAACCAGAGCAGCACACGGAAACGCTGTTTACCTTCACGCTGTTTAACTACTTGCACTTTGACGTGCTTTCGAACTGCTAGGTTGGCAGGAGCAGGGACCAAGCAACGGGAGCTCACCCCATCGCAGGGATTCGAACCGCCGACCTTCTGATCGGCAAGCCCTAGGCTCTGAGGTTTAACCCACAGCGCCACCTGGGTCCATTAAGGGTACCTATGCTTAACACGCTGATTGGAATTTGGGAGAAAATTAATTGTGCTTTGGTGATTCAGCTGCACTCGTCGTGTTGCAAGCAGTTCGACTAGAAGACCTTTCCAGCTCCTAAGAAAACCAGACCATTTGTTAAACATGTAAAGCTGCCAGCTCTTTAAATAAAGAAATTTAAAAGTTCTGGGATATTGCGGGTGGGCGGGATTTGAACCAGCACAAAAAGAGTTTTGTTCATCTGAGGTGCACAACTGAAAAAAAAAAGTGTATTTCATCTCGCTTTTGTGGCAGTTGACGGGGGACGGAGGGGGAGGACCAAAGGGGATCGTTTGTGATGCGTACTGCAAAGAATGGAGAAGAAAACTGGTCTCTGCCCCCCAAAGACCTTACAGTCAAGAAGAAACTGCTACTGGGGCATCACAGCTTGGTTTATAAATGCCACTCCCACCAATATAGCTGGTGTTCTCATGCAGTCGGTTGGCGTGGGGTGGTGTTTGTAGCCAGAAGGCTAGTCTGTGCTGGGGGTTTTTTTAAGTCCTAGCCTAGGCTACTGAACATGGGTAGGGTTAAGACAAGACCCGTACATTGTAAGCAACCAGGTGTCTGGCAGAGACAAGGAAGAAATCGTATATTTTCAATACGCAGCTGTCAAATAAATATTTACTGTTTTATATTCCAGTTGATTTCTGTATGTATGAAGGTAATTTTTTTGTGTGTGGGGGGGGAGGCTGTCGGGGGTTGGACTAGATGACCCTTGGACCCCTCCCATTTCTGCAGTTCTATAAATCGAACATTTTACAGTCCCACTTTCCTAGACTGTGGAGCAAGTTGGCTAGTCGTACGTAGCTTTTGACACCAGCGTAACACCTCCTCAGCTGGAGAAATGAACTTGTGTCGTCGGTATAGAAATCGCTTAACCGCTTTGGGGAGCGGGGGAAGAGAGGAAAAACCAGAGTGAAAGAACGGCTTGTCTTTCCTGCTGAACAACCGGGCTCATCCGAGTTGACAGGCTTAACTGTGCATAAAATGGACTGGGGCCGTGGAATCGGCACAGCTTTTCCTTGCATTTATATCCGACCTATTTCCTCAGAGGAGCTCAAGGAAGCATCCACGGTTCTCCCCCGTCTCATTTAATCCTCACAACAGCCCTGTGAGGTAGGTTAGGCGGAGAGCGAGTCCGACACTCTGTAACCTCTACACTGCCAGGAAAAAAGGCTAACCTGAGTCCCATTTGAACCAGGAAAATGGCGGCCTGGAAAAAGAATTATTAGGGTTTGTGGATGCAGAGGATCTCTTGATTGCATGAAGGCATTGCAGGCTCTTTTTTAAAACAGAGGAGGGGGGACTTAATGTTATTTTTACCCCCCCCTTCTCATTCCACTGTATCAATACCATTCCCTCCTGTTCACTGTGTGTGGCCCAAGGCAATTGCCTGATGTAAAGTGTCAACCCTCTTTTTTAAAAATAAAATAACCCTTTATTCAAAAGTTACAAAACAGTTACGATACAATACATTTTCAATCAATATATCCCCTCCACAGACACCTCTGTGATGGTGGTGGCATTACAAATATCATGACAGTAAGAGCTGTTTGACAGTGGCATTTGCTGCCAAGGAGTGTGGTGGAGTCTCCTTCTTTGGAGGTCTTGAAGCAGAGGCTTGACAGCCACCTGTCAGGAATGCTTTGAGGGTGTTTCCTGCTTGGCAGGGGGTTGGACTGGATGGCCCTTGGGGTCTCTTCCAACTCTGATTCTATGTTATTCTTCAATAAAAGAGACACCAGATTATGCCGAAGATATCTTTTTTGGAGATGCCTTTTTATTAGTCGCCGATGGTATGTGGGGCGTTCTGATAGAGCAGTACCCCAGATGTTGTTCGCCCAAGCCTCTGTTGGTATTTGAGAAGTTTCCTTCCATCGTTGGGCAATAACTAGTCTTACTTTGCCTTATAATCGTTAGATTTCACCTAAATAAGATTCCACCTAAACATTAGGAAGAACTTCCTGACAGTAAGAGCTGTTTGACAGTGGAATTTGCTGCCAAGGAGGGTGGTGCAGTCTCCTTCTTTGGAGGTCTTTAAGCAGAGGCTTGACAGCCACCTGTCAGGAATGCTTGGATGGTGTTTCCTGCTTGGCAGGGGGTTGGACTGGATGGCCCTTGGGGTCTCTTCCAACTCTAGGATTTGACCTCAAATTCTACCCTTAAATCTAAAGAATTAATTTCCTTCCTGTTCACAGCAGTTAAGTGTCAACCTCCAAAAATTTGAACCCCCTGGACAGCCAAGGAGGGAAGCCAGCTATCGTAGGGTTACCAGACGTCCCCGTTTCCTGGGGACAGTCCCCGGATTTGCGGATAAGTCTCCGGACAAATTCCATCCCCGGAATGTCCCCGGTTGTCATCAAATGTCCCCGGGAAACGCAACGGCGGCAGTCTCGGGAGCCCAGAGCAGTTGGCTCTGGCTGGCTTCAGGAGCCGCTCGGAAGTCCCCATATGATGGTGGTGCGGGGGCTCGAAGATGCAGCTTCTGGGCTGCCTCCACCTTCCCTGACCCCAGCAACTAAGCTGTGAGCCAGTGTGGTGTAGTGGTTAAGAGCAGTGGACTCGTAATCTGGGGAACCGGGTTCGCTTCCCCGCTCCTCCACATGCAGCTGCTGGGTGACCTTGGGCTAGTCCCACTTCTCTGAAGTCTCTCAGCCCCACTCACCTCACAGAGGGTTTGTTGTGGGGGAGGAAGGGAAAGGAGAATGTTACCCGCTTTGAGACGCCTTCGGGTAGTGATAAAGCGGGATATCAAATCCAAACTCTTCTCTTCTTCTTTATGCTGCCTATCGGAGCAGCCTCCCAGCTCCTACTTGCGTGCAAGCAGGAGTGGGGCGGGGATCTCTCAGCTGTGAAGGGAGCTAGTGTGGTGTAGTGGTTAAGAGCGGTGGACTCGTAATCTGGTGAATCAGGTTCGATTCCCCGCTCCTCCACCTGCAGCTGCTGGGTGACCTTGGGCTAGTCACACTTCTCTGAAGTCTCTCAGCCCCACTCACCTCACAGAGGGTTTGTTGTGGGGGAGGAAGGGAAAGGAGAATGTGAGTCGCCTTGAGACTCCTTCCGGTAGGGATAAAGCGGGATATCAAATCCAAACTCCTCTTCTTCTATCTGAGCTTGCATGCAAGCAGGAGGGAGCAGGGATCTCTCAGGCAACGGGAAGCCTCCCTTCCCAGCTCAGGGATCCTCGCCCCCTCCTGCTTGCACGCAAGTAGGAGTGGGATTGGGGCTACTCCGATGGGAAGGGAGGCATCACACTGCCTGAGATTCGCCACCGCTCTCGGCCCTCCTTCTCTGCCTTCCATGCCCGACCCACCGTGCACTGCTTCCCCATCACCACGGAAGAACCAACAACTCGGGGGCTGCCCAGGCTCATGGAGAAAGGAGAGAGAAGCCTCGGAGGAAGGGAAAACGTGGCATTGGGGTCAAGGCGGTGGCCGCCCCTCTGCCACCGCCATCGCTGCAGCATCAACATCCCAAACATGTAGTATGTATGTATGTATGTATGTATGTATGTGTATGTATGTATGTATGTATGTATTTATTTATTTCATAGAATCATAGAGTTGGAAGAGACCACAAGGGCCATCCAGTCCAACCCCCTGACAAGCAGGAACACCATCAAAGCATTCTTGACAGATGGCTGTCAAGCCTCTGCTTAAAGCCCTCCAAAGAAGGAGACTCCACCACCCTCCTTGGCAGCAAATTCCACTGTCAAACAGCTCTTAATGTCAGGAAGTTCTTCCTAATGTTTAGGTGGAATCTTCTTTCTTGTAGTTTGAATCCATTGCTCCGTGTCCTCTTCTCTGGAGCAGCAGAAAACAACCTTTCTCCCTCCTCTATATGACATCCTTTTATATATTTGAACATGGCTATCATATCACCCCTTAACCTTCTCTTCTCCAGGCTAAACATACCCAGCTCCCTAAGCCGTTCCTCATAAGGCATCGTTTCCAGGCCTTTGACCATTTTGGTTGCCCTCCTCTGGACACGTTCCAGCTTGTCAGTATCCTTCTTGAACTGTGGTGCCCAGAATTGGACACAGTATTCCAGGTGAGGTCTGACCAGAGCGGAATACAGTGGTACTATTACTTCCCTTGATCTAGATGCTATACTCCTATTGATGCAGCCCAGAATTGCATTGGCTTTTTTAGCTGCTGCATCACACTGTTGACTCATGTCAAGTTTGTGGTCTACCAAGACTCCTAGATACTTTTCACATGTACTGCTCTCAAGCCAGGTGTCACCCATCCTGTATTTGTGCCTTTCAATTTTTTTGCCCAAGTGTAGTACTTTACATTTAAAATTCTACAAGGCAGGCTTAAGCAATATGGGGACCGAGAACTCCCAGAAGTGCAAGCTGGATTTCGAAGGGGCAGAGGAACCAGAGACCAAATTGCAAACATGCGCTGGATTATGGAGAAAGCTAGAGAGTTCCAGAAAAACATTTACTTCTGCTTCATTGACTACGCAAAAGCTTTTGACTGTGTTGACCACAGCAAACTATGGCAAGTTCTTAAAGAAATGGGAGTGCCTGATCACCTCATCTGTCTCCTGAGAAATCTCTATGTGGGACAAGAAGCTACAGTTAGAACTGGATATGGAATAACTGATTGGTTCAAAATTGGGAAAGGAGTACGACAAGGCTGTATATTGTCTCCCTGCTTATTTAACTTATATGCAGAATTCATCATGCGAAAGGCTGGACTGGATGAATCCCAAACTGGAATTAAGATTGCCGGAAGAAATATCAACAACCTCAGATATGCTGATGATACAACCTTGATGGCAGAAAGTGAGGAGGAATTAAAGAACCTTTTAATGAGGGTGAAAGAGGAGAGCGCAAAATATGGTCTGAAGCTCAACATCAAAAAAACTAAGATCATGGCCACTGGTCCCATCACCTCCTGGCAAATAGAAGGGGAAGAAATGGAGGCAGTGAGAGATTTCACTTTCTTGGGTTCCATGATCACTGTAGATGGTGACAGCAGTCACGAAATTAGAAGACGCCTGCTTCTTGGGAGAAAAGCAATGACAAACCTAGACAGCATCTTAAAAAGCAAAGACATCACCTTGCCAACAAAGGTCCGTATAGTTAAAGCTATGGTTTTCCCAGTAGTAATGTACGGAAGTGAGAGCTGGACCATAAAGAAGGCTGATCGCCGAAGAATTGATGCTTTTGAATTATGGTGCTGGAGGAGACTCTTGAGAGTCCCATGGACTGCAAGAAGATCAAACCTATCCATTCTTAAAGAAATCAGCCCTGAGTGCTCACTAGAAGGACAGATCCTGAAGTTGAGACTCCAGTACTTTGGCCACCTCATGAGAAGAGAAGACTCCCTAGAAAAGACCCTGATGTTGGGAAAGATGGAGGGCACAAGGAGAAGGGGACGACAGAGGACGAGATGGTTGGACAGTGTTCTCGAAGCTACTAGCATGAGTTTGGCCAAACTGCGAGAGGCAGTGGAGGATAGGTGTGCCTGGCGTGCCTTGGTCCATGGGGTCACGAAGAGTCGGACACGACTGAACGACTGAACAACAACAAAAGTACTTTACATTTCTCCCTGTTAAAATTCATCCCTGTTAAAATTTATTTAAAGTGTCCCCGGATTCATTGGAAAAAAATCTGGTAACCTTTGGATCTCAATAGCTTTTCTTTCCACGATGAAGAATTATAGAAAGGGACGTGGCTCAGTCTTAAGAGAATCTGCTTTGCATGCAGAAGGTCCCAGGTTCAGTCCCCAGTGTAGACATCACTGGGCAGGATGGAATGATTGGTCAGCTTTCTGTATTCCTAGAATTGTAAGGCTGGGAAGAGAGAGAAAAGGGAAGATCTTCCTTGTGAGTTACAGGTAGGTAGCCGTGTTGGTCTGTCATAGTCAAAACAAAATAAAAAATAAAAAATTCCTTCCAGTAGCACCTTAGAGCAGTGTTTCCCAACCTAATCTAGGCAACGGCACACTTGTTTCATTAAAAAAATCTCACGGCACACCGCTCCTCCCCCATCCGGCTGCGCCGGGTCTCCTGACCCAGAGTTACCTCTGGGATCAGCTGTAGCGCGGCGTCCTTTCTCCCGCCCATCAGCTGGGGCACCAGGTCGGGATTCTCCCACGAGGCTTCTGTTGCTGCTGCTGCTGCAGCAGCCAAGGGAGCAGCGCCGCCCTGGCTTCCGCTTCGCCGCTGGGCTCCAGCAGCGCCGCCGCCACGGTCCTGTGCAGCCCTGGGCTGCAGGTCCCTTTTTCCGCGGCACATCAGCCAGTGTCTCGCGGCACACACCGGTTGGGAAACGCTGCCTTAGAGACCAACTAAGTTTGTTCTTGGTATGAGCTTTCGTGTGCATGCACACGAAAGCTCATACCAAGAACAAACTTAGTTGGTCTCTTAAGGTGCTACTGGAAGGAATTTTTTATTTCTTCCTTGTGAGGTTTCTGCCGGCAGGTGGCACTCCGGAGCTGGATTTAGCTGCCTTCCTCCTTCCAGACCAAGGAACTGAATGTGTCTTCAAAGCAGTTCCACCTTCTTAACAGGGCAGTTAGTTGCCTTCAGTCACTACATGGACCGTTCGCGAGCCGCATTCATGACCACTGTGCAGATCTGCCAGGTTTGCAGTGGCACAGACAAGCAGCCGACAGGGTCACGTGCGAGTGACTTGGGGGCGTAAGACAGTGGGTCTTCTGGGGTGGCCAACATGCTGCCGTCCGCAGAAGTGGCTGGCTTGCAGCTCCAATCGACCGCAGCCAACATGACCGATGGCAATGGATGATGTTAGCAGCCTGGATAGCTCAACTGGTTAGAGCGTGGTGCTGATAACGCCAAGGTTGCAGGTTCGATCCCCATATGGGATAGTTGTGTTATAAGAAAAGACTGCTCCTTTTCCCTTATGGCAGGCTTCCTCTACCTCGGCCCTCCAGATGTTTTTGGCCTACAACTCCCATGATCCCTAGCTAGCAGGACCAGTGTTCAGGGATGATGGGAATTGTAGTCTCAAATCATATGGAGTTTGAGGAAGCCTGCCTTATGGGGTACCCAAGAGCCCGTATAGAGTCCTTATGTAGGTTCTCTATCGGTAGGAGAAAATAACGAGGCCAACCAGAGAATATTGAGAAGCAAAGCAGCTAGTAAGCCTGATGCAACAGGGTGCTCATTCCCCCACTCAGGGAGGAGGAGGAACCCAGAACAATGATGTGCAAGCCCTTATGTAGACTTTTGAAATTGCCACCCTGTAGCTCAAGACGTGGGACACGGATGGCTCTGTGGGTTAAAACACATAGTCTAGAGTTTGCCGACCAGAAGGTTGGCAGTTTGAATCCCCGCGACGGGGTGAGCTCCCGTTGCTCGGTCCCTGCTCTTGCCAACCTAGCAGTTTGAAAGCACGTCAAAGTGCAAGTGGATAAATAGGTACCGCTCCGGCGGGAAGGTAAACGGCGTTTCCGTGCACTGCTCTGGTTTGACAGAAGTGGCTTAGTCATGCTGGCCACATGAACTGGAAGCTGTCTGCGGGCAAACGTCGGCTCCCTCGGCCTATAGAGCGAGATGAGCGCCGCAACCCCAGAGTCATCTGCGACTGGACCTAACGGTCAGGGGTCCTTTTATCTTTACCTAGCTCAAGACCACCCCCCCAATACATCATACATACACCACAGAAGGGGCGGTCTACAGCAGAATCCTGTCTGCTAGGATACCTGATAATGGTCACTGATTGCTTTTACCTGGGCATTCTGGCCATCCTTTTCTGAGGGTAAATACTCAGTTCCTGAATCCAGGTCACAGGCTCATCCTATTCATACACAGATACACCCTTAAGACAGGATTTGTGAGCAAATAGACAATGGGGGAGGCATTCCCATTTCCTTCCTCCTTGCAGAGAAACATTTGAAATCAATTTGGGAGAGTCAACATGGTTTCAGGCTTGCTCTCCTGCACTATTTCAGGCACGTGGTTTATATACTTATGGTATGCGTTAGCCTTGTAAATTTATGAACATATGATTTATATATACCCTGTTTCTCCTAAAATAAGACATAGCCATAAAATAAGCCGTAGCAGGATTTCTACGCATTTGTGAAATATAAGCCATGCCCCGAAAATAAGCCATGCCCCGAAAATAAGACATAGTGACGCGGCGCCTCTCCCTTAAGACGGCCTGGATAGGCGTGGCTATGCAGCGTACCAACGCAGAGCAGTTAAAATAAGACATCCCCCGAAAATAAGCCATACTGTGTTTTTTTTGAGGGGAAAAAAAATATAAGACGGTGTCTTATTTTAGGAGAAACACGGGTATGAGACCTTAGAATTCCTATCACAATCCCCCCTCTGGGACTATGATTTTTACTAAAATAATAAGAATAATTGCCCCACAAATAATAAGCTGAGTTGCTTTGCAGGGGGTTGGACGAGATGATCCAAGGATCATCTCGTCCAACCCCCATGCAAAGCAACTCAGCTTATTATTTGTGGGGCAATTATTCTTATTATTTTAGTAAAAATCCTTGGGGTCCCTTCCAACTCTGCAATTCTATTATTCTATGTGAGTTGTGATCTGACAACAGCTGGAGCTCAGCAAGTTGGTTAACGCTAAGGAACCGGCGCAAGGCATACTAACAGGCTGTAGGTGCAGAGGCAGCCAAGGCGAGTTCCCATTGGAATATGCGCCCACAGGTCAAATGCAGGAGGAGTCACGCCTTGACATCTGGCTTGCGCAGCTCGAGTGTTGCCGTTGTGAAGGGAAGCAAAGAACATGGGAAGGACTCTGCGCCGTGCAAAGGGCCGTAGCTCAGAGGCAGGGCAGCTGCTTTGCATGCAGAAGGTCCCAAGTTCACATCCTGGGAAAGACTCCTGCCTGAAACCCCGGAGAACTGCTGCCAGTCAGTGCTGGCAACACTGGAATCGATGGGCAAGCAATCCAACTAATTACAAGGCACCTTTTGCCTCCTTGAGGTGCTGTTAGACCAACTTTGCAGGGGTATTGCTGAGCACCGAAGGCGGAGGTCCAGTAGTAGAAAGTTTCATGCAGCGTGCACATACTAATGTATTTATTTGCACAAATTCGTATGTACTGCCCACTCACACAAGATAGGAAGGCAGACCGCAAAAGGCAAATGCAATAAAACATGAGACTGCAGAAGCAATATGGAATAACTAGTGAACGTTCAGCCCGTTAAATTAACGGGCGCTAGAAGATATGTGGTGAAACATTTGTAAAAGCAGGCTGAGGTCCCTCTACCCCTTTCCTACCTCTGAGGTACCTCTACTCCTTTCCTACCTCTGTGGCCCATGTACCCCTTTCCTACCTCTGTGGCACCTCTACCCCTTTCCTACCTCTGTGGCACCTCTACCCCTTTCCTACCTCTGAGGTCCCTCTACTCCTTTTCTACCTCTGTCTCCTCTACCCTTTTCCTACCTCTATCCTCCCTTATAGCCCTTTCCCTACCCAGAACCCATCACTATTTACCTCTGAGTGTTTGTGCATGTTGTCACTCTTCCCTTTTCCTATCTCCCTCGCCCCGGAAAGGCACAGCCCCGCCCTCATCCGCTCCCGGCCAATCCAAGGCCCGAAGTCTCTGCGTCGTCTAATCCCTGCGTCCCTATAGGACATGCTCAGTGGAAAATTTCCACTGACACACAGAAAGTTGGACACAGAGACACTTCAACATTATTATATAGGATAAGGACAAAAAAAGAGCCCATCTAGTCAAGCATTTTGTTCTCCGGATGCCTGCAGGGAATTCGCCAGCAAAACCTGAGCGTGACAGACCTCTTTTAAAGCTGTCCCAAGTTGGTGGCCCTCCCTGCCTCCTGTGGAAGGGAGTTCCACAGTTTAGCACTGTACCTGTGTGAAGGACTTTCTTTTCTCTGCCCTGAGAATCTCCCAACCTCCCACTTCCTTGGAGGTCCACGTTCTTGCTTCGGCAGCACGTATACTAAAATTCGATGGATGTCCATCAATAGGAGTATAGCATCCAGATCAAGGGAAGTAATAGTACCACTGTATTCCGCTCTGGTCAGACCCCACCTGGAATACTGTGTCCAATTCTGGGCACCACAGTTCAAGAAGGATACTGACAAGCTGGAACGTGTCCAGAGGAGGGCAACCAAAATGGTCAAAGGCCTGGAAACGATGCCTTATGAGGAACGGCTTAGGGAGCTGGGTATGTTTAGCCTGGAGAAGAGAAGGTTAAGGAGGGATATGATAGCCATGTTCAAATATATAAAAGGATGTCATATAGAGGAGGGAGAAAGGTTGTTTTCTGCTGCTCCAGAGAAGCGGACACGGAGCAATGGATTCAAACTACAAGAAAGAAGATTCCACCTAAACATTAGGAAGAACTTCCTGACAGTAAGAGCTGTTCGACAGTGGAATTTGCTGCCAAGGAGCGTGGTGGAGTCTCCTTCTTTGGAGGTCTTTAAGCAGAGGCTTGACAGCCACCTGTCAGGAATGCTCTGATGGTGTTTCCTGCTTGGCAGGGGGTTGGACTGGATGGCCCTTGGGGTCTCTTCCAACTCTATGATTCTATTAAAAGCTCCTCTCTCTGCTGCCTCCATGCAATCCACCATGTTGCAGACTTCTCTTGCCCACCTTTTGTCTAAGCCACTGATGGCCAAACTTGACCCTCCAGCTGTTTTGGGACTACAACCCCCATCATCCCTAGCTAACAGGACCAGGGATGATGGGAATTGTAGTCGCAAAACAGCTGGAGGGCCAAGTTTGGCCTCACTGGTCTAAGCGAAAAGGCCCTCAGTGCTGTGCCCTTTCCTCTTATCTGAGTCGCTCCATCCCCTCGATCGCCCCTGTTTCCCTTGCCTGACCCTTTCCCTTGGCGCATTGTGGCCATGCAAAGGGGGGCCTTGGTTTCTCCCAGGCCAGTGGGCTTGCCCACATGCCTCTCTCCACCTGCGTGTGTTTTTCTCCACTGATGTCTGAACTTTCCTTCCCACGCCTTCGCTTGGCAGAGCTGCCTGTACGTGAGAGAGAGATGTGGGTGTGAAGGAACGGGCGCATTGCTAGACAAATATCTGTGAAGCAGAAGCCACGGGGAGGGTTTTCCGCTACAGATGCCGCTCCTCTGCTGCCACGGAACCGTGCCATAAGCCCTTGTGAGTCACCTGCTTGGGATGTGGGGTGTCGGGTGCCTGCGGTTCTGCTTCTAGGAACGCTGGCAAAAAAATGAATCCACAGATTTCCCCTCGCTTTCCAGAATCTCTGGTGCAGTTGTATTGTTGATGCTGGCTGTGGGTTGTGGTGGTGGGGTCTGGATGATGCCGAGGATGGGATGAGAGTGAGAGAGACATTGATAGAGATATAGCTAGAGGTATTTGTTGTTGTTTAGTCGTCTTAGTTGTGTTTGACTCTCCATGACCCCATGAACCAGAGCATGCCTTGGAAACACTCACTTTATTCTCAAAGCTTCTCATTTTTTATATCAATGGAGTTTTATTGGCAGAATACTGGAGTGGGTTGCCAGTTCCTTCTCCAGGAACTAGAGGTATAGATAGATATAAATAGCCAAAAAGGTAAAGGGACCCCTGACCGTTAGGTCCAGTCGCGGATGACTCTGGGGTTGCGGCGCTCATCTCACTTTACTGGCCAAGGGAGCCGGCGTACAGCTTCCAGGTCACGTGGCCAGCATGACTAAGCCACTTCTGGCGAACCAGAGCAGCGCACGGAAACGCCATTTACCTTCCCGCCGTAGCAGTACCTATTTATCTACTTGCACTGTGTGCTTTCGAACTGCTAGGTTGGCAGGAGCCGGGACCGAGCAACGGGAGCTCACCCCGTCGTGGGGATTCGAACCGCCAACCTTCCGATCGGCAAGCCCTAGGCTCTGTGGTTTAACCCACAGCGCCACCCACGTCCCTACATAAATAGCTATAGAGAGATCTAATTATCTACCATTTTATTTATTGAATTTGTATAATGCCGCCCATCTATAGATCTCAGGGAGGTCCGTAGCATAAAAATACAAGGAGAGACAGAAAAGGCTTCCTCAAACAATTCGGCTTTGAATTCTGTTCAAGGTGTGCAAGAGAAACGAAGATGGAGAAGTTGCTTGGGAATTTGATAAGACTTTGGGGCGCCATGTCATTGGGCCAGGGGCCAGACTGGGTATAAGGAAGTGACCCACATTCTGGCCAAAAGACTCTGGGCTTAATGCTGAGTTGAAAAGGTCTCGGACAGGAGGACTCGGGAAGACCACGTTGTAAATGTGTGGGGCAGAAAAGAGGGGCAAGGACATCTCCCTGCCTGCACCCTGCTTTTGGCCTTTTATTTGGAGCTGAAGTGAGAGCCAAAGACACAAAATGCATTAAAAAAAACACATAACAACAATACAAAGAAGATACATAATAAAAAACAGGAGCAATAATGAAACAATAACCCCCTACCAGATAGAGATACCAGATCCTCCAAGTGTTCTTAATTTCCAGGGACAGTCCCAGATTTACAGAAGCCATATTGGTTCCTGATATTTTTCTAGAAACAATTTTTATTAAAGATTTTATTGGTTTACAAAAGTACATGCATTGCCTCTTTTTTTTCAGGTCGTAGTCTTTTCTACAGACGTCCCTATTTTCATCAGAGAAATGTTGGGGGGGATATGAGATATTGATTGACAGACAGATATATTAAGAGCTCTTTGCAGAGAGAGAGAATTGCTTTTTTATTGGGTTTTATAAACAAGAATAATGTTATACAAATAAACCAAGTTTTCTCGTGTCATTTGTATATCACAAAAACAGCATAATGAATGTGGATAAAAATATCTACAACATGTTCCATTATTAGTGGTCGATGTATAAGTTCTTAGTTCATGAATTGGTCTAAACAATTAGGAAGGAAAAGGGGAGAGAGAGAGAGAGAGAGAGAGAGAGAGAGAGAGATGTTAAGAACTCCAAACAATTAGGAAGGAAAAGGGGGGAGAGAGAGAGAGAGAGAGAGAGAGAGAGAGAGAGAGAGAGAGAGAGGCTAAGAACTCCAACCCCCAGCGTCCCCTGCTCTCCCCGCGGCGTCCCCTTCCCGCCCTGCGATTGGATCCCGTGCTTCGCCCGCGGCGCCTGCCGGGAGCGGTAGTCCTCCTCGCCCGCCGCCTTCCCCCTCCCAGACGGTCGCCGCGGACTGCAAGTCCCGTGAGCCCCCGCGAGGCGAGGCTGTCGAGAGTGGGCGGGGCGTCGTCTGAGGGAGCGAGGGCGCGCGTGTCCGCCCGGCCGCCAGTGTGTGAGGCGAGAGCCGGCGTCGTCGTCGTCGTCCTCCTCCTCCGAGGCTCCTCCTGCTCCTCCTCCTCGGGACCCGCTGAGGCGGCGATGATGTCGGTGCGCGTGGCGGCCCCTCCGGCCGTGGAGCTGAAGGAGCTGGGCGGCGGGCCGCTGGACAAGGCCGGAGGCGGCGGCGGCGGCGGAGGGGGGTCCGGGGCCTGCGCTCAGGCCGCCTCCGCGCCGCCCAACCCGGCGCCTCAGCCGCCAGCCGAGTCCGGCCCGCCAGTCGCGGGAGGCGGAGGCGCGCCGGCCCCCGCCAAGGCGCCTCAGGCTTCGGCCATGAAGCGCAGCGAGCCCCCGCCGGCCTCCTCTCGGGCCCAGCAGCCTCGCCTGGCCGGCGACGGGGGCGACAGCAGCGGAGGCGGCGCGGGCGGGCAGCTGGGCGAGGCCCTGGTCAGCCCCGACGGGACCGTCACGGAGGCGCCGCGCACCGTCAAGAAGGTACCTTGGGGGGGGTACCTTCTCTCCCATCTCGCTCTGAACGTGCCTTGCAGGGGGTTGGGCTAGATGACCCCTGGGGGGCCCTTTCCAGTGAGAGACACCCCGCCCTCTCCTCCCCTGAAGCCCCGTGTTTGTGCGTGCGCGTGTGAACGCGACCCGGAGGCAGAAAACTGGATAGAGCGTGGTGCTGATAACGCCAAGGTTGCAGGTTCGAGCCTCGCAGGTGGGGTTGCCATATGTACTCCTTCCCCCCCAGGACACGCCCTCTTTTTAATGGGTAGAGTTGCCATAGAGACCCGTAGTTAAAAGTAGAAGTTGGCAAATGTGTCCTTTTATTTTATTTTTTTGCTATTCCATTATTGCAGGGGGTTCGGCTGGATGATCCTTAGGGTCCCTTCCAACTCTACAGTTCTATGATTCTAAGAGCCTGGCTGCGGGATCAAGTCCCAAGGGGCCTCACCTTAAGTCCAGCACTCTCTCCTCACCGTGGCCAGACAGATTTCCTGCATTGCAAGGGGTGGGCTAGACTAGATGACCCTTCGGGACCCCCTGCCCACACTTCAGTTGGTTTTATGATGAAAATCCCGCGCTCTTTCCTCTTTTGCATGTGGGTGGGCACAGCCCCGTCCTGTTACACTCAGGTGCCCAAAAGTGCCCATTCTTCACCCTTCGTTCAGCAGTGCTTTTGTTCTGCCCGGTTGAGAGGTGTAGGAGGAAGGCCAGCCACCTGGGTCCCTGCAAGCGCAATAATAATAATAATAATAATTTAAAATTATTATTATTTATTTGCCACCCATCTGACTCTGTTGCCCCAGCTGCTCTGGATGGCTTGCAACAAATTAAGTGCAGGCTGCTCTGCCAACCAGCCCTCTGGCAAAGCACCTGCATAAGCCCCAGGCTCAGTCCCCATCTCCAGGTAGGGCAAGGAAATACTGTTCTGTCCTGAAACCTTCCAGAGCTACTGCCGGTCAGTGTAGGCAGCACTGAGGTAGACAGAGTAATGCGTCTGCCTCGATATAAGGCACCTTTCTGTGTTCCTGCTTTGGAAGGGCTATGGCTCACTGACAGAGCACCTTCTTTGCATCCAGAAGGGCCTTGGTTCCATCCCCAATGGCATCTCCAGGTCACGCTGGGAAGGAAACCTCAGGGGACAATACTAAGCTAGATGGATCAATGTCTTGAAGCTTCCCATGTTCCTGTTTGCAAAGGTTTGTAGCTAGATGGCAGAGCACCTGCTCTGTGTCCAGAAAGTCTAGGCAGAGGACCTTCTCGGCGTTGGTGCCCTCCCTGTGGAATGCCCTCCCATCAGATGACAGGGAGATAAAGAATCACACAACTTTTAGAAAACATCTGGAGGCAGCCCTGTTCAGGGGACATTTTATTATTTTTTATATTTTGCTGGAAGCCACCCAGACAGCCTGGGGAAACCCAGCTAGATGGGCAGGGTATAAAGAATAAAATTATTATTATTATTATTAAGGTTCCCAGGTTCAACTTTGAATGTCAGTGTCAACAAGACAGAGTTGGTGGGCTTGATAGAAGATAGCCTGTGACTGCTGGACTCCATGTTGGCTGGGGTGTGTTAATAATAAATAAATAAATAAACCCCGCCCATCTGGCTGGGTTTCCACAGCCACTGGGCGGCTCCCAAAAGAATATTAATGTTTAATAAACTATTGTATTTTAATATTTTGTTGGAAGATGCCCAGAGTGGCTGGGGAAACCCAGCCAGATGGGCGGGGTATAATAATAATAATAATAATAATAATAATAATAATTATTATTATTATTATTATTATTATTATTAAAAACATGATAAATACATCAAACATTAAAAACTTCTCTAAACAGAGAGTCCTGAATGGAGGGCACCAGGTCAGGAAAGGCTGCACTAGTTCTTCCACTCATAGTTCCTTTAAATTAAATACATTCTTTGTAGTTTCTTCACCCCCTGGCCTCCTAACCCAGAAATTCCGGAGGAATTAGCCTAAGTGCAGGAGAAAGGCGTTCTGTGAAGAGTCCCCATTCCTCCCTTTAATAATTGGAGCAATGTAAAGAATGGGGCCCCCTGATCCACCTTCTCGCCCTCCCAACTCATGAGGCTCTTAAGCACAATTGACAGAACGGTTCTAGAGAAGATAATCACCATTCCCTTTTCTTGGGAACTGAGTACTGTTAGAAAGACTGTCTCTCTCTCTGTGTGTATTATAGCTATACAAATGCACACACGTATGTTGGTAGCTTTTCTTTAGGTACCAGCTAAGGTCCCGCTTCTCTAGGAGGACTAAGACTGTTGCTGTCCTCAAAAGTCCAATAGAAAGGGTTATTTCTCCTTCCTTCCCATTTCCATTCTTTGGATTTTTTGATCCAGTCTTGCTTCTTTCAACAGGAACCTCCTTGCCAGATAATCTCAGAGCATTTGAGAGCTACTTTATTTGCCCTCCTTTTTCAGGACCTGCCTGTTTCTGAAATATCTGGTGGTTCTTGTACAGAGACGGTTTCCTTGTCTATTTGCTAATAGGGAGTAACAGACTTTATTTGAGTATGGTCGCACAGCCTCTCCCCTCCTGCCTCTTTTTTTCACAGTGGGAGATTCCAAGGCATGTGGTGTTAGATCTCTATTTGCTGGGATCATTAACAATTTTTCTCTCCTTAAATTTCCTTAGATTTGTTTTAGTCTACAACTTCAGTTACTCTCTACAGCAGACAAAAATAATAATATAGGCAGCAGTGTGAGTTCTTCAGAGAAAATTCCCAGCAGCAGCAGCAATATAATAACTTTATTTGAACCAACAGAAAGTAATGTAAAAAAACACGAAGCTAGCTAGCTTTTGAGTTTCACAGAACTCTTCTAATTCACCATTTACTGACTTTTAGTCCAAATAAAAGGTATTATGCAACTGCTGCTGTTGGGATTTCAATTATGCATGCTTCAGGTCAAAAGGTGCAAGAAGTACAGATCCTTGAGATGGGGAAAAATGAATTTAGTCCTTGCCTTTACTGTAGCAGCAAAGTGAATATCCAAGGATATTGTACCTGTACTTCTCTCCAGTTCGTAGTTCTTTAATGTGGTGAAACGGTGCCCTTTCATCCTGAACTTCCTGCAGGAAGACATAACAGATTCTCTTACCGTCTTTCCCCCCTTTTAAGACACCGTCTTATAATTTTTTTTCCTCAAAAAAACACAGGGTGGCTTATTTTTGGGGGGATGTCTTATTTTTATTACGTCAGTATGGTATGGTACAGCCTTCCCCTGTGGCGGCACCATGGCTTACTTTTGGGGTACGTCTTACTTCTCACAAACATAAAAAAACCCTGCCATGGCTTACTTTATGACTACGTATTAAAAAAGGGGAAACAGGGTAATTTAGTGATCAGTGTGCAGTTAGAGATTTGTGCCTTTGTAGTAGGAAGTGAGATGCACTGAACTAGGAGTGAATGCAGTACATTCTTTCTTATCCACAGTTTAATTGTGGGACTTGTTCTAGTGATTGGAAGTGGGTGCACAGTTCTCAAATCTAGGCCCTACTCTCCAAGGCACTATGAAGGTGACAGTAGCATAAATGCACTTTTACCAGCTTCAGCTTGAACAATCAAAGGCTTGTGTAACTGCCAGTAACACATCATTTCCAGTGGAATCTAGTGCAGGTAAAGCTATCTTAAGCACCAAAATGCTATTTATTAGAAAACAAGTCTGTTAAGATCTAAGCCAGTTTTTCGGGCCCCTTCCTAAAGATAGGAAGAATCCAGCTGGCCTTTGGAAGGAAAGATTGAGGAACGCTGTTTCTACAGAAGGTAATGTGAACATGAAGAATTGCTTTGCTGAGATTCCTAGGGGGATCGGTCTGGCCACTGTGTGTGTGAGAGAATGCTGGGCTATAGATGGGCATATGGATCTTACCATATGAAATCAGTGTTCCTGCTAAACAGTTCTTAGTATTAATGACACAGTATTTTTTCCTAAAGCTTAAAGCACTGGAGATACATTTTGATTAGCTAAATGAAAATCATTCTGTTAAAAATCTGGTAATTCCGTTCAAACAGTGTTGGATAACATTTCTTCTTGCTTGAAATATTGCTCCCTTTAATCACAATGTTCTGAGGTAAGTGATGATTCTTCTGCAGCCAAAACGACACCACCCACCCACAAGCTGGAGGTGTTGGCAACCTTTGGGAACTTCATGCTTTGCAGAAGTACATGCAATTTTGAGAAGAAACCCTAAGTGGTTTGTGTGTGTGTACACACATACACATATATGTAAGGTAAAAGGTAAAGGTCCCCTAGATGGTTACGTCCAGTCAAAGGCGACTATGGGGTGTGGCCCTCATCTTGCTTCAGGCCGAGGGAGCCGGCGTTTGCCCATAGACAGTTTTCTGGGTCATGCGGCCAGCATGACTAAACGGCTTCTGGCGCACGGAAACTGCGTTTACCTTCCCGCTGCAGCGGTACCTATTTATCTCCTTGCACCGGTGTGCTTTCAAACTGCTAAGTTGGCAGAAGCTAGGTTGGCATATCTATATCTATATCATCTATATCTATATCTGGAGCAGCACAGGGAGAATTGAATATGCTCACAGAATAGTGACAATGTGTTATTATCAATCTAAACATACCGGTACCTAATCTAAATATAGTCTAAATATAGATGAATAAAATATATTTCATGCATATATGACAAGCAAATCTGATATCTGGGTTAATATTGGTTTTGAGTCAAGCTGTTCAGTGGCGAAAGTACCTTTGTATCTCATCACCTGCTTAAGATGTGGATAGGCAGCTACAGTTAACCTGTTGATGCACCTCTCAGTGATGACGTGTCTGCACAGTTTGGAAAGCTTTGGATTAGATGTTGCTCACTTGCCACTAACTACTCCCACTCTAGTCTGCTGCTTCCATTACCACTTGCCTCCTTCCTTCCCAGGCTGTATTTCCTATGGCTTCACTGGCATAAAGTAGGAGAAAAATAATGAGGGAAATGAACTAACACACGTGGCATTCACTCTGTATCGAAAATTTGATGAGTGAAGGAAGTTGCAAGCAGGCAAAGCAAGCTAGAGACCTTGCTTTCGCAAAATGACATTAGCAGGGGAACAGTAAAAGTGGTGAAATTTTGTGATGTGTTGGTTGCAATGTAGGAAGTGGAACAAAGTTCATTGTGGACAAAGATGGAAAGATCATATAGCAGGAAGGATAAAAGGTCCATTTGATGTGAAAAGGTAACAGCAGAGGGAAGATCATAAGCCTGGAGGCTTCCTTTTGTCCGGAAGGCACCCAATGAAATGAAAGGGTGTCATTGGTTGTGCCAAAAGATATGAGGAAGAATGAATCATTGCTGATGCTGCACGGAGTTGCTATAAGTCATGGGTGACTAACTGGTGGCTCACATATGTTGTGGGGCTCCAACTCCCATCAGCCCCAACCAGCAAGGCCAGTGATTCATTTATTTATAAGATTTCGTACCTACCCTTCACTATAATGTCCCAGGGTGGGTTGCCTCAATATAATAAACAATTATAAAAAAGATGAAACCATTGAAAAATAAAGCCATTCCAAATGGAGCAGAACAGTATAAATTCAATGGAAGAGATGTGTTCAATGAAATGGTGGGTCCCACAAAACAAAACACCTTCATTATGAGAACTATAGTCTGTCAACATATGGGGGACCACATGTTAGCCATCCCTTCTATAAGTGGTAGAGAGAGAGGTATGAATTTGGGGAGAGTTAAAAACCCAGGTGGCGCTGTGGGTTAAACCACAGAGCCTAGGGCTTGCTGATCAGAAGGTTGGCGGTTTGAATCCCCGCTACGGGGTGAGCTCCCGTTGCTCGGTCCCTGCTCCTGCCCACCTAGCAGTTCGAAAGCACGTCAAAGTGCAAGTAGATAAATAGGAACTGCTCCGGCAGGAAGGTAAAAGGCATTTCCGTGCACTGCTCTGGTTCGCCAGAAGCGGCTTTGTCATGCTGGCCACATGACCTGGAAGCTGTATGCGGCTCTCGGCCAATAAAGCAAGATGAGCGCCGCAACCCCAGAGTCGGACACGACTGGACCTAATGGTCAGGGGTCCCTTTACCTTTAAAGAGGCAGGCGGACATGCTGACAATAGACGGTGGCAGTGGACTGTCTTAGCTAGATAGTCCTTGATGAATTGAATCTGAAAGTGCTTAGTGGAACAACTGATGCTTGAACATTTAGAAGACAGAACTGTTTGTGATGTCTTCACTTCTCCAGATATGCAATGAAACCTGAAATGAGCATTGCCTTCGCCCCACTGTTAAGATGAGACATTCCTGGATTGAATTCCCAGTACTGTACTAAAGCAAGCTTAAAAATATCCTCACAGTTGCCCATATGTATGTTCTTTTTGGCTCTCATTGGCTTCATTTTGTAATGTTTTCCTGCCTGGTAGCCCAGAGACAACTTTTACTTGCCACAGGTGGCAGAGCAATTGCCCCTTCACAAGCCTGTGCAGTTGCCATGCCAATCATGTATACCAAGTGGCCAGGAAGACAACCCTATTTTGAAAGATTATGGGGAAGATAATGTCATTATATAGCTTTGGTTCCAAGCAAGCTTGGGCATTCCATCTGTAAAATGGATAGTTAAGAGAGATGGGGGCATCATTAGATATTAATCCACCCAAAAATACTGTGTAGTCAAATGATTGATGACTCTGCTTTTGGCAAAGTCGTGCTGCCAGTTCCTGTTCTGCATTTCATTTTACTGTCCTTTTGAGATAAAGGTTGTGAATCTATTATTAATAGCTTTGTTCCTAAGTTTAGGAACCACATTCTGCCTCTTTCCATTAAGATTATACCAGGAGCTTGTAAGAAGAGCTTGCTGGATCAGGCCAATGGCCAGCATCCTGCTCTCACAGTGGCCAACCACATGCCAGCAACCAGGATCGGAGCACAAGAGCAATTTCCCTTCCTGTGGTTTCCAGAAACTGGTATTGAGACGCATTGCTGTCTTCACCTGTGGAGGCAAAGTACAGCCTTCTCCTTCATGAATTTGTCTAATCCAGGGGTCGGCAAGGTTTACCTTGCCTGGGCTGGTTCACTCCAGTGGAGATCCCTCTGTGTGCCGGATTGCGCATGTGTGTGAGTGTGCGCCCGCCCGCGATTTCCGCAGTCTGTGTCTGCGCAGACGCGATTTTTGGCGTCTGCTTAGATGCGATTTTCGGCACCACGGAAATGAGTCCCTGTGCCACGCTGCGCCAGTTTAGAGCAGCACGCAGGTACTTGCCGAGCGGGCGGCTCAGTTAAATGACCCCCGTGGGCTGCTTGTGGCCCATGATCCTTAGGTTGCCGACCCCTGGTCTAATCCACTTTTAAAGCCATCCAAGTTGGTGGCTATCACTGCCACCTGTGGGAGTTCCATAGTTGGACTTAGAATCACAAAATTGTAGCATTGGAAGGGAACATGAGGGTAATCTAGCCCAACTCCCTGAAATGCAGGAATCTTTTTGTCCAACGTGGGGTCTTGAACCCATGACACTGAGATTACGAGTCTCTTTCAGTTGGGGAAGCACAGGGATACTTAATGCTTGAACACCAGAGATTGAGCTGATAGTGCTGCTGCTTCCATTTTCATGCACACTCACAGTAAAATGCTTCCTTCTATGGAATTGTGATAGTCTGTTCTCTAGCCCAGGCTAGCAGAGGTAGAAACCAGCTGCCAGGATGGAGGAGCAGTGGTTTACTCAGTTGTTCACTTACCTGAGTGACACAGGAGTTGCATTTTTATTTAATAGGGTTGAAATTGTGTTCTTGGCCTTCCAGTAGAAAGTTTTCAACCAAAATACTGTAATAGAACTGTTTGTGTTGCCTTGGAGGGAATGATGAACATACTTATAGCAAGTACCCTGTAAAGCAGAGGTGGTGAATCCCAGGCCTAATCTGCACTGCATCCCCCCAGCAGTTAATTTTGGTACCCTAACACCCTACTGGTGGCACATTATTTTGAATAAAATAAATATTATAATTATATATATTATATTATAATAAAAAAGTAGACTTCTCTGCAGCGCTGCCAGGGTGGATTTGATTTAAATCAAATTGATTTAAATCACGATTTAAATCACGATTTAAATCACTAGTCAGTAAGGCTTGATTTAAATCACTAGTCAGTAAGGCTTGATTTAAATATTTTCTTTACAGAAAGACTCCTTCTTGCTGGTATAATCTTAATATTTACAACCATATGAAGGTTTCATTTTTGGAATAATAACTTTTCAGAGTGGTTTTTATAGTTATATCAAAAATTACTGATTTGGTTATACTACTAGAAATACATAGACAGATAATTATGAAATTATGGTGAGGTTTAATAAGTTAACTGTTTATATTTGGACAACTTTTCTGCTGTACTTTATTGGAAGGAGAAAAATAATCATTTCCTTAATAACCATTTAAACAATTTATTTAACTAAAACAATAACATGATAGCATATGTATCCATGTTTGTTAACTGATGTGATTAAACATTTTTTTAAAAAAACTTAGACTGAGTTTTTTAAACTTAAAACAAATCCTTATTTCCTGATGAATAGCCTTTGGACTACAATGTAACTTAAATAGAAAACTATATTTAGAAAGATTTTTCCTCCAAAAGCATTTTATTTTAAAAATCCAATTTAAATCAAAAAAATCCGATTTAAATAAAAAAAATCCGATTTTTTTGATTTTTTTAAAAAAATCATTGATTTTTATCCACCCTGAGCGCTGCAATGAGGCTGTGTGCCTGTCCTTTGTGTGTGTGTGCAAGCATGTCAGGTGCTGACACCAACTGTTGACATCCAGTCCCTGGCGGGTTTGTTGAAAGTGAATTCAGCCCATGAGCCAAAAATGATTAGCCAATCTGGCTCTTAAACCTTACAATTCCCCTCATATTGCAAGGTTAAAGCTGAGGCTAAAAGATAGTGGTTGGGTTGTGGTTGTAGAGTCAGTGCATGGCTGAACTGAGATTTGAGCTGGGGACATGCAGTTAGCTACCGTGCTACAGCAGCCTGTGCAAACCTATTGTGCCTAATATAGCTCAAAGGTAGATTGCTGGGGCATTAAAAAAAAACACCTTTCAGGTAGGTTGTACTGTACACCCACAGCTTTTCCTGATGTGATAGCAATCTGCTAACTGTTGTAGAAATCACCCCATGTTGGCTATTTCCGTGATTGACTCTTTTTTAATGTCTGCCTGTTCTGAATCGTTTGCCATGTGAATAGATGATCCAGGGGTCTTGTAAATCCACCTTTGGCAAATGTTTAGCAATTCTGCCTTAAGCAGCCATGGTCGCGTATGAATAGCATGAGGTTTCATATGGCAGTCTTCTGTTAAACGTGCCTATATTAGGGTCAGACCAAAAAAACCTCACATGATTACAGTTGCTCCAAGAAATGCCACAAGGCACAATTAAAATAAGTTTAAATGATGTCCAGGAGCTTATATGCTCAGTAACATTTGTGTCATGTAAAGGAGAAGTTTCTACCCCTTTGGGGAGCACCTTCTTCCAGCAAGATAACTTACTAGTCACAGCTTAGTTAGATAAGCTATTAACTTGATCTCCTTGAAACAGATAGTGTGATCTGGTTGAAACAGATAGTGTGGGAACATCCTTGAGGAAATAAGAAATGTAGGACTGACCAAAGCAGGTATCTGATTCGATTAAAATTTAATATGCCATTTGAAACTGACAATTTCTACGCTGCAGAAAACGTTTATTTCCTAGGATGTTAAGTATGCAGATGCAAATAGCTCCTCATGTGGCGGATCAGAAATGATGCTGGTGGGTAATCCATGTGGTATGCTGATATCTTGGGAACTGTACTGTGAGGTCTTTCCCTAGCAGGTGCTAATCTCTGCTGACTGCAGTATAAATTAGGTCTCAATGCCATTCACTGCATAACTTGAAAGTGTTTGCTTACCTCAAGCCCACTGGCAAGTCCTGCAAATTATTGTTTCTGTGGCTCTGAACAGTTTTTTTATAATGTAAACCGCGCTTAGGAAATCAGAAGCAGCTTTTCACTTTTGTGCAAATTGATTGCGATATGAACAGTTCATTACCCACTCCACCTGTGCTTAGAGGACTCTACCACCCATTTTTATTTTAGCCATGTTCTACAAGAGTAGCTCATGGCTGTTACACAAGGCTCCCATGAGATGTCAAATGGCCCTGCAAGATCTTGTGAGAGCTTCCAGAGACTGGTAAGCAAGGGTGTTTCTATTTATTTGGGGATTTTTTGGCAACCCATGCAAAGCTATGATTGTGTAAGCAACATCAGCGCAAGTTGAGGTCCTATTGTATTGCAGTGAATGAGCTGCAATTCTGCATGATGCTTTGTTTGCCTTAAGATAACTGTTCAAGAGAAGGATGTGGGTTTTAGCTTTGGTACCCGGAAGCTGCAGGAAATCCAGTCTGTACTCTTCTAAGCCATAGGAGCCCTTCAAGAACTGGACTAGGAAGGAAGGAATAACTTGCATAAGCTGCTCATTTGGACAATGTATATTATAAGCAGTGTGTTTTTCTGCTGCAGTGCAAGCAAACGAAAGGAAGGTGTAGGGCCTTTGCTTTTCTTCTGTAGAGCTGCATTTGGCAAATACTGTAGATTATTAAAGCTTCAAACCCATGAGAACTTTTTTTTAGGTCTCCAAGTGCTTTAAAAAACACCACCACCACACCAAAGAGTTATGTGCCTTAATAGTTGGTGACTCTGGCTAATGATAAATGGGTTGAACTAGTAGCAATCGGGATGAAGAAAACTCCACAGTTCATTCATGGTTCATCTTGTATTCTTGTTTCATGCTGTCCATTTGCCTGACATTTGCAGTGTGCTTGGCTACCTAATTATGAATATTTGCTGATCAAATATTCATTCTGCTAGTCAAATGGTATAGCCCAAACTATTTTGTCCAGTAATCACCAGCTTTTCCTTCTTGAAAGTTCTGGACATGCACATTGCGCAGTTTAGTCACCTGCAGCTTCACTCAGATGTTCAGTGGGGTTTAATTCCAAATTGAGTGTGTGCAGGATTGTGGCTTAACCTCCAGATAAGTGATTTTGCTTAACAACCATGCAGAGAAAATGTTCCTTTTGTCTCTAAGCAGTTATGCTTTTGCAGTGCAAATGGTGTGTGGGCTGCATGACCCACAGGCTTTGGATTATGCTGCTAGGTTGCATAAACCTTCTGTTTAGTTGTAAGCCAATATGTCTCATTTGCGATAGTGTGCATGGCACTCCTGGTTCAATCAGTTATTTAAACCACCAAGAAAAAAATACAAATGTGAATAACTGTTATGGAAATGAACTTGTCTTAAATCAATCCCTTTTTCCCAGCAGTGGTGGGGTGTGTGTGCTCTAACTGATGGTTAGTATTTCCACTGGTGAAGTGTTCCACAGCTTCTGAAAGCATGCTGGGGGAAGACCGTAGCTCTGGGATAGAGCCTTTGCCTTGCATGCAGGAGGTGCCAAGTTCAATCCTCGGCATCACCAGGTAGGGCTGGTAGAGACGCCTGCCTGAAACCCTAGATAGCTGCTGCCAATCAGTGTAGACAATACTGAGCATGAGAGACCAGTGGCTTGACATTGTATAAGGCATCTTGCTATGTTTCTAGAACAATTGTGTACATTCAACAAAAGCATGACTTTGGGAACTCATGCTCAAATCCTCACTTAGGCATGAAGCTCACCATCTTTCAAGATGGTTGTACTGCTGAAATGCTGCTCTTACGTTTCTTGTGGGAAGGAAGGTGGGATCTGGATGTAACAAACTAGAGCAATCCTAATTGCTGAACACCCCCCTAAACGTATACACTGGACTATAATATTGTCTTTAGTCTAGCCCTTATGGCTTTTTGTTCTCTCAGTGCAGTCAGAGCACAGTGCTGATGAGTCATACAGAAGAGGACTGATGGTCCTTTGTGTGTGTCTGTTTTTATTTGTCTTGTCAATGTTGACTTCCTCAAAGGCCTTCATGCCTCTTTCTCTGCCTATTTCCCCCATAATAATAGACCTGTTGTGAATTATTGATCAATATCAGCTAGGTTATCAAGGCAGCGTCTATTGTCCAGTAGTCTCAGGTTAAGAAAGCAGCCATTTGATAGAGCCAAATGCAGATTCCTTGATTTGCAATTCCTCCTCACAAATAGAGTTTTGGCAATAATTAGTACTGAGCCATAAACGCAGCCTCTCCTATCTCATTGCTTGACAGAAAGGAAAGTGGCATTTCTGGCCTTCATCTAATAAACATTGTGCAGCTGTTTTGTTCGCATGCCCTTGGAAGAAATTGACAAGTTCCAAACACATTCGTTAGGAAGCCACTGCTACATGTTTAGAGATGGATGTGTCATCAAATGTTGCATGTCAACAAGCTGACACCCTGGCTCCTTGGGCAGTTCTTGGGTTACCTTTGAAAAGGCACAGAAGATGGTTCTGTAAGTTGGTACTGGGGTTCTCCTTTGGTGATTTTGCTAAACTTCTTGATGACTATTATTGTTTTTATTATCATTATTCAGTAGCTTTATTTACAAAAGGGACTTGCAATAGGTTTTAATGTTGATACTGTATTGTAACAAACACTGGTCCATAATTTCTTGCCTCCAACACCTAGATTTTGCTTAAAACAAACAAACAAACAAACAAACATTGGAGTTTCCCTTTCCCCCCTCTCTTTTCTGTCTTAATTCTACCTGAGCAGACTTGGAGGATGGTGTTTGGAAATGTTGCTCTGAGCCTTTTGAGCTTATAGGTGGAATTTCACAGGAGTCCACATCTATTGCCAGCATTCAGTTGCATTTTGAAGCTTCTGGAAGAGATAATCTTGAAATTTGGGGTAGGATGACATCAATATATATCCTAGAATTGCAGAGTTGGACAAGACCCTAAGGGTCATCTGGTCCAACCCCCTGTGCTGCTAATTTATGATATTTAGCTTTATATTTCTTTAATGGTTAAAGCTTGGGATTGATCTTGTTGATGAAGATTAACAAAAATGATATTAAATACAAACAAAAAGGAAATGTAAGGTCTTAAATTGGAACCTCCAGCAACCTGTGCTACCAGTATTCATGTGGTGCAGAAAGATTTATAATAGCATCATATGCCCCATCAGACTCTGGTGTGTCATTGCCTTAAGGAGGGAAATGTCTTGTTCTACATTGCTGTAGACTATTTAGAACATTTTGTTTGCACATGGTATCTGGGCTAATGTCCTAAGTAACAGGATTCCTTTTCACAATAGGGTACCTGGCATACTTCTGCAAAAACCACTAGGTCACTGAGGTTGAGACCCATGAATATTTTCATTGTCCACCTTTGTTAGAATACATCTGTGTTATACAGAACATCTCCCGAGCCCTTGTGTTTTTGTATTTTTCATACGTTTGAGAAAAAGACCTGTAACTTAAGAACTTAATTCTCCTTCCAACAACAAATGACCATATAAGAATGTTCAACAAAACTTTCAGGTTTAATGAATCTGGAGCACTTGGGCCACTCTCTTGAAACCTGTTCAACCAGTTTGTTCGCCTATCAAAATCCGAATCTGGAGTTGGAATTCCAAGCTAGTAACAATCTCTTCGGATAATAGGGTTTTATGTTCCCTTTTAAGCATCGTTTTTGTGGCTGTCAGATCTTAATTGTCTTCTTTGATAGTTTCATTGCTGCACACACAACTGCTAGACAGAAAGCCTGGGTGTTAAGTTGCGCTCACCATTGATCTGTGTGTGCAGCCATAATTACTGTCAGGGCCATGAAATTTTTATTAAACTAGAATGAGTAAAAGAAATAATTTATCCGGTGAATCAGGACACTGGAAGGGTCTTGACTTAGCTGCCTTTCTCTTCTCTTTCTGTGGCCTAGCCTGATAAGCTTCATATAGTACATCTCATCTCCCTTCAGTTTATTTTTTTGAACCCATTTTGGTCATCTGGTTTAAGATGGTTTTGCTAACCTTGTGATGAAATTCAACTTGTGTTCTGAAGCTACCCACAGAAGAAAATGTAAAATGATGTGCATTTCTGAAACTGCTGTTCTTTGGTATGCCAAGTAAATTGGGATGTTAGCCTAAAGTTTGGAGATGGGAGTGGCAAGCTTTCAATAAAAGAATGCTGCATATTGACCAGTTTGCTGACTTTTACATAAACCTGCAAAGTTTATATGCTTGACCCACCATCATCAGCATATACAAAATTGAAATGAGTGGAACCTGTGCCTCTTGACAAAAGTGTTTAGGGCAAGGGTGGCGGTAGAATCGCTGACATTGAATGTGTTACCTGGAGTGAGTGAAAACACATTGCTAGAAGTCTGTAGTTGGTGCCTATGTCAAGGAAGCAATAGGTTCAACAAGACACATCTCCTGAACACCAAGGCTTTTGCCTTACAAGCATCTCTCTAACTCTGAGGACAAGAAGCTTGTTTACCTTCTACACCAGATAGCCTTTGGTGCCCAGGAGTCTGTTTTTAATATTATAACAGGAGTCACAATGTTCTGGATTGCTACTTGGCTGTTAGTCCTGGAAGACCTCCCTGCCAAGCAGGCCTTTTCTCACCTGGCCTGGCAGGGTGGGCCTGTGATTAACTCCAGCTACAAAAGCTGAGGCTGTTGAGCATATTCTTGGGTTGGGGTGTTGTTTAGGTTGTTGTTGTTGTTGGGTGTGTGGTTTTTTTGTTTTTTTTGCTGTTGTTGCTGTTAATTTATACTGTATGTTGTAAGCCACATTGAACATGGTTTAACATTGGAAAGTTACAAATACAATGATTGATTGATTGATTGATTACTTCTCCATCCTTCCCCCTTGGATGTGGAAGCCCACATGCCATCTTCACTTAGGTATTATGAGGAACTGTGAGTAGATGGCTAATCTGCCTTGGTTTGTTCTGTGTCTTCTGTTCTCCCCCTGAAAGAGCAAGTCAGCATTTTGGGTTTTATCCTTGATCTATCTCTAGCACTGGAGTCATAGGTTGCATCAATGACACACAGTATCTTTTGCAAACTTACCGTAGGCTGGTGAGTCAACCATCTTCTTCTTTGGCGATCACCTGTAGCCGAGTAAAATTGTCTTCTATGAATACGGTCTTCTTAACAGTGAGTCCATAAGTGACTGTGGAGACCAATTCTGGATACACATGTCCTTCCACAGTGGGGACATAGGTTTCTGGGCAGGAGTTGATCATGGTGAGGGTTTGCCAAATGTGGCTTCCTCTTAGCACATTTCTCCCTTTCTTCCTGAGTTTGAGCGTCTTTGAAGTCCACGACACCTTTGGTAAAGGCTGTTCTCCAATTGGAGAGCTTGCAGGCCAGTGTTTCCCAGTTGCTGGTGTTTATACTACATTTTTAAAAGATTTGCCTTGAGAGAGTCTTTAAACTCTTTTGTTGACCACCGGCATTACGCTTTCCATTTTTAAGTTTGGAATAGAGTAGTTTCTTCAGCAGATGATAATCAGACATCTGCACAACATGACCAGTCCAACGAAGTTGATGTTGAAGAATCATTGCTTTGACACTGGTGATCTTTGCTTCTTCCAGTGCACTGGCATTAGTTCGCCTATCTTCCCAAGTGATGTTTACAAATTTTCGGAGACACTGTTGATCAAATCTTTCAAGGAGTTGGAAATGGCTTTTATAAGTAGTCCATGTTTCACAAGCATGCAATAAGATTGGCAGTACAACAAGGTAGTACAACAAACATGTTGGTTTCCCTGCGAATGTCCTGGTCCTCAAACACTCTTTGCTTCAATCCGGAGAAAGCTGAACTTGCGGAGCTCAGGCGATGCTGGATTTCGGCATCAATCTTGGCCCTTGTGGAAAGATAACTGCCCAGGTAGGAGAAGTGATCAACACTTTCCAATGTTACACCATTGAGTTGGATTTGTGGCGCTGCATATGGGTTGTTTTGTGCTTGATGGTGCAGCACTTTGGTTTTTTGGATATTGAGTGATAGGCCAAACTTTTCATAAGCTTCTGCGAAGATATTTAGGATGGTTTGGTGGTCATCCTCTGAGTGTTCACACACTACAAGCCAACTATGCCTTTATCTGGAGATAGATGGCCTTGTCTCAGTGACCCAGGCTTGCAGTAGATCTGCAAAATGGAAGAGGATACCACAACCTGATAACCTCCTGATTAGATTGCCCCTGTAAGTGGGGTTGCCATTGAAGATGGTTCAGAAACTGCAGTTAGTGCAGAGTGTCTCTGCCAAAATACTGACAGTGACTATGAGATATGAGTCATATGGTTCTGACCTTTAAAACCCTTCATGGCTTGGGACCAGACTCCTTGAACAACCTGTCTCAGCACATGCCTACCCATATCTTGCCAGCAGAGGACCTTCACCACAAGTTAATAAGATTATTATTATTATTATTATTATTATTTAATTTGCACCACATAGCTTTTGAGAACAGGAGTCCGGGGTGGCTTTTGATACAAAATTACATAAAACAGTCAATACAATGTAAACGTGTCTTAAAATTGCATCACAGTCAGTTAACTCAAGAGCAGCAGACATTTATAGCACCATCACACTTGGGACCACTCCTTCTTGGAACCAGAGTGGCTGGGGCAACTCAGTCAGATGGGCAGGGTCTAGGGCCAAATATTTAGCATGTCCAAGCTACGTACACCTTTTATGTGGTGTGCTATCCAATCTCAAAGCAAGCTGTCTCCCCTCAATCCCATTCATTGATCTGGGACCCACCAAATCTATGTTTTGTCAGGATTCCAGTCCATCACTGCCTCCAGACATTGGCCCAGGACCTCCTCATTCAGATGGTTTTGAGAGCTCAGGGTGTCATCAGCATATACAGTGGTACCTCTGGTTACGAACTTAATTCGTTCCGGAGGTCTGTTCTTAATCTGAAACTGTTCTTAACCTGAGGTACCACTTTAGCTAATGGAGCCTCCCGCTGCCACCGCACCACCGCCGCGCCATTTCTGTTCTCATCCTGAAGCAAAGTTCTTAACCTGAGGTACTATTTCTGGGTTAGCAGAGTCTGTAACCTGAAGCGTCTGTAACCCGAGGTACCACTGTAGATTGCACCCCTCAAAACTCAAGATGATACTTTCCATAAAGATTTTAAACAGAGAGGATGTAACCCTAAAGGACCTGTGGTAAAGCAAGGTTCTCCCAATTTTATTTTCTGGTAGGGACCCAACCCTCAAAGTCACTTCAGGAGGATAACATGGTCAATGGTATCGAAAGCTGCTGAGAGGTTGGGAAGAATTTAACAGGCGTCTCTTTTCTGTCCTGATAAAAGTCCAGTTAAAGGTAGATAGCCGTGTTGGTCTGTCATAGTCAAAACAAAATAAAATAAAAAAATTCCTTCCAGTAGCACCTTAGAGACCAACTAAGTTTGTTCTTGGTATTTTATTTTGTTCTGATAAAAGTCATCAACCATGGTGACCAAGACTTTCCCCCCCCCCCCAATATATTCAGGCCTGAAGCCAGATTGAAATGAGTCTAGATAAATTGATGCCTTGTGTTTGGAAAAATATTTTAGGTTTATAGCCCTTGAAGTCTCTTCCCGCTGGGCACTCTTCCCTTTTGTATACAATTGGGCAAAGGGGAAAGAGACAACTCTTATCAGTCCTTTCTGCCTCTGGGGACTTTAAAAAGTGCTAGTGGCATTTGTGACACCACAGATTGGAGATTAGATGGGAATTAAAACAATTGATTGCTGCAGGTGTGGCCTCTCCAGCATGCATTTTCAGAGGCATTATGTGACTTAATGGTGTCTGCATCTTTGATCTTGACTGCATTTGTCAGCATTTCCAGGGTAATAAAGAACTCTTCACAAGTTCAGACCTTGGTGTATAAACGTTGTCTCTAAACTAGGAGATCTTAAAGACAGAAATGGTTTCTCACCCACTTTTCTTCTGTGAAGCAAACTTCTGCAAGTGCTGCTTGGACCACCTTAAAATTGGCATTTTGCAGATATTTGCGCGCTTTTGCATTCTGCTGTATTCAGTCTATTGTGTTTAAAATATCCAAATAAAAAGCCATTTTTTATGGCTTGTGAGCATCCTTTCCCCACTTTTTTCTCCCTTGTCTCCTTTCAAGAAGTCAAGCTCCCTGCTGGCAGACTTTTCTCTATTGTGTTTAATGACTAAATGCATTCCTTTTGCATTTAGTTGTGAGCATGTAGGCCACACGGTGACCTGTCTGGCATTGAGGCTGCAGCTGTCATGCTTCATCTGGATTGGCTGGTAGGAAGTGCTGGGGAGGAGTAGGCAGTCCAAGTGCTCACCAGCAGACAAAACTATAATGGTGTACCGGTATTCCTGGAAACAAAACCTAGGTTTGCTAGATAGGAAGCTGAAATTCAGGACCTTCAGGGCAGGCTTTTCAGAATTGCCACCTGTTTGCATGCAGGGCCTGTTAGACAGGAGAGTTGAGCAGGGAAGATTTTGGTACAAGATTTGGTACAAGTCAACCCATACAGCAAGTCACTTGAACTGAAAGCACTAGGTTGCTAGTACTTAATATCAAAAAAGTGGTAGAACGGCTCTTTGCGGAAAAACTGACAGAAGCTGCAGAGCAGCTGGTTTGTCTTTTCTAGGGTATGAGGTATAAATATGTTGGATCTTCCAATGGGAACAGGGTAGAACTAGGCAATGTGCACTCAGTAGGGTACAATAGTTAAAGAAGCCAAAGCGCCATAGGGCAAATTGCACATGCCAGAGAGGAACACCATGTCTAGGTTTCATGATTAATTCTAGACGTCTCTGAGCCAAGATGGGGACCAGAAGGAGGTGATGTCATGCTTCATTCTAAATGGTATCCAGAGCCTGGTTTCAGGCACGACTGCTGTTTGAACAAATTGGAAACATTTACAACCGTACAGTCAAATTTAATTTATATGTAAGTGGGAAATTACCAAGGAAGTTGAACACAGTCACAATTTACTCTAAAGGGGAAACATCTAAGAATAACACAAAAAAGAGGAGGGTACTTGTAAAAAGGAAGTTGGACTGGAAAATGAAGACAGTTCCTTCCAGAAGACAATTATTCAAAAGCACAATAATATTGTGGCTTGGGCAGGGGGAGAGTGGGGGAGATATTTTGTTACATATTAGTGATGATTGCTCTTACCGTAGTTTGCTCTGACTGATTTCAATGTTCTGTTTACTTGAATTGTAGTATAAAAATTTCTACCACGTGGGTCCCTTTGAGATTTTTGTGAAAAAGCAACCCGTAAGTGAAATAGCTAATAAAATAGCTAATAAAATGTACCTTGGCATATATTTTTGTGTTTTCATATTTTAAATTGCCCTGTGAGCCTCAAATGAAGGGCGGTATTTTATTAGCTATTTCACTTATTGGTTGTTGTTGTTTTTTATTACTAAAAGTCTCAAAGGGACTCACATGGAAGAAAAATTTATAATACAATTCAAGCAAGCACAACATTGAAATCAGTAAAAGCAAACTAAAAGCAGTCATCACTAAAACTAGCTGCTGGAGGTTCTACCAGATATGCAGAAGAGTGAACTCAAGATTCACACTTTCAAGCACAGGGCAGAAGGCAGCACAAAACTCTGGCCAGCATTACATAACCATCAGGGATTTAGAGCCGCTTATGAGAGTCTCACACAGCTTGTGGGTTACTTCCTTACTGCAGCTTTCCGGCCACTGCTATTTTAATGTGCAAAAAATGCCAATTTTATATGATGTGTTAATGCACTAAGAGCATTAAGTCCTGGCTTAGTATCCTGGTATTCTAGGCATATAAAATAAATATAGGGGCATTCAGAGGCAGGCAGGCATGCTTTCTGTCCGAAATGTACGGTAATCACCTACAGAAGTCTTAGCTGTTGAGGTTGCTTGGCTGGAGGATGCTGATGACTCCATGTGCATTCAGAAATATGTGTGGGAAGTTAAGTGTAGCATCATGTTGCTTAGCAACCAGATCCTTGGTCTAGCATTTCAGGATGCACAGCCTTTTAGAGCAGCTACCCTGTTTCTCCTAAAATAAGACGTAGCCATAAAATAAGCCGTAGCAGGATTTCTACGCATTTGTGAAATATAAGCCATACCCCGAAAATAAGACATAGTGACGCGGCGCCTCTGCCTTAAGATGGCCTGGATAGGCGTGGCTATGCAGCGTACCGACGCGGAGCGGTTAAAATAAGACATCCCCCGAAAATAAGCCATACTGTGTGTTTTTTGAGGGAAAAAAATATAAGACGGTGTCTTATTTTAGGGGAATCACGGTAGTGCTTGTGTTCCCATTGCCCAAACATAGCAATATAATCGGCATGCCCAGCAATTACGCTGCTGCTAAATATATATATATATATATATATATATATATTTAGTACTTGAGAACATGTTGTGGTGTGTCACAAATTGCTTTTATGGGTAATGTTGGGGTTTCAGAACTTGTATTGGGACAAAGTCATGCTCTTGAGATCATCTGCTGAGGCCTTTTTGCCTGTGCCTTCTGAGGTATGTGCCTGGTGGTGCACAAGACATCCTTTCCCATAGTGGTGTCTAGTATGTAGAACTCCCAGCCATGAGTGGTTTTCTCCCCCTCCTTGTGTTTTGTTGTTGTGTGAAACCTTTTCTTTTCCAGCAAGCTTTTAACTTTTTTTGCTGCTGAGCCCCTCCCCATCCTTGTCCTCTCTTATGAGTAAAAGAACAGACGAATCATTTTATTTATTCATTTATTGCAGGCTAGTGATGTTTGGGGGTTTAGTAACATGGTTGTGCATCTATATGGGAATGGACTGCGCATTTCACTGCTTCACAAGAGAGAAACATGCCCTCATAAATTGTGTCGACAAGTTCCCATCCACCATACTGTTTTTCGGTTCACACTTTAAAAATAGGGTCTAACTTGTCCTGAAGGGAAGTTCTTTTTAAAGGGTGTGTGATGAATTTCTGAGCAATCTAGTCAAAACAGGAATATCTGCCACCTGTACTGCTACACCAGTTCAAAACCACAGTGCTCTAATTGTGGAACACAGTTCCACAGGTTGTCCTTAAGGTAGTGGTCACCAGAAAGGATCAGTTGCTATCTTAGACTGAGAAAGTAAAGGTTAAGTGGTTTATCAATGTCATTAGATCTCCCTTAAGCCAATTAGTGGTCTTGCTTTACTCTGAACAATGCAATGCTGCTAGCCTAGAAAATGCTTAAGGTTCACCACTTAAGAACCTCATGGGCCTTAGGTGATTTGTGTACAGTATATCTTCTGTTCTCCTTACGGGATTTGCTTGCCGCACTTCAAGACATACATTGAAGGCGAGGTAAATGACCTGGTCTCCTTGGCAGCAGACTATTTAGAAATGTAAGATTTATTTTTTATGCCTAGAATACCAAGATACTAACCTAGGATTTAATGCTCTTAGTGCATTAACACATCATGTAAAATTGGCATTTTTTGCACATTAAAATTGTTGTTGTTGTTGTTGTTGTTCAGTCGTTCAGTCGTGTCCGACTCTTCGTGACCCCATGGACCAGAGCTCGCCAGGCACGCCTATCCTTCACTGCCTCTCGCAGTTTGGCCAAACTCATGTTAGTAGCTTCGAGAACACTGTCCAACCATTTCATCTTCTGTCGTCCCCTTCTCCTTGTGCCCTCAATCTTTCCCAACATCAGGGCACATTAAAATAGCAGTTGCCAATTCATGGAAAGCTGCAATAAGGAAGTAACCCACAAGCTGTGTGAGACTCTCATAAGCGGTTCTAAATCCCTGATGGTTGTGTAATGCTGGCCAGAGTTTAGTGCCGCCTTCTGCCCTGTGCTTGAAAGTGTGAATCTTGAGTTCACTCTTCTGCATGTTTGGTAGAACCTCCAGCATTTAGCTTTTAACTGTTACTAGAGGGCTTCTCAAAACAATTAGTCCAGAATAACCAGAACATAGGCATTAAATGCTTTTCTGTCTGTGATGGAATGGACAACTTCTTCATTGCAAATAGAAATGTGAAGCTCACTGCCTGTCATGAGAATGGATCTAGACCTGCTGTTCCATGAACAGCAGGGCACTTGTCTGTAGAATGGCCTCTAACCCAGTAGTTAAGCCTAACTTTAATGTTTGATGTTTTACTGTGCTTAATGTGTTTATTTGTTGGAAACTGCTCAGAGTGGCTGGGGCAACCCAGTCAGATGGGTGGCATGTAGATAAATTATTGTTGTTGTTAGTTGCCGTTAAGAGGGATGGAGGTACAAGTTCATGAAGAGAGGTGATTTTAACCAGTTACCTTTTCCTCCTTCAGTTCCTATCACTGCTCCCCCACCCCAACTTTCTGGAGCAGATTTTCAGGAAATGGAAGTCTGGCTGCAACCCTGGGAAACTTCGCTTACACCAGGATCTTAGAACTTTGAAAGTTCTTCATGTAGAACTGAGCTAGAATGTTGAGGTGAATAAATCTGGACATTTTCTGATATGGATGCTTGCCTGTTCTACCAGATAATATTTATGCAGTAAACATATTGTTAGCTGGAAGTACACTGTTCCCATCATAACTTCAAGAGAGTGTCAGTATTATGAAGATTTAGTAGCTTTTTCTGCTCCAGAATTATGTACAGGATGGGAAAATCTAGGAACATGTTCTATATTGAATTAGCCACCTGAAATTCCAGAGTTCTGTAGGATGTTTTCCATGTTGCTATCTTAGTTTTCTTGTACTTTTTGTTAACATGTCTACAGATGGTCAAAAGTATACTTCTGGGATTTTGAGAGATCCTGCAGTCAAACTGGAATTAACCCTCAGCGATAATGCAAAGAAGCAGCATTGCTAATGCAATTGCCTCTTTAGATTGTGTTCACATAAGCTACACAGTGATGAAAGCGCTTGGATTTTTAACCCACGCTCCAGCAAATCAATCTGGGGCTATAATATTTAGTTGTTTTAATTTCCCATAACTTTTCACTTTCAGTTCAATTGAGCATTTGTGCATTTGAAACCAATTGCCATCAACTGCTGTCATTATGTGAAAATAGTTGCCAAGGACATTTTTCCTAATAAACTGTGCATCAGTGGAATTACATAGTCCCTTTATTCCCACTTATGATCTGCTTCATTCAGACAGCCTAGTAGTTCTCCCTTCCTTGTGTGAGGAGACTAGCTAATAACAACCATTATGATGATGAGAACCCACATAATCATAGTAATAATTGTGTGTGTGCATACGTGTACATGTGCGAGCATGTGCTGGCAATTCAGTGGAGGGCTGATGGGGGGGCATGCTGTGCTTGATTTTGAATCAAGTTTGTGTGCTGTATTGTTGTTCTTCAGGGCTTCCGAAGCAGCATCACTTTTTTGCTCCACCGTATGTGATGATAATCATGTAATAAGCTTGAATTTAAAAATACCTGTTCAGCATATTGGAGTGAGCTACGAACACAGCAAGTTCACTTACCATGTGTGGCTGACTAGCTGAAAGTCTGATACAGTAGTACCTTGGTACTCGAACGGCTTGGCTCCCGAACAAATCGGCTCCCGAACGCCTCAAACCCGGAAGTAAGTGTTCCGGTTTGTGAACGTTTTTTGGAAGCTGAATGGCAGATGCGGCTTCCACTTGAGTGCAGGAAGCTCCTGCAGCCAATTGGAAGCCACGTCTTGGTTTTTGAACGGTTTCGTGAGTCGAATGGACTCCCGGAACGGATTAAGTTCAAGAACCAAGGTACCACTGTATATAAGCATTCTTGTTCCTTCCTTCTGAATCTCTGTGAAGTAGTTTTTCTCTGCTGTGGACTCCCATTCTAGGCAGCTCCCAGTATCCCTTGCATGTGCTTCGTGTGCAGAATGCCAACCATCCCTGTTTTCTTTCCCAAGTGTGGGAGTAAATATTCACCAATCCTGCAAATGGCATAATAAAACAGTTGCCTCTTCAGCTGTCAGAATGTTCTCCTTTGCTGAGAATGGAAATGTTAAGTAACTTTCCATTTCATTTTATTTTCAAGTGCACACATCATTAAAGCAGTGTTCTCAATCCTATAAAATGTCAAGTACTTGATGGACTTAGTTTTTACTAATACTTGTAATGCATGATTTGTCAATATTTCACATTTCTCTTTTCTTCACTCACATAATCTAAAAGTTATACTTTCTTTCCCTGCCGGTGTAAAATTTCCGTGAGAATATTCACAGAGCCTTGGCAAATGTTTTTATGTAAGCCCCTTAACCTCAAGTGAAGCTAATGGAGCTGTCAGAACAAATCTGCATCAAACCCTACCAAATGTTAGTAACAAGATAGAAAATGTTGACAAATGTTTAAATCAAGTGTTCCCAAAGAGTACACACATTCCAAACATTTATAACAGTTTTTTAAAAACACACTCATAGTAATAAAAACAACCATTGTGAGTTATCTCAATCTACATCTTATATTGGCTGCCACTAACTTAGCTTAATGTTCCCATGTTGCAGAAGAGAAAAAGAAACAAGATTGTTTAGAAAACATACATTTATTTGTTTCCTGTCCCTACTTTGGTATTGAATGTGTCTGGAGGTACCAGTGAGCAAAATTTGCAGATTTTTTTTTGGCAGGGACTAAAGAACTTCTTGAACCTCTTGCCATTTCACAAAATGCTTTAGACAAGTTACTGTAGTTACTGTAGTTATATTTACATGAACACCAATAAAAATTATTTGGACAAACTTATTTGGTCATCAGTTTCTTGGTCAGCACAGAAATGCAACACAGAGGAAATGGTTAGCGTCTCTTCTGGAAGTGAGGGTCAAAACTGAATACATTGCCAGAGACCCCTAGGTAAGCTTTGCTAAGGTTTCTTTCCCACTTCCCCAGTGTAGAGCTTTCTTTCTCTTTATTGTCCCCTTCATCAGGTGTTTAGCTAGAAGGGCTAGCCAGCCACAGGTAAAATGCTTGTTCCCCAGGATTTCCTTTTTATCTCTTCCCATAGTCCACAGATTCCCTAGATTACATCTAACTCTAGTTGTACATGCCTTTATAATCCCCTTTTCAACCCCTGTGAATTATGCAAGTCATGCCACTCCATGAGCTCACATGGAAGGTGGGTTTCCCTCATTGCATTCACCTCTGCTAGGCAGATGGGAAAACGGAGGTCTGTTCTTAGGCCTGACCCCCGTTTTGTACCCAGGATCAAGTCCGCCTTGCCTAGGGCCCAGGAGATTACACTGCCAGGTTTCTGCTTGTATCTATTCCGCTGTAGGGATGAAATGTGGCACAAATGATGTAAAAACACAAAAGACATAACATAGTAACAAGCAAAACAATACTGGCTCCCACAGTTTAAAAGGCCATAGGTTGTTTAATTAGCCAAAGGCCTGGGAGAAGAGAAATGTTTTTCTTGGCGCCTGAAGATATGTAATGAAGGCGCCAGGTGAACCTCCCTGGGGAGAGTACCGGTACACAAATGGAGCCACTACAGAGAAGGCCCGTTCTCATGTTACCACCTTCCGGACCTCACTTGGAGGAGGCACATGAAGAAGGGCCTCAGCTGATGAGCACAGGGTCCAGGACAGTTCATATGGGGAGGGGCAGTCCTTGAGGTATTGTGGTCTTCTTGAGTATATCACATGGACACCCTAATCTCCTGTTAACCAGCTAGCTTTGATGGATGACCAGCCTGAGATGGAAGGGTACGCTGGTGAGAAGCACTGGACCCCCACCTCTAAAGTAATATGCAAGCAGTTCTGTTGCCAGAGAAGCCATACTCTTGTTTTGTGTCTAGAATGGGTATCTGGGTGTTAGATGAGAGTGGTATGAGCCAGTTGCATTGCAGTCAAATGTGTTAAAACGGGAAACTGCTTTATTCCTTATTTCAACCAACAACCTAGATACCGGTAGTTAAAACCACCAGCTACAAAATTTGTAAGACAAGATACACATTTTTCTATAAATACTGTATATGTCCAGAAGTCAACAGTACAAGCCTTCTATATTGTATTATTTGTTGTTAAATATTTTCATGAAACCATATGGCACAGTGCCACTTAGTGTTTATAGTGCCACAAGACCCTCTCTTTTTCCGCCATTAAGATACTTAATGTGGAATTTGAAATGCTGACTTAATCTCAGCTAAGTTCCCATGAGAAAAATGGGTTGGGCGTGATCGCGCTCTTTAGAGAGCTGTTTCTCTGACTGGAACAAGGTCTCTTGATTAATGCCGTGCTCATTAACTTCATTTTCCGTAGCCCATTGACAGCTCTGTCATTTATCGCGATGGGAAGGAGAGCAGCACTAATTTCTGGCTGAGGGTTTCGCGCCATTTTCAACCTGCCCAGGGTTAGGCCTCAGAGTGCAGGAGGCTTCTCGCAAATGGCACGCTCTGTCTAGTGATGTCATCCAATTACATGTGATTCCTTGCCAGCGTTTCTTATGTGGTTCATTGGAACAAATTCTCTGCGGGAAGCTAGGGGTGTGTGTGTGTGTGTGTGTGTGTGTGTGCATGTTCTGCGTGGTTTGCTAAGAGAAGCAACAGTTTGTGACAGGCTGATGATGCATATGGGAATGGTTGGGGAGGGAAGGCTGGCTTTTGTGAGCACGAAGGAACTTGTATCTAGCAACTTGTATCTCCCTTTGGAGAGGTCTGAGCTTGGGATCTTGGCAAGGCAATTCTTGTTGGGATGTGAACACTTTTTTATTTTTACCTAGACTGCCAGTGGCAGTAACAGTTTACCCCCTCAGTGGTTTTTAAAGTATGCACCTAGAAAAAGCAGTGTGTGAAGCATTGATTCCTGGGTTGGACTTGATGACCCTTAGGGTCCCTTCCAACTCTGTGATTCTTTGAAGCAGGCATGTTTTGGAAATGCATATCCATCACGTAGACACCCTTCTCAGAACCACGATTGGTGCCAGCTTCCTGCTGAGGGAATTTTTAATGGAAAACTCTGATCTGCTGCCAAAGAATGTGTTGGATTGCCTTGAGCCCATCTCTTATGAGGCTTAATCTGTGGTCTTCATAGGTAATTACTTAGGTAGGTAAGGCTTGAGGCAGACAAGTGCAATATAATGCAGATGCAAGAGTAAATGTGGCTTGAAGGTTGCCCCTAGGTCATCTCCTTCTGGGAAACAAGCGGTTTAAAGGACAGCTGCTCCCAAATTGATGTGCCCCAGACAATTATGTACTGTAACTCCCATCAGCCCCAGCCAGTATGGCTAATGGTCTTGGATGATGGGAATTGTGGTCCAAAACATCCAGAGGATATCCGGTTGGGGAAGGCTGGTGTAGGAGCTGGCAGTAGGAGCTGGGGATAGAAATAACTGCTTAGTGAGTTTGAGGTTAGAGAGGGAATGAGTAAGTGAGAAGGGGGGTGCTGGTAGAAGGTGGAAATTTGAGAGAGACTAGAAATGTGTTTAAGCTGGTTGGAGGGAGGCATTAACCTTGGTGGTTGTATTAAGGTACGCCCTTGAGGTCGAGCCAAGGGTGTGGGTGGAGCTGTGTTTAATTCAGCTGGTGTACCTTTGGGCCAGGGAAGCCTTATCATTGTGTGGATGCTATAATCCACCTGTAGTCCTCAGGCTAGGGTGTGGTGTGATGCCTTTTAATATCCTTGTTTTTCCTCTTCTGCAGAGCTTTTAATATTGAAGGACTTTAATCCTGTCACTCATTTCTTTTCAAAATAATCCAGTGAACAAGTTTACTGTTCCCATTGTACAGGTGGGGTGTTAACTGATAGAATTGCTTGCCTGAAGGTAGCCTAGTGAGCTCATGCTACCTGAGCCCAGGTGTTTCAGACTAAAGCTCTTCATCTGTTTTTTTGGATTTATATTTTGTCTTTCATTTCATAAAGATTTCAAGGCACTTCACTACAAAATAAAACAGTTTATTCAGTCTGTATAACAGTGGCTGAGTTTGGATGTAATCCTGGCCTTGAATCATAGGATGCACAAACCTTGAACTCTACCAATCCATTCCGCCGTTCTTGGGGAAACAAACCATGAAGCAGATGGCTTAGTGTTGCATTTGAACCAGTGATTATGGTTGCTTTAGATGCAACTCTATAGTTTGTTTCCCTGCTCCAGATAGGGATATTCTTAGTGCTCTTCCCCACTCAGCACAGAACTCTAGGAGCGTTTACACAAGTGAATGGTAAACTAGCATGCAAACTGGTTTGCTTAACCATAGTTTATGAACAGCATTGTAAACCCAACCCAGCCAGTGTGTTTAAAACTGCAATAAAAGTACAGTATTAAAACACTGAACCATTATTAAAAACAACACAGCCAGAGATAAAAGCAGCAGCTGAAACTATTGGAGGACTGAAGATGTTAATTGAAAATCCGAGGAAACAGTTTTAATGCCTAAAAAATAATGTTAGACAAACTTGTCTAAGCGGAGAGTTATATAATGTAGGGTGCTATGACAAAAAAGGCCACCTCTGTGCCCACCAGCTGCCTAAAAGCACCCAGAGAGGGACCAGAAGATCTTGATTGGCAGCTTTATATGGAAAAAGGCAGTATTTTACATACTTGGGCACCAGGCTATTTACAGTTTCAAAACGTAGTGCTGAGACACAAGTTTTTCTCTAATGAAAACTTGGGCAGAAATGGCTTACTTTTGCCCTCTTGCCACCATGTGTTTTGCTGCTGCACTTCTCTCACCCAGAGACAGTTACTTTTCTATTTCTCAGAATCCTTCCTGAGCAGTGACTGCTTCATTATGACAAAACATCAGTTGAATGGGGGAAATAGAAATTGCAACTGCCACCATGAACATCCTACCATGGCTATCAGATGCATGTTTTGTAGCCTCCCGCTAATTTCACACCCCTGGAAGAATTGTCAAGATGCTTCCCCTACTTTTGGCACCTGCAGATGGAGCCTATTTTGGAACTGGGGCCCATTTGAAAAGGTTAATACCAAAATGTAAGCCAGGACAGTTCTTTCAATGATATTAATAGGTACATACCACTCAAATCTTGCCAGTGCATTCACTTAGTGACCTGGTTTGCACATACCGGTAACACTGACTCTTGATTTATTAAACTATGGTTCATTACATCTTGGCTTGTTTGATTTTCTGATACCTGCCCAGTGGGCTAGGTTTTTTATTTGTTGGTTTGTTTTTAAGAAAAGAAACAAACAGGTTAGGCACATCCATTAATTTCTGTGAGTCTGCTCTGATTATGATTAGTATTGAAGACAACCCATAAAGTTATGTGGCTTTCAGGCTGGTTGGCCTTCTTTGCCTGCCTGCTCAGCCAGTAGGATCTCTGACTTGGGAGCAATGCTTTCGACAAAAACAAGCCATGCAATAGTTCTGAATGAGAAGCGTTGCTGATGCCTGCATTACTGAGTTCTGCAATCAGGACAACTAGCTGAGTTTCAGAGCCTCACTGATCAATGAATCTTGTTGGTTGGCCTTTGGCAATTTCCTTTCTCTCCTTGCCTAATGTAACTCACTGAGTAGAGAGAAATGTTTGGAGTGAGGGGTAGGAAAGGAAATCTGAAAAGGTTTTCCTCACTCAACCCCCCATTTTTAAGTCACTTCACCAAATTTCAAATCCAGGCAAGTTCCAGAAGCAACAGTTATGTCAGGAAGCAAGCTCACATGTTTTAGGGCGCTGCGATCTTGCATGAGAGCACGCCCCCCAAGACCGGGATGTACCAGACAGCTGGGTGGGTTACTTGGACCCCCTGAGGTCCATAGAACACCAGTTGGGAACCACTGTTTTATGGTGATTTTGCTTACTGTGGCTTTTTTTGCATTTAAATTGTAAACTCCCTTTGATCCAATATACATTAAAAGAGGATAATGATCGTCAAATAAGTTTGCTATGAATCCCTCCCCCAGTATGGTATGTTAATGCCCCAAGTCTTTTGAAGAAGGGCTTTTGGCTTACAGGACTGAGAACTGCAGTTAGGAGCTACCATTTCATTCTGGAAAGCTCCAGGTAGGCTGCATTCAGGTGAGCTAGTTGCATTCACGTTTCTGATAATTAACCTTATTGGCTTTGTGACCTTGAATGCAGTAAAGCTCCTTCCCATGATAGGGAACTCTTCTGAGGAGAAAAAGGGTTCAGCCTCTTCAGATCTAAAGCAGGATATAGCCCCTCTGGGAAAACTAGGAGCTCCACAAGCTCTGACCCCTGGAAGCAGCAGCAGCAGCAGCAGCAGCCTGGTCAGATGTCAGTGGGTGTTCTTGGGGTGGGATAATGAGAAATCAGTCTTTCACTAACTTCAGTGTACCCTTCTGATGTAAATTCTTCCCTTCAGGCATACCAGCCCCAGCAGATCCTGCTCTCGTACCCCTGTTCCATTCCCACATGAGGGCAGTGGCTGCTCTTGACTTTGGGGCATTTCCCATTAGGGTAATGTGCATCTTGTGATCTGGACTGTCTGGCCACTGTTGGCAGCTCTATTTATCACAGAGGAGACAGCTTACTCGAAAGAAACCCGGTTAAGCTCACAGTGCTAAGAATAGAAAAAAGACCCCAGTTGCACAGCCAAGAGGGCCCTCTTCTCATCTGAACATATAAGCATGGTGATAAACTCTCCTTTATTGGTGCTAATCCGACTATTTGCATGAAAGCAATGTGTGAGCAATCGTACCAGTTTTCATTCCCTCCGTTACCTAATCAACGGTGCCTGCTCAGTACCTCATGCAAATCCCCACTGCTATATTCATCTCCTTGAGGTTATTACCCAGTGTGTTCTTGAATGACCCCCCCCCCTCCACCCCTGCCCCTCTGTGAGTCAGACTTCGACAAATTTTGCTTGCGGAGTTCTTTTTGCGTGTCTGAGCTTGGTATTCTTGAACCAAAAAGGGTTTTGTGACATGTTACAACTTTTGTATTTTTGCTTCCTTCCTACTGCTTGCTCACTCTTTATTCATCCCCCCCACCCTCAGCCTCCCTCCTCCTTGTCAAGACTGACAATTTTGATTATGGCATCTCGACATCACCTTGTAATATTTTCAGAGATTTTGTTTACCATGAACTCTGAGCACTTTGCATGCACAAGGCTAGAGCATTCTATAGACGGGCCATTTCTAATGGATACGGTTGATACAATGGGGAAGGATATGTGGTTTGTTCAGGGCTGTTTAATGACTCTAGAAAAATAGTGTTGGGTACTTAATCAGAGAGGACCCACATGGACCCACAGAGCCTCTCCACTCTCAACATCTCTCTTAAACTGTCCTGGAATCTTTGCAATGAAGGTTGGCCTAGATATCCGTATACATAAATACCGTATTTTTCCGTGTATAAGACTAGGTTTTTTTCCTAAAAAATGATGTCAAAAATTAGCGGGCGTCTTATGCACGGATACATCTCCCCCCCCCCATTTTCTTAAATCTTAGTCCCCCCCCCCAAATAGGGGGCGCCTTATACATGGGGGTGTCTTATAGACGAAAAAATATGGTAAATCACTCACCAGCAACACAAGACTCAATGGGTTTCCTTTGATTGCAGAGGCCTGGTGCTGATGAATAGATTCAATATTTCCTTCATATAGATTACAGTGTTTAAAACGTTGCTGCTGGAAGGTTTGCATGGATAGTGTGCACAGCATGTGCTTTGCATGTACAAGTTCTCACATTCAATCTCTAGCATCTTTACTGACAGAAGGCATGGCGAGCTTGTGATCCTTCACATGGTGTTGGATTCATAATTCCCACCATCCCAGACAAATTGGCCGTGCTGACTGGTGCTAATGGGAGTTGGAATCGAACAGCAATCTGGAGGGACACAGGCTTCCAAACTCAAAGGCTCATAGCAGCAGGGCTGGGATAGAATTGAGATCACAATAAGAGGAGACTAAACTAGGTTGGGTATGGACCAATTGTCTAATGTAGCATGTTCATAAGAAGCTATAAGTATACTTGGGTTATCTGCTTTCTCAGTTCAGTCTGTTGGCAATAAATTAGAATTGTGCAGAACGCTCCTCTTTAATTCTAGAAAACCTTTTACTCAAATAGATGGCATAGCTTGCATGGGTGTTCTATCTTCAGTCTGGGTTGTGTGGAAAGACCAGATGCAAACTCCCCCTGATATGTCAACATCATGTGATTCCCTTTAAAAGGTGCTTTGCAATACCAGTGGTCAGGGATGATGGGAATTGTAGTCCCAAAACATCTGGAGGCACACTGGTTGGGAAACACTGCCTTAAGGTTCCCTTTCTGTATTCTAAAATAAAGGCTGTTTTAAGCTATGGATATTGGGGAAGGGACATAAGCTCTGTGGATAGAACACCTGCTTTGTATGCAGAAGGTCCCAGGTCCAGTCTCTGATGTCATCTCCAGGTAGGGCTGGGAGAGACTGGTGTGAAAGAGATCTCTGGAGATCTTCCAGTCAGTGAAGACAATACTGAACTCAGTGGACTAATGGACTGATTCTGTATAAGGCAGCTTCCTATATTCCTAAACCAGGGGTCAGCAGCCTTTTTCAGCTGTGGGCCGGTCCACCATCCCTCAGACCATGTGGTAGGCCGGACTATATTTTTTGGGGGGGGGGAATGAACGAATTCCTGTGCCCCACAAATAACCCAGAGATGCATCCTATATAGTAAAGTGACTGTGTCCCTGCATCCGTTCCGTGTGTCACGGAATTGCGCTACTGCGCATGTCCATGTCCCACACGGACGCAGGGATTGGAGCGGGCGGAGAGGGGGGCGTGTCCGCGAGGCAGCGGCGGCGCACGCGCGTTGTCATTTGCGCCAGCACCGCTGCCTCGCACGGACGCAGAGGGCCGCCCCATCCTCGCCGCCGCTACCGCCGCTGCTACAGCCGCCCCCGGGGAAACAGAAGAAGGGGGAGGGAGCCCCTCTCCACCCCCCAGCGGCCGCTGTTATGCCTCCTCCTCCTCTAGCGCCCGTTATGTAACGGGCTAACTTCAACTAGTTTTAAATAAAAGCACACATTCTACTTGTGTAAAAACACCAGGCAGGCCCCACAAATAACCCAGAGATGCATTTTAAATAAAAGCACACATTCTATTCATGTAAAAACATTCTGATTCCTGAACCGTTCGTGGGCTGGATTGAGAAGGCAATTGGGCTGCATCCAGCCCACGGGCTTTAGGTTGCCTATCCCTGTCCTAAACTGTCATAATTTGTATAATGCTGATATTTCTGATGATCCTCAACCCAGAAGGGAAGGGGGCCCTAATCGGAATGAAACCAGAAGTAATGTGTCTCTGTCAACTGTCTCCAGTGAAACACAAGCACAAAACCATCACATAGTACTAAAGATAAGAAAATAGTTTACTGATGGTAGGAAGGTCTTTGCCAATTAAGGCTTTCCTCTACTGTTTCTTTGCATTTGATTCCCCCCCTTTGGTGGGGGGAGTGGAGATAGTGGGCTGGTTGCTCTGATTGTACTTCATTCCTGCCACACTTGGTTAGTTTTTCAAACTTGACCACTTGCCTCATAAAATTAGAAACTCATTATCAAAGGTAAATTGGAAGAGTGTCCTGATGAACTTTGCCCTCTTAAGCTGCCCAGTTTTGTAATGTGGGGCAACTCCAGCGCGTTGACCTGGCCTTCTCCAGTTTCTCACTGGCAAGGCCTTTCGGAACAAGATGTGGTTACAGACAGCCCTAATCCTGCAAGCTGCTTTTCGCTCCAGCATAATCTAGGCAAACGCTTTCTCTTTAGGGATGTGTGGAACATCCCCGGTTTAGTTATGCAGAAATAGTCCCCTCGCTGAAAAGTGGCATCACGTGTTCCGGAGCGACACTTATCTGCAAGAACCCTCCTTGCAAGAGTAGGATTTTCTACATGGTAAGTTTGCCGTTTTGGATCCCATCTGGTGTGCAAGGCGCCAGACTGCTGCTCACCACCATCCTTCATTCAAATAGCCGGCTTCCTTCATTTCCTTAACTAAATTGCTAGTCATGCAGTGGAGAGGCGCAATGAGCTGTACAAGATGCTGAAGTCCCTCTTGATTGCTGGACTCCGTTAGGGGGAAAAGGAGTGGAAATGGCAAAAGGTTGTCAGTTTGATCAAACATATGGCATGGGGGTGGCTTGGGCTTTTATATGAGAAAAGGCGTGAGTAAGAGCCTTAATGAGTCACGCCTGAAGAAGGCTTCGTGTATGCCAGTTGCACGCTCTAAGTACTTGACTGCCCCTCCTGATCATCATTCAATCTGGTGTGACAATTCCAAGAGTATTGCTTGATATTCCCTGCCGCTTCCCTGCTGAAGGAACGCTCTTGTGCAATAATGTTTCTTGCTTGCCTGGATGGAGGATTGAGTTAGAGAGGGGTGTGAGTGTAGGTAGGAACTAGCACACCGTAGAAAGGTAAAACTCGCATTTGTTGCACTGCTCACTATTGTCTTTGGCCCCTGGTAGTGAATGCCCAGAAGTGAATGCAGTCCTTGGATGAAGAGGGTTTTTCACCTTCCCCTGTTCCACTGTCCCACTTGTCCTTGCAGTGTTTTTAAATGGGTCACTTTTTATTTATTTATTTTTTAAAAAGGTAAAGGACCCCTGGATGGTTCAGTCCAGTCAAAGGCGACTCTGGGGTTGTGGCGCTCATCTCACTTTCAGGCCAAGGGAGCTGGCATTTGTCCACAGACAGTTTTCCGGGTCATGTGGCCAGCATGACTAAACCCCTTCTGGGGTACGGAGGACTGTGACGATTGCCGCACAGAAACGCCGTTTACCTTCCCGCCGCAGTGGTATCTATTTGCACTGTCTGGCATGCTTTCTAACTGCTAGGTTGGCAGGAGCTGGGACAGAGCAATGGGAACTCATCACGTCACGGGGATTCAAACCGCCAAACTTCCAATAAGCAAGCCCAAGAGGCTCAGTGGTTTAGACCACAGTGCCACCCGCATCCCTGGTCACTTTTATAGATAGGAACTGTGCCTCTGAGGGTTGGATGGGCAACCCTGTGTGAGCAAAACACACAGAGAGAAAATGGAAGTGAGAATTCATGTGGGTGTTGTATTTTTTTTTGTAAGACAGGTCTACTGTAAACAGGAGCCTGCAGGAATGTGGCATCCCAATTACAGATACTTCCTATTCCAGCCTTGCCACCTCAATTTGTGCTCCTTTGTGGGAATAATTTCAGTTCACTCATGAGAAAGATTAAAAACGTGCAGAATCTTGCACAAGAGGCCAGTGACACCTGTGAGATTTTAAACTGGTGTGTTCTGAATCTTGGACAGCACTGGCTACTTAATGTGGGGCCTCACTTGCCATGTGCTTCCCATGCTTTGACCTTCTCTTAATTTTTGTTCTCAGCTCTCATTAAGGCATACCTGCTTGCGATAAATCTCTTCCTGAGCACAGCTCTGCTCAGAGAAGCCTTGACTCAGACTGATTAAGCACACTAAAACTAATAAAGCTTGTAGCGATCCATCTCAGCAATTGCTGGCTGTTCTAAGTTCTCACCAAGAGGTGTTGATTTATGTTCCATTGCTTTGCCCTCTTCCACTTCCATTCTTAATTTTTTCCACAGTCATCTGGATTTGAGCCTGCAAGGTGGTTTTTGGATTCACATCTCCCTCTAGTGTCAACGTTGAGCATCACAGTGCCTAAAGACCCAATAAATCAAATCCTGTTTTGTAACTTCCCTCTTGACCAATATGGGCTATTTGAAACCTAATTAGCACTCTGACCTCACTCTGACCCCAAAAAGGCATCCCTGTATACCTGACAGCTGAGAATCTCACTCTGCATCTGTTGAAGTTGACTGTAGTCATCAAGGGCTTACACCATGATTACATTCAAATGAACTTTGACCTTCAGCATGTGATACAGACTCTCGGAGCTGCTCTGATTCCCCTGGGAGCCCACAGCAGAGGGCATTGGCTGCAGTTGTCAGGATATTTTTTATCCATTTTCCATTTCTGAAAGAAAATCTGCCCCTCCTTCCTACAACTTCTGTCTTAACACCCGCCCAGCTTAAGAAAGGGCCTGATCCTCCTGTTTCTTACTAGGTGACCCTTTTCTGGATTGCCGAGAGCTTTGCAAGCATACTGTGTTTTTAAGGTTCTTCAGTGAATGTTTTATTTTATGGCGAAACTTTGTCACCCAATGACTTTTCATTTTTCATTTGTTTATTACGGTCATAAACCAGCTCCAAAGGCACATCTAGGACGGCTTTCACAAAAGTGAAATATGCATTTAAAACAATATACAGGATCTACAATATTTCAGGATCTACTTTTTCAGGAGTCTTAATATATGGGCCATAGGAAGCAGAGAGTATTCTGATAGTTTTATAGAAGTGGTGGCTGGATAGTTATTTTCATCCAAGGGTCAGATGGCTCATGTCAGACAGGCAAATTTAATGGTGACATTTTCCTACCCGAATTGAGCACAGATAATATTTCTGGCCTTCATCAATTGTTTTAGTTGACAAAGAAGATAATACGTTTTAGACAGGACTTGCTATCATGTAGATGAGAATAAAATGAGTTGAGGGAGCAAATTGTTTCAAGCTCCAAATAACTTTGCTGCTTTATGTATGTGAAGCATTTGTGTCTCTTCTTTCCTTCACCAGAGCTCAAAGTGGTTTTTAAAAGGTGTGGGACCTTTAAAAAAAAACTGACTACAGTTTTGACAAGCAATTATAAAAATATTGGTTTGTGTAAACTACTATTGGGTGTGTGTGTCCTGGGAGCTTAACACTACACCTCCAAAGCATTCCTCCACAGTCTGTGTGATGTCAGGATCATGCATGCACCCTTCCTCTTTAATCAAATCTTCCATTTTTTAAGTGTTGGAGACAAGTGTGATGCATGGCCTTGAGAGCTGAGTGCTTAGATTTTTAAAAGTGAAACTTGCGCCATTAGGTTTGAAAATGGTAACTAATAAAAGCAATAAGCCTGTCAAAATGGAAATTAATATGCAACTGAAATAATATGTTGCAAACTCAAGTTTAAGAGCAAGTGCCACTTAAGGACATTTATTCCTGTCTACTTAATACTGACAGTGTGTACATTTCATTGCACTCTGCTTTTGGGTGCTCTGAAAGCCTTGCAGACAGCTTCTCTTTTGGTGAGGAGCGCTTACATGACTGGGACTAAGACTTGTGCTGCTAATCTTACACAGTGTTGACTTGGGAAGCCTGCAAAGAGGTGTTCTGAGGTGTTTATGATTCTTGGGGAACAGCAGAAGGCTAACAGATGCAGATCCCACAGTCTGCTCCTGGGCACACTCACTTTGTGACCTCTTTGGATAAGTGTGTGCGCGCGTGCATGGTTTTGCATGCCTGCCGTTGTCCAACAGAGGGAGTTGCAGGCAAGCGGATGTCTATGCAAATAATTGCTGAGAACAATAGCCTTGCAGTTCTCCCAAAAGTCAAAGCTTTCGGAAGTTAATTTTAAATGCTGCCTTGCTGGTCTTTTGCCAGGTGCACTTGCTTGGCAGCTGGAAATCCTACCGGGCCCTTTTGCTTCAGTTCCATGAACTTTTAATGCTATCAAGCACCAAAGCTACATGTGAGAAGACGTTTATTTTGCAGTGCATGTAAAAGAGTGCCTCCTTGACCTTGAGCTTTATTGATCCCTGCTATCGGCTGTTTGGGTGACGTCATCTGTTGGATATACATAGGCAGGTGGTAGGTGGCCACGTTCACACAACACTGAGGCTGCCTGTCACACAGTCAGTGCTGAGAGTGGTGTCTTGGAAGTGTCTGCTGGAAAGCCTAAACATGAGAGACAGGATTTAGAGCCTTTGCCTGACCAAGACTTGTGGTAAAAGCCAATTTATTGAGGAACCAGATGTTCTGTTGACTGCTTGAGAAGAGACAGCACTGTCTTGGGAAGAGTTGCAGCACCTACAGACTATTGCATAACCCTTCGCCTCGTAGAACCAAATCAAAGTCTCCTTCCTGTGGCAGCCGCAAACCCAAGCCTCACAAAGTGTCTGTGATGGAGAAGTGGGACAACCATGCAGGTGCCTCAGCTTTTCATATGCCAGACTGGATGGTGAGTGAACTTCTGTTCAGCTCTCTGTACCAAGCAGAACGGTCTTGGTTGGAGCCATACCATGCTGGACGGGCTTGTCTTCGGCTAGAGTTCTGCCAGATCCGAGGTGTGCTCTTGTTCTTGACAGGGGTTTAACAGCAAGTGTCACGACTGTCTGTAGAATGGAGCATTTCTACCCCAAGAGTTCCTTCTCAGTTTTACTTGGATAAAAAGTGGAATTTCTGATTTCTGTATTTAGTCCGTTTAACAATTTTTTTACAATTGTTTTCAAACTGGTTTTATTTTATAATTTTAATATTTACTGTAAACTGTTTAGAGGTTTTACTACAGATAATCGAAATTAACAGCAGAGTAGTTTAAAGTACACCAGCACCTTGTGTGTGATAAGGACACCATAATGATTCACATACTGGAAGTAGCAAAATGAGGCAGTCACCTCAGGCAACAAATCTTTGGGTACCGTTAAAGGTGATGGAAACGGGAAATGGATTGATCTGGCCCACACAGCGCAATCCACCACAAATAAGCAACTTCGCATGAGCATTATTCTGTTCCTGTGTGATCTTCCTGTTCCTTTCCATGAGGCTTGCAAAGGAGAGCATCCTTGCGGCCTGGGTCCAGTGGCAATTAGGAGCAGAGTGCTATTTGGGTTTTCCATTTGAAGAATTGCAGGTTCTTTGGGATCTGCAAATGTTTCTACCAATTTACCTGCTTGTGTCTACCTTTTGAACCACAGGACAGCTTTACATCGTTGGTGTGGGTATCATAGATGCTTGGCACGATACACAATGCTTTGTCAGCGGGCAAGTGGCTTCCTTCAATGCTGTCATAAAGAACCATTTCTGTGAAAGCAAAAGAGTGCTCATGCCTAATAATTTTTTTCTGGGGTACTCGAATCCAATCTGATTTCTGTATAATAACTTTGCTTCCATGTTAAGCCTTTCTTGCAGTTATTCCACATACACTCACTTATTTCTCCAAAGATAGCTCCAAATGGCTGTCCTGTACTCCTTTTGAGTGTGGGATAAGGGCAAGAAACATGGAGCTTTATTTGATAAGGATTCCATACATAGCCTTCCGTAACCTAGTATGGAACTGGGAATTGTAGGCCAAAACATCTGGAACATACCAGCCTGAGGAAGGGTGATCTACACAGCTAAGCTCTGTCCTGGGGTGCTAATAATTACTGCCATTGATTCCTTCTTTAAATACAGCTTAATATTCAGCTGCTATAGCAGAAGTACAAACCCATCCATCATAAGAGCAGATCCTGTAGTATGCCTAGCCGCAAAGAAGTGGTGAAGAGGGAATGCGACCTAAAATCTAAGACACGATGCATTTATTGGGCTCTGGAAGTTTACCTTTGAGTTATTGCCTGTATGCGATATGGCTGTCTTCACTGATGCATATTTGAAAGCACATTAGGAAATCAAGAAAAATTGATGAGTGGTATCCAACTATGTTGTTATACTCTGAGTAGACGCATTGAAATTGAAATCAAATCAGTCAATACCAATTTAACCCAATTTATCAAAGGCTAAAAGCTTGTTTAGTTTTGTATGGAGTGCCTTTATTGAGTATCTCTTAATCCATCTCATTTTACCTTTTGTATATCTCTAGGAAAATACATGAGGTGTGTTAATAGTGTAGACATAAGGCCTTCTTTGCAGTTAGCAGGTTTCTACAGTAGTCAGGTTTGTAAGATTTCTGAGTTCTGTGACATCAGATCTTTTGGCTGGGGGGAAAACACCCCACTCAGCCGCTCCATCTGAATTTAGTGTTAGAGACATAAGGCAAGGGTTGCAGTTTTGCTGAAGTCTTGGTTCATGCTAGGAATAGAGCTGTGAACTCTGCTTTTAATCTTACACCAGAGCCAGTGACAACGTGTATCATGATTTAAAGGTTAAACTTTAATCCCAATCAAAAGTCAACTGCAAGACCATTTATAGGAAATAAAAATAAGAGTACTATTAGATTTACAGTATTATGTGCAGAAGAGAAGGTATGGTTAGCTAGCTATAAAAAAAGCTTTTAAAAAGTTATATCCTTCCCTTCAGTAGCATTATCTTTATGAATAACTATTAGAACAAATGAAGCAGCATCATGGCATATCAAAATAATGAATCAAACATATTCAAACAGCAGAGGCCATAAAACAAGAGCATCACAATGGTAGAATAAAATAAAATCAGATTACATTCTCAGACTTTAAAAAATGTAAAGTTATTTGAGTAGCACTGAAAAGACGACCCGGGGAGAGCTTTCCAAAGATGGGGGCACCCCACCTGAGAAAGGTCCCTCCCCTGTGCCATCCAGCTAACGTCAGAGGTTGGGCCATCCAGAGAAGGGCCATCAACGATCTCAGTCCGCAGGCAGGCTTGTGTTGGAGAAGATGGGCCTTGATGTATTGAGGGTATAGTCAGAGAGTCAAGAACGAGGGCTATGAATTGTGCTCAGGTGCATCAAGAGCCGCTGTAGGTTGAAAACTACTGAAGCCTCAAATCTGGTGCATTGCACACTTAACAGCCTCTAAATTTCCAGAAATTCTGTGATACCAGCAATTCAAATTCAGTCTGCTGTGGCTATGGTTATTTTTGTTTTAAACTTGGTTCCTTTTGCATTGTTCTACCATAGCACAGCTGAAGAACTGCTCTAACCAAAACAGATTTGGTTATTTGGTCAAGTACTAGCAAATAAGGGACCAGGGGGTTAAACCACAGGCTTGCTGATCAGAAGGTCAGCGGTTCTAATCCCTGCAATGGGGTGAGCTCCCGTTGTTCGGTCCCAGCTCCTGCCCACCTAGCAGTTCAAAAGCACGTTAAAGTGCAAGTAGATAAATAGGGACCGCTCCAGCGGGAAGGTAAACGGCGTTTCCGTGCGCTGCTCTGGTTCGCCAGAAGCAGCTTTGTCATGCTGGCCACATGACCCGGAAGCTGTCTTCGGACAAACGCCGGCTCCCTCGGCCTATAGAGCGAGATGAGCACGCAACCCCAGAGTCGGACACGACTGGACCTGATGGTCAGGGGTCCCTTTACCTTTTTACTAGCAAATAATGGTCAAGCGTATTTACTGTTAACTTAATATTTATGTTAATTATGAAAACTGATTAATGTCGTTGCTTTGTAATGGTTAACATTTTAAAGATGGTAATGAAATATTGCAGCATTAATGATGTTAGACAAGTTTCTATTAATGTGAACAATATTGTTCTCCTTGGCTTATGTTTCTGGAACACTAAGGTTGGTTTACAGTTAAAAAAAATGAAACTAAACAGGAATAAAGTGAAGTAACAGCAGTTGTTCAAAAATAAGCCACATTTTAAAATGCAAGTGTGCTAAGGTAGACATCAGCCTAATTCTTCAGGCATCATTACCATAATGATTTCATGGAGTATTTGCAATCAAATTAGGTCAACAGTTAATTGCTGCTCCTAGCCTAAGAGATGTGCATGCTTTTGAATGATAGTCAGACATTAAGGAATTAAGTAATGGAGTTGTTATTATGGATCAGTGTGAATTTGTACCAATTTCAGTTACCTGACATTTTGGTTTGTGTGTTTTGTATATTTATATCCCATCTTCCTTTGATCATGGGACTCAGCCATCCAGGTACTGAGCAGACTGTTTAGCTCAGTGATGGCTAACCTTGACACTCCAGATGTTTTGGAACTACAACTCCCATCGTCCCTAGCTAACAGGACCAGTGGTCAGGGATGATGGGAGTTGTAGTTCCAAAACATCTGGAGTGTCAAGGTTAGCCATCACTGGTTTAGCTTCAGCAAGGTGGCTGTCTCATGTGTCCTCATACCATACCCTGCATCTTGTTTCTCTCGCATCCGCCCCCACCACTTTCTTACTTCAGCCCATCCGATCTCCTTCAAGTGGCATTCTTGCCAGCTGCTTGGTAATCAATGTGGCCGATCAGAAGGCAGTGAGAGATCAGTATAAGCAATGGTCTGTGCAGTGGAATAGATGCACACAACTGCCTTGTGTGAGAGGAAACAAGGCTGAACTTAAGAACAGTGAAGAGTTAAGTTGTTTGTGTTAATCCTCCTGAGGTTTTAACTCATGTGACATTCTAGCTGCAGGCTGGAATCTTAACCACTCTGAGGATTTAGCAAAGGCCTTGGCACCGCACCTCTAGTTAAGGCATGAGAGTTTGGCACCAGCAGCCACCTCTTTGAAAGTAGAAGTGATCTTTAGACCTTTTGGCTGAAACTTTAAGCATTGCATGTTTGCAGTGTGATGTTTCCTCTAAATTTCCCTAACCTCCATTTTCTGAAAGCCAGCTGTTTTCTGCAAGACAGAAGGTATGTGTGTCAGCAGCAGAGCCAAGTCTGCCTCTGCAAACTGCATCTGTGTGCCTTGGTCTCCCTCTCAGGTGTTAACCCCAGGCATCCAGAGGCACACTTCTGGTTTCATTTGAGAAAGTAGGACAGCTGATAAGCATCTTGCCTGTAACCCAGGCATTCCTTTTTAAGTTGCTGTCCGTCATCTGGCTTTTCTTTTCTGACTAACGAAGAGATCTTAGCCTGCTCCTTAATGCACACTTCTGAGAGCCAGAAGTTCTGGGCGCCAGTCTCCTACTGAAGCCCACTATCCCTTGCCCTCCAGCACTGCAAACAATACCTCGGTTGGGACAGAACGAGGGCACCCAAGATAGAGGAGATATTATAGAAGAGGAAACGGTTGTGTCTGTGCAGTCTGTATAGCTAAGGTTTCTGAGAGCTTATACCCTTGTGCGACTTAATTTTCCAGGACATTTGTTGTCTGGAATGAAAAGTTGCTGATTAGCATTACCTGGCCTTTGCTGTGCTCAAATAGCTTGAGGTTTTCTTCTTGGTTGTGAACTTACTTTGGTGGTGAGAGAGTTCCAGGAAGTGGGGAGTTCTCCTTTGAAACGGTACACATTGCAGAATCACTAAAAGCACCATTGAGGTCTGTTAATGAACAAATAAATGGCTGGACTTTGGAACAAGGTGCATAATAGATGGCAATGAAGGACTTTGGGGGAACATCCTGTCGCTGCTGAGAGGTGTGTGTGTTTCACTCTGCAAGACATAGTTATGAAATTAATATCTGGTGCTAACTGTGCTACGACACATGGGTTTGCTTTTCTCTAAGAAAAGTTGTTTGCCTTATTAGATGCCTTTTGTTCAGCTGTATCCTTCTGAAGTGGCAGGCTGCCTATGAACATTCATGCCAGAGTAAACTGGTTCAGGTGCAGTCTTTCCTTGCTTAAGGCTTGCAGCATCCAGCAATGATCTGCGTGTGTGACTGGGTTGTCACACATGGTGCTCTTGTATTTCCTTAAGCAGAATTGCTTTCACTAGTGTTCCCTCCCTGTGGAATGCCCTCCCATCACATGTCAAGGAGATAAAGAACTACACAACTTTCCGAAGACATCTGAAGGCAGCCCTGTTTCAGGAAGTTTTTAATGTTTGTTTGATGTTTTACTATGTTTTTGCCACTCAGAGTGGCTTGGGAAACCCAGCCAGATGGGCGGGGTATAAATAATAAAATTGTAATTATTATAATTATTACAGGTGTTGATACTAATTGGCCATTAGTGTGAAGTGCTATAGCACGTTTGAGGTCCATTGGAAAGGTGTGTATATTTTGACCTTTCAACAGACCCCTGTGCAGAATCTCGTAAGGAACCTCTCCTCCAGAAAGCCATTGATATGAGCAGAATCATAGATCAGCAGGTTTCTCCAGGCAAAAATAGGAACTTTGCTTAACATTGATTTTATAATTTGTTACAGTTGTAAGCATTATGCATCAGACCTATTATATCATATATCATAATCATATCATATCATATTACATAATCATGATAAAAACCATCCTCTATAATAATTCCCTAATGTCCCCACGTCCGTGGTGTGTGTCAGTGGAAATTTTCCACTGCGCATGTCGGAGACGGACGCAGGGATTGGAGCAGGGATTGGAGAGGGGGGCGTGTCCGGAAGGCAGCGGCGGCGCACGCGCGTTCTCAGTTGCGCCAGCGCCGCTGCCTCGCACGGACATGGCGAGGTTGCCGAAGCCCACTGCAGGGGGGGGAGCGGCGCGAAGCGCCGCTCCCCCGCCGCCGCCTTTACTGCTTGCCTCCCGTTGCCGCCCAACTCCAGCGGAACTGGAGCTCCCCTGGCCGCCGCGAGGAGCCTGCCCGGCAAGGAGCTCCGCCCGACGCGGGACTCTCGCTCGCCTGCCAGCGGCCGGGGAAAGAGGAGCAGCAGCGGCGGCGGCGGCAGGCACAGGCCGAGCGAGCCCAGCGCCAACAGCCGGGACCGAGCAGCCCGCGGCTGCCCCGGGGGCCCGACACCGCCGACGCCGCTCCGCAACCTCCTCGCCCCAGCCGCCCCCCCTCGCCCCAGCCGCCCCCCCCCCTCGCCGGTCCTTCTTTCTTGCTCCTTTCCCTTCCTCGCGCTTTTGTCCTCAGAGCAACCCTGTGAGGTAGGTTAGGGTCAGCGAGAGAGGGACTTAGGGGCGGCGTCGGGGCCGGAGAGCTTTCTAGCGCCTGTTTTTGTAACAGGCTTAATTTACTAGTAGTGGATAAAATCACTCTCGTATAGCGTTGAATAAAAGTATATGTCTTTGGTTCCAAAATGCTTTAAAATACTTGACTAATATTTGACTATGTTTGATCAGTTGGTTGACCAGCCCTTTTTTGAAAGGTCAAATCCCCAACCCTGAATGAGGATCAAATTAGAAAGAATCAAAACCTGAAGTTTAAAAATAAATAAATTGTGGCATTGGGAGGCTGTGATGTGAGGCAGATTTCCCCCCAGCGCTTTGTTATCTGTAGAAAATGTTCTGTTTCATAAGTACAAACGAATGGATGCCAAACTGATTTTAATAATGTAAGGAAAGCACATACTATCATCTTCAATTTTTACATGTATTCTAATACAAAATTCTACATAATATAACATTTAAACCACATTAAATGTGCTTTAATTTTTCTCCTCAAATATTTCAGGTCAAATACTAATGGTGTGCTGGGAGGGAGGCATTAGCATGATGGACTTTTTTTTTTTGCTTTGTTTACTAATCACAAATAAAATTAAGAGGGCCTCTAGGGCCTCAGCCAAAAACTATGCACAAGAGCGGGAAATATCAGCTGGTTTGGAGAAACCTCAAGTAATAGAACAGGCATCCCCAACCTTCGGCCCTCCAGGTGTTTTGGGACTACAATTCCCATCATCCCTGACCACTGGTCCTGTTAGCTAGGCGTCAAGGGAGTTGTAGGCCAAAACATCTGGAGGGCCGCAGGTTGGGGATGCCTGTAGAAAATCTTCAGAAAGTACAAAAAGTATTCAGGAAGAGTTACAGGTAGATAGCCGTGTTGGTCTGTCATAGTCAAAACAAAATAAAAAAAAAATCCTTCCAGTAGCACCTTAGAGACCAACTAAGTTTGTTCTTGGTATGAGCTTTCGTGTGCATGCACTGAAGAATATCTGAAGAAGTGTGCATGCACACGAAAGCTCATACCAAGAACAAACTTAGTTGGTCTCTAAGGTGCTACTGGAAGGAATTTTTTTTATTTTATTCAGGAAGAAACACTGGTGAGGGAAGGCCCTCCCATCTGAATGGGGAACACACTGATATTTTCGTGCATGCCCCACTTCTTAAACTATGAATTACAGGTGAAGTACAAACCCTCCGTGGGTACTTTGATATTAGTGTATTGGACTGCTTGAGTCATGGCCAGTGTGGACTTTGCCTTGGACACAGAGCCTCAATCTCTTGGTTGTTCGACAAGCTGTAATCTTGCAAAAATGAACCATATTCAAGGTTTCTAGTTACAAGCAAGCCTGAATAACCGGATTACAATTGGGGGGTCGGCCCCTGCAACTTTCCATTTGCTGTTTGCTTGACTAATTCCAAAAGCTGCTTCCTTAGTCTCTCTCTCTCTTTTGATATACCAACCTCCCTTCATTATACAACTTGAACCTCAGTGGAGTTGCTTTGTTATGAGTAACTGAGACAAGAGGCCTAAAATAACCGCCAAATCCTGTACAACATAGAATTCTGACATGGAAATTGAACCTTCATCAATTGTATGGCTTGAGACAGCTGCTTAAACTATTGGGGACCAGCCTCTCTGCCTCACCAAGGATGTTGAAGAGAATGGCTAAAAGGAGGAAAGCTTTCCGTTTTGTGTGACCCATTCTTTTATTTGTGAGACCCCTCGCCGTTTCTTTCAGGGATCTGGAAATTTATTTTATTTAACAAAATTTATATATGGCTTGATCCTCTTGGCATTTTACAAGAAATATTAAAATGACCAATAAAAAACGGTTGCAAACAATTAAAAAACATTTAAAGATAATTAAAATTAACAGTTAAAAAGATTGAAACATGTCAGCATCTTGACATGTCTGGATAAGCTTGCCTAAACGAAAGGTTTTAAGCAGGTGCTGAAAAGTATGCAGCAAAGGTGGCTGCCTGATTTCAGTAGGCAGAGAGTTCCAAAGTGTAGGTACTGCTACACTAAAAGATCAATTTCCTACCAATATGGAATGAGCATTATGCAGCAGCTGCAACAGTGCTAGTTCCACAGATGGAAGTGGTCAAATGGGCAATGATCTTGCAGGTATACTGGTCCCAAGTTAACAATTGCTCCCAGCTGAAATAATCCTTATAATTCTTCCTGCAATTTCGTCAGTTTTAGTATCTCCCAACCGGCTCCATATTTTCCTAATCAACTGTTGTCTTCCTGGTGTTTAGCGTATAGTATCCATGGTATCTTTATTTATTTATTTATTTATTTATTTAACCAGTTTCTAGACTGTTTCATAGCATAACATGTTTACGAGAAAATCCTGAGCATATATATGTTATCTATATTTGATTTGACATACCTCACATAAGTACGGTAAGTATGTTAATGAGTTCATTATTACTTGAAGCTGAAAAGGTTCATTGCTCACTTCAGTCACAATGCTCCAAATGCTTTCTGTTTTGAGACATTTCTTTCAAATGTGGTGCCAGTTCCCTCCATTTTCTTTGCAGAACCAGCAATGGCCATCTTTCATTTTACTCACAGAATAAATCTAGGGTTTTCTCCCAGTATCAGCCTTTAAAAGGGAATATGTACCGGTATGTGGTTTAATAGTGTGTGTGTATTCAAGCTGAAATTGCCCTACCTGCTTTTGAATTTTACATTCTGAAGAGGGCTGTACCACATTATTCTTCAATGAAACTCTGATTTAAGCAGAGTCTTTTTGAAATAATGGACCTGTTGAATTCTGCTATCCACCCCAGTTGCTACATTCCATTCTGTCAGAGCAGCAAGCCCCATCCTTCTGACCTTCTAGAGTTTTGTACAGTTTTCAAGATCTTCAGGCGGAATTTTCTCCATTTTTAAATGATTGAATTCCATCTGGATGTCCATGAGCGACCTGCCTTCTGTCTCTGGAAGGAACCGGAAGATGAAAACCCATGAGATTGTCATGATGCCCATGAAAACAAGAAAGCAGAAGTTGCCCAGATGACTCACTAAATAAGGGAACAGCATCCCGATCAAGTATAATTCCAACCAATGCAGTGTTGTGCTAATGACCAATGCAGCTGGTCTGGATGACTGTGTGAAGAGTTCTGCTATGACGGGGAACGTTGTTCCCGAAGGCCCCACACCATAGATAACGATGTAGAGGAAGATGAGAGCAACATTGCAATATGGTATCCAGAAGGTTCTGTCTTGCAGTGAGAGAGTAGTTGTGAGGAGTGCCAAGGCCACTATCATCAGACCGTATCCCCACAGCAGCAGTGTCCGTCTGCCCGCACGCTCAATGATGAAGAAGCACACAATGGTTGAGCAGAGCTCACAGGCCCCGACCCCTAGAGTGACGTAGGGGCTGAGTTCTTCACTAAACCCGGCTGTACGGAACACATCAAAAGAGTAGAAGTAGATGGCACTGACTCCACTGATTGGTAGTGTACCTGCCACCATGATCAACAGGTATATCTGGCATCGCTTGGAACGATCTCTGAAGAGCTCCAGGACACTCATAATTTTTGCTTCTTTTGTGGCTGCCTGCTCCTTCAACAGATCATTCACCTCTTCTCTGTGTTCCCCTTCACCCCAGAGCTGTTTCAGAGATTTCAAGCAGCCTTCCAAATCTCCCTTCTGGATTAAAAGATACGACGGAGATTCAGGGAAGAACGGGACTGCGATCAGCAGCAGCAGCGCTAGGACTCCGCTGCTGGCCAACAGGAGAGGCCACAGGGACTCTGTCCCTAAAAGTTCATGGAGTCCCGTCAATTGCCCAAGAAATTTCCCCAGGTTTGCTAGAACTGCAATAGTGACATTGGTCAAACCGCGGAGGTGCTTAGGAGAAATTTCTGCTAGGTACTGACCTTGGATACAGACACCCAAACCTGCATTAAAACCATACAGGAGTCGTCCAAGGAGAATCATTTCGAAGGACTTTGCTATTTTGCTGGTTCCCATGATCACTGCAGCTACTAACATGAAGAGGCTGCTAAATATTATGCAGTTCTTTTTTCCACATTTTGCAGACAGATACCCTGAGAGGCAGGTTCCCATCAGTCCTCCAATGTTGAAGATAGACACAGTGAATGACCATAGGAGCATGAGGCTCTGGTCATCAATGGGAGCGTTGTATCTCTCCAGCCAGGTATCATTGATGAACTTCTTGACGAATGGTGAAGTAAAATTGATCATAGAGACTTGGAATCCGAAAAGGAAGGTTCCGCCTAAGCCCAGAACAATGGCCATCAGAAACATTTTTCGATACAAAACCAGGTTTGAGCAAAGGTTGGCCATCTTTCTGTCTTACGGATGTTAATAGTATTCTGTTGGAACTTTCCCTTCGTGATAGCTGCCCAGTTTCCTTTCACTGAGCCTTGTTGCTCAGGGACAGAGAATCATTTGCTGCGGGCAGCCAAAATTAAACGTGACTTTGTACTGTTTGCTGTACATGAACTTTTGCTGGCTTTAGTGGGTAAAGTTCACCCTAGCAAAATATGCCACCCGAAATCTCCTGCTTAGCTCAGCCCATCCCTGAATATTCTGATACGGTTCCCTTATACATCCCACTCCAGGCCATGAGAGCACTAGATGCTTTTTCTGCACTCCCATATTATGTTATAACCATCTACTTAAAAAAGAAAAAAAAAAAAAAAAAGAATGACCACTTTTAATAACATAATTATGTCTGTATTTCCTACGCCCCCCCGACCTTACTGTTTATATTTTCCTATCTCCCCCTTATTAGTATATGTACTTGTAACCTAGGATGGCATCCATCAGTTGAGCCAGAGTGCAGTCCACAAATGCCATTACTATAATGATTTTTTTTCGTATTTAAAATGCTACAAAACTGTTTTGTGTTTGCAGTTTGTTTGAATCTAATTTAGCACACCAATTTGGCATCCCCTAGAGTTAAGTCATTGACTTGAGGTGAAGGCAACTGGGAAACCGAACATGGTTCCTGCAAAGTTTGCTCCCGCAGGAGACAGGTGGCTCTTTGCCTTACCAGAAAGCACCTGAGATAATACCATGAAGTGTATCCAGTATATACATGGATTCATTGCTGCTTTTCTGAACAGTTGAAATAGTTAGCTTTCTTCTTCTTCTGTGTCTTCATTGGGGCCCCCTGTGTCAGAATAAGTTGTGGGGTTTTTTTGGTGCCTCCTGCAGACCACCAATCACCTATCTCTGTTAAGTGGTACTTTATGTGCAAAATTCTTAGTTCATGGTCTTGCTGTATTTAACCTTGGACCTATCTAGTCCAGTGGGTAGCAGATCTATTTTTAGAGATGGAGAATGGAGGCTGATGCAGAGAGCTGACTGAAAGATGATTTGAACCTGACTCCTCCTTATCTCTTTTCCTAAGCAGCTGTGTGCCAGCAATGCTTTCCTGTGCATGATAGCTGGGAGTAGAAGATCAGGCTTCCCACATGCAGGATTTTTTTTAAAAAATAAAAATGGTTGGGTCTTATTTGCAGATCACAACTTGAGGGACTTTCTCTGGTGAATTTCTCAAGTGTCCTCAGCTACAAAATTGGCAGTGTCACTAGCTAGCAGCCTCAAGAAGAAAAGTCTGCACCACTTTTTTTTTTTAAATAAGAGTTTAGTGTATTTTTCGCACGCTTTGCCTTGCACAGGTTATGGGATTGTGTTCAGGGTGGTATGGCTGTAGGCTGTGGTGCATGCAGCGTTCTGCACCTGCGCCAGAAGTGTTCTGAGAGTACACCATCGTATAGACTTTCCTAACCTGATGTCCTTCACGTTTTTTAGGTTGTGGAGGCTGGGGCTGTAGTGAGGAAGGGCAGTAGCACAGTGATAGAGCACCTGCTTTGCAAGCGGAAGGTCCCAGGTTCAGTCCCCAGCATCTCACAATGGGACTGGGAAAGACTCCAGGAGAGCTGCTGCCAGTCAGTGTGGACCATACTGAGCTAGATGGACCAAGGGACAGACTAATTATAAGGTAGCTTTCAATGTTCCTATGACAGCACCGGGTTCAGTCCATGGACTGAAGCCCACATCCAGGCACTATCACAGGTGATGCGGTCTTTTCTTGGAAAGCGCAGTTTAAAAAACCTTCCATAGTTACAGTTACAGGTAGATAGCCGTGTTGGTCTGTCATAGTCAAAACAAAATAAAAAATTCCTTCCAGTAGCACCTTAGAGACCAACTAAGTTTGTTCTTGGTATGAGCTTTCGTGTGCATGCACACTTCTTCAGATATTCTTCAGTGCATGCACACGAAAGCTCATACCAAGAACAAACTTAGTTGGTCTCTAAGGTGCTACTGGAAGGAATTTTTTTTATTATTATTTTGTTTTTAAAAACCTGTCCACAATGCCTTGGTCTTCCTCTTTCCCTTCTCTTTTCAAGGAGGTGCCAGAACTGGGAAGAAAAACAGCCGTGTGCTTATGTTAGTCTCATGTGGCTTCCTTGCATTACGCTAGTGCGTCTCCGAAGGACACAATTCTCTTGCAACTGCAATAAGGGCAAGCAACCTTTTCAACTGTTGCAAAAAACCCCCAGCAACCCTCAACCAACACTTTGGCCAATAAATGCCTTCATTGTTTTAGTTGCTCATTAGTTAACTTAGTTCTAATGTGTCTCTGTTTAAACTTAATCCGAGGCTGAGGAAAGGGAGATTGTGGAAACCGGGGTGGGTGGGGAGAGCCTCAAATTTAAAGGTACCTAATTAGCCAGTTAATTATAGCAGGCAAGGAAATATTCTGGTTACATAAACGAGCCATTGTTATGCGCGCACAAGCCAGGCCATGTTAGAAACCGCAGCTTAATGGTTCTGAGGTGAGGGGAACACGATAAAACAACAATTAAAGGAGAAGGGAAAATGGGGTGAGGGAGAGAGAGAGAGAATACCAGCAAAGCTTTGTTCCGCCAGGCACAAGCAGCAGAATTTCATTAAAGCTGCGGGCTCTTTGCCTGCCAAATGGAGCCCTGGAAGAGAGAGTTGAGGCCACCAGGCAAGAGGAAGGAGCCCTCTTTACCTCTCACAACCTCCCTCCCGCCTCTACCCTACCTTCCCTCCCCAAGCAAGAGAGAGTTGAAACCAGAGCGGACAGGGTCACTGGTGCAGGGAAGGGAGGTATAAAGGGGATGGCCAGCCGCCTCTCTCGGGAGGACTGCGCAGGGGTGGCGAGAGGGCTCTAGGTAGCAACGCCATGCCGAAGCACAAGAAATACAATGTCAACGGCGACTCGGGGATGAAAGCCCAGGTGAGGGGAAGCCTTTCCGTTTCTTCCTGGAGCAGAGGCTGCAGTTCTGCCTGCCTTCCCCATCTCTTTGGGAGGCAGCTAAAGCTCCAGCCCTAGTCTTCGGCTCTCTTTCCCTCAAGGTCAGGGGCAGAAACATCAAGCTGAGAATAGTGGTGGTGGTTAGAACTACCCTCCTGCATCCCCACAGCATGCCGCGAGGGGAAAGGTGGACCAGACCCCTTGGTTGGAACAGTATCCTCTCAGAACAAGGTGCATTTCTAAGCACCGCACATCGGTGGAGAGCTGGCAGCATAGTACAGGGCCTGCTGGTCACGGAGGAGCAGGAGGAGGGTCGTCTTCCCTGGGATGTGGGATATGCTCTGTTGGAAATCATTGTCACCCCCTGGTAAATTTGGCACCTAGCGTCAAATGTTCACGGCTGTCCAATTTGCAGAGTTGTATAAGGAGAGCTTACCTGATGGCAGCGAGTCGGGCTCATGAGTTGCACTTGGTGTGCCTGTTTAAGAATTTGCCCTGCAAAAAATTAACTTGCCTGAGAAATAGGTTTGCGTTTTTCAAGGGATGAAACTGGCCCCCTTTGGCCAACAGGTGTCTCTGCTCCAACTGGTGTTGGATGGCTGGAGGAGATCTGGTCACTGAAACTGAGGCCACTCATTTATATTACCATGAGGGAATGCTGTTTCTTTTTGAGGTCAGGTTCTCTTTCGGGGGGAGGTTTCCATGAGCCGAATGACGCTGCTAAAGTGCAACTGAAACTTACATCGTAATTAAAAATTGCTGCATTTTAAAAATACAAATGAAGTCCACCAGATTAAAAAGGAAAGCTTCATATTTTAAAGGTCTAGTTCTGCCTTAGACCAATTAGAACAGAACTTGTTTTATCCAACTTAGAATTGTATACACCAGGCATGGCCAAACTTGGCCCTCCAGCTGCTTTAGGACTACAATTCCCATCATCCCTGACCACTGGTTCTGTTAGCTAGCGATGATGGGAGTTGTAGTCCCAAAACAGCTGGACGGCCAAGTTTGGCCATGCCTGGTATACACTGACTGCAGAGGTCCACAGCTGGAGCCAGCAGTGCTTCCAAATACCTGTTGCTGGAAACTGCAGGAGGGGAGAGGGCTCTTGTGCCCATGTTCTGTTTTATGGTTTCCTGCAGGCATCTGGTTGGCCACTGTAAGAACAGGACACTGGACTGGATTGGACCCCTTTGGCCGGATCTAGCAGGCTTTTCTTGTTCCCACAGGTTTAGTGGTTCTCGAAGGGTGTGGCAGGAGAGGATGGCAAGTGTGGAGGGAAGATTCAAGGACAACCAAAGAAACATTTAAACATTTCAGTGTAGTTTAGTATAGTATCAAAATAATTTTTTTTTATTTGCAGAGCATGACAGCAAGAGCATCAAGTGATACTGAGTTTGTATACAAACATAAGGTACATATGTAAGAGGTGTGCTTATAGTAATATCTTGGGAATGATTTGTGTTCTTATGTGGTTGCATTGTTTTATACTTTCTGTATTGCCGACGGTCATATTGTGAAGTAGTTGTTTTCTATGTTATAAATCTGGCATAGGCAAACTTGGCCCTCCAGATGTTTTGGGACTACAACTCCCATCATCCCTAGCTAACAGGACCAGTGGTCAGAGATGATGGGAATTGTAGTCTCAAAACATCTGGAGGGCTGAGTTTGCCTATGCCTGTTATAAATCAAGCTCCGCTCTGAGTTGTTTCCTTCTGTTTTCTAATGTATCTCTTATCAGTAAAAAAAAAAAAAAAAGGCCTGCTGCGAGCAAGTTTTTATTCTGATAGTGTGGCCCAGAGAAAAAAGTTTGAGAATCTCTGCTCTTGACACTGGCTCCGGACAACATTATTCCCTCACACATGCCTGACCCTACTCCTGTAAACCCCTCGGGAGTCAAAGCTCCCTAGGGGTCAGTCTGGTTCTTGGGGAACCCCTCCCTTTTGCAGCCCTTGTCTCCACCCCTTCTGGAAGACTCTCTGGTGCCAGTCCAGGAGATAAGGTCAGTTTAGCCGCTTGGGCTGGTTCTGTGACATCCCAGCTTCCTTGTGTGTGTGTTTTTAAGACTACTTTATATGGCCAAATTTGACCCTTGGTGGGCAGCCCTGACAAAACCTTTGACACAGGATTCTGCTTTCTACTGAGTCAGACCCATTTCTCCACCTAGCTCAGTGTTGTCCAGGCTGACTGGTTTCAGGCAGAGGGTGTTCCCAGCCCTACCAGGAGGTACTGAGGATTGAACCTGGTACCACCTGTGTGCAAAGCAGGAGCCCTGTTGCTAAGCTTCGGCCCTTCTCATCTTCATTTGGACCAACACCAGTACATATGGACCAGTGCACTGGCACTTGGTCCTGTACATAGCTGGAGAACATCCCAGATGCCCAGTGACCCAGGACCTTTAAATTATGATGCATCTGGTTTTGCCTACATATTCTGCTTCTCTTTTTTAAAGGAGGGAAATAATACAGGCATCCTAAAATGATGAAGTAAATAATATGGCAGCCTTAAAATAAAAATGCAATCAGATTAAAAACCCAGTAGCAAGAGTATCATCAAACACATCCACCCTCTCCTCATCTTTTTTGAGTGGGTCAATGCAGAGTGGAGGGGTTTGTGTGGCCGAGCGCACTGGGAGGTGGTTTTATTTGGTGCTGCTTACAGCCACCTGCCAGATTGCTCGCTTATAGTGGTAAATGACTGGGTTGTAGCCACTGCTAGTCCTACTCAGAGTAGATCTATTGAAATTAATGGACCTAAGTTAGTCCTGGGCATTAATCTTGATGGCAAAGCCATTTGGAGTCTCAGCCATAAGATGTTCTTCAGTTGACGATTGAATCTTTGGGGGCCATGTATTTTTCCTTCCCCACAGAGATTTTGCATTCAGAATACTGAATGTCACTGGAGTTGCAGACGTAGCTACAACTGTTCCCAGATCTGGACAGCATGACCATAGTTTCTACACATTGGTAACCTCGAGGCTGGATTACTGCAATGCGCTCTACGTGGAGCTACCCTTGAGGGCAGTTCAGAGGCTACGGCCAGTGCAGTAGATCTGGGCTGCTTTTGGGAGCAAGCGAGTTCCAACATGCAATTGCAACATGTTGTTTGTGGGATTTCCACTGGCTGCCAATCAGCTGTCAGTCCAAGTCCAAAGTTTTGATACTAACACATAAGGTCTTACACAGTTTGGGATCAGGCTGCCTCATTCCTTATATACCCAGTACGTCACTGCATTCTGCAGAAGAGCTTCCAGAGATCTCGGAAGCAGCATGCATCCCTGTTGAGATGTGGCATGGCAGGTGCCCAAGTCTCTGCTTGTTCTTCTAATTGCCAGTCAAAGGGCATGGGGAAAGTGGCATCTGTGGGTACAGAATTTTGTTTGACCTCCGGATGTGAGGCACCAGTGCAAAGGTGGTGTTAAAATGGGCAACCAGCTGTGTTGAAAATCCAGAAAGGGCACAGGAATGTGTTGGACCCTTTGTTTGCACATGCTGCCAAGGAATCGTTTTCAGTGGCTTTCAGCAACTGTTGAAGACTTGCTTTCTGTTGATGGTGGATTAATGCTGTGATTTCCCAAGAATGGGGCTTTTGCACAAGTAGCAGATACTGTAAATGTCTTTAGCGAAAGAGGAATATAAAGGAAATGAGATGCTATAGAGCAGTGATGGCTAACCTTGACACTCCAGATGTTTTGGGACTACAACTCCCATCATCCCTGACCACTGGTCCTGTTAGCTAGGGATGATGGGAGTTGTAGTTCCAAAACATCTGGAGTGTCAAGGTTAGCCATCACTGCTATAGAGTGTGAATATAATTGCTACTTTTCACCCATCTGAAATGCCTTGTTTTGTAAATAAAAATTCTTCTTTATATTGAACTACCATTCATTATTAGTGGCCCTAATCAAAGGAAAGAAAGGGGATGTTGGCATTTATTTTTTTCAGCAGTAGTTAGGATTGTTAGAGGCCTGACCCCTTGTGGTCATGGGAATAAGTCTGATTTTAAACTGTTCCTTCTGGAACTGTTGCTGGGTTGATTCCATTGACTGATACGTGAATTTCAAGAGACATACTTTTATTTTCAGAAAAGGTAGACAACTTGAACTTTGCAAGGTTACTGCAAGAAAAGCCTTTAGCTGTTGGAATAGATCCATTATCGTGACTTCAACAGGGAGGAGGGTTTCCTTTGGTCAAAAGGGCTCAGCAGTGAGCAGTGTGGTATTAATGCTTGCTTTTCTGTGTGTTTTGCCACTCTCTCTTGATTTCTAAAAACTGAATTAACTTAGCCCGTCCTGCTCTTATTCCTGCTTTCAGTCTCAAGCAGCCTACTTGATTGTAACAGGTGGCATTCAATTTCCTGTCGAGGAATCCCATTTCACGTGGGTGTCAAATGTGCGTTTTCCGTTGCCTATGTTGAATTAGGGCCTTACTTTCCTGCACTTGCATGAGATTCGCCCTGCCTTCTGTGATTACACTAGGTTTTTTTAAATCATTGTGTGTCATTGACACAGCCATTTTGTGGATTATATACAGAAGGGTTTAAAAAGACACTTAATGGGTCCTTAGTTCAGTTGTTGGTTCTTGGGCGTGCAGGCAGCTTTCTTCCGACACTGATGACAATGTATCCCATGCCTCCTTGCGCCTGTTCAGAGCCTAAGTAATGTGTGACTGTCCCCGTTCTCTCCTGTTGTTCGAACCCCCAAAGGTTCCCGGAACAGCTAACAATTCATAACAAATTCAAACCAAGTAAAAACGAAACAAAACAACAACATTAAAAAGGCAGGAATGTGTTTTAAAACCAGAGCCAAGCAAGATTTAAAACAGTGGTTAAAAACATAATTAAAAAAGCTTGTGCCACCAAAACAATCCTGGAAAGGACATTCCAAATTTGGGGTACCACCACCTCGGTTCTGAAGGCAGGGGATCCAAAGAAGGTCTTGTCTGGCACCATCATTATAGGCAGTGAAAGAAAGGACTTTTTATCTGGGGCGTATATTTTGCTATATTGCATGCTTTTTGCCATTTTCAGTTTTTCCTCCTTTTAAACAACGTTATTTCTAAATTGGACCCATTGTCCGTGTTTTTAAAACTGATGTCCACCCTTGTCACCACTGGGTCATGTCATGTTTTGTTCCGTGATAATATTGGAGGTTCTCCCCAAACAATTTTCAGGTGTTGGTGTGGCAGCAGTCTACTGGAAAGTGTGTGTGTGTGCTTCTGGCTCTTTGGAAGTCCTTTGTGGTTTGGAAGCAAGGCAGGACCTTAGGTTTCTGAAAATACTTGATTTTGGTGTCTTTGCTGTCTTCATAGTGAGTATCTGTAGCACAAAACTGTTTTGAGTCCCCACCATGTGGCTTCTTACCACCTGGCACGGAGAGAGGGGTTTTAATTTAGAGTGCCAGGAACACTTTCAACAGAATGGTAGTTTCTGTCCACTGTGAGTGGACTCTGTACCTCCAAGGCCCCTCATCTCCAGCCACTTGTCTCCTGGCCATTTTCTTTTACTCCTGCCCTGCAGCTAAATACCATACTTCTGGGGCATACTAATGTCACACAGGTCCTAACACCCTGCCCATCTGTAGAGGATGCCCCTGGGCACAGTCTTTGCTCCACTCCTCAGCCTGTCTGGAACTGTGGTTAACTTTAAAACAAAAAAATCCCTTCCCAAGTTCCCTGCAGGTAAAGCTTGAAAAATATTTTTAATTCCTAAGTATGAGAAACCCTGCTAACTGCCACCTTTTTAAGATAGTGGCCCTGTGCAGAAATGGAGAGAAATGTCAACACAGTTTGGTGCAAGTATCAGACTTCTGGGATGGCTGGGATCATGGCAAATGTCTGGGATGGTAAGAAACTCTTAACAAGGGTTTTAATGGAAGGAGAAACACTTGGATTAGAATGAGACTCCTGTGTGCCTGTGCGTTGAAAATGGAAGGCAGTTGTGATGGGAAGGGAAGTCATAGGTTAAAACGCTGTGTGTTGCCTGGGGCTGAAGCACCCAGACCCACAAGTCCACTAAAGAAGGTTAATGCTGAAGAAATTGCAACCCATTCTAACTACCGATACAGGCAACTACAGCGGTACCTCGGGTTAAGAACTTAATTCGTTCTGGATGTCTGTTCTTAACCTGAAACTATTCTTAACCCGAGGTACCACTTTAGCTAATGGGGCCTCCCGCTGCCGCCGCACCTCTGCCACGCAATTTCTGTTCTCATCCTGAAGCAAAGTTCTTAACCCGAGCTACTATTTCTGGGTTAGTGGAGTCTGTAACCTGAAGCGTCTGTAACCTGAAGCGTCTGTAACCCGAGGTACCACTGTATTCCTTAACCTCAGCAGAAAGATTGCATTTGTTGGCCTTTTAAAATCACCTCCCGTTGCTCAATCTGGGCTTCTCTCTTGACAGATCCAGTTTGCGGACCAAAAGCAAGAATTCAACAAGCGCCCCACAAAGATTGGCCGCCGTTCACTGTCCCGATCCATCTCTCAGTCGTCAACGGATAGCTACAGCTCTGGTATGTACTGTTTCTCCTAAGCTCCTCTTGGAGGCCGTTTCAGATTTTGAGTGGGCACCTGCATGTCTGTGTTCCCTCCGCTTCAGCACAACAGCTCCTGTGTAGCCAAAGCCAAATGTTCTAACATCCTCTAAAACAGATGAAGACAGGGATTAATACAAGACACTGGTGTCCTGGCTTTGTTCTGGTCGGCGTAGGCTTTCGGAATGAATTGCGGGCAGCCTTCTCTTTCGTTTTTACTTGGTTTTCATTTGTTATGAATTGTTTTAGCTGTTCCAGGAAAGACAGCACATGGATGGTTCACAACTAGTACTTAAGAACGAGTAATATTCAGAAAAAAATATAAACAACTCATTTATTAACCATTTCAAAACGAATCAGCAAGTCTACAGTGAAGTTTTTTCAGCAAACTAATCAAAGCAACTCATACCAATAAATTCCAGATTAGCCAGCCCACTACAAGTTCACATTTCGCATATACACCTGCTCCTTCGGAGACATTGTGGTCCGTATGGGGCAGGTCATACACCAGTTTCCTGGATTCAGGAACCGCCCTCCCACCGAGACTCACGCCTTGCTAGGGTTCAGGCAGTATTTATTTATTTAACAAAATGTACATATCACCTGATTATAATAAAACCTCTACATGAAATATTCAGACTATCAGGGAAAACAGTTAAAAACAATTAACCATTTAAGGATAATAAAATTAACAGTAGAAAAGAAAAACATGTCAACAGCTTTGTGTATTTCGGGACCAGTGGTCAGGGATGATGGGAGTTGTAGTCCAACAACAGCTGGGGACCCAAATTTGAAAAACGCTGTATAAGCTTGCCTAAACAAAAATGTTTTAAGTGGATGCCAGAAAACGTACAGTGTATGCATCTGCTGGCCTAATGTCAACAGCAGGGCATACTAACGTGTAGGTGCTAGCATACTAAAAGTTCAATTTTTTACAACGGCGAAATGAAAATTACAAGCAAGTTTCGCACATCCATCAAGTGGGCACATGTGGGGTAAGGTGACCCTGCAGATCAACTGATCCAAAGTAGTTAAGGGCTTTGCCTTCCAGTAGCAATGCCTTGAACTTGACCCAGTAACAAATTGGCAACCCTCTTAGTTCTCTGAGCAGAGGTGTGTTGTGCTGACACTAACTGCAGTTTCTGGGGTCAAGGGACCCCACATAGAGTGTATTGCAGTAATCAAGACTTGAAGTCATCAGTGCCTGAACTACGGTTGCCAAGCTCTTCTGGTCCACAAATGGTCATAGCTATTGTACTGGTCCGACTGCACTGGCTACCGATTAGTTTCCGGACCCAATTCAAAGTGCTAGTTTTGACCCAAAAAGCCTTAAATGGCTCAGGACCGCAATACCTCAAGGACTGCCTCTTTCCATATGAACCTACCCGGACCCTGAGATCACCTTCTGAGGCCCTCCTTCGTGTGCCTCCTCCTCTAGAGGTCCGGAGGGTGGCAACATGAGAACAGGCCTTCTCTGCAGTGGCTCCCCATCTGTGGAACGCCCAGGGAAGTTCTCCTGGCACCTTCATTATATACCTTTAGGCGCCAGGCAAAAACGTTTCTTTTCAACCAGGCCTTTGGTTGACCTGATCAACATCCTATACCCTTTTAAAATGTGGCACTTTTTTGGGGGGGGCAATTATTGGGTTATTGCTTTTATTTGTATTTTATATATTGTGATCTTTTTATGTGAACCACCCTGAGACCTCCGCGTATAGGGCAGTATATAAATTCAATAAATAATAATACTAATACCAGGCACAGCTAATAAAATGTGTTTCTAGCCACTGAGGCTAATTGGGCTTCCGGGCTGCATGTCGGTTCCTTCAGGTGGAGAGCAATCACATCCATGCCAGGGAATCAATCAATTTATTGTGGTCCTGAGTCGTTTAAGGCTTATAGCACTTTGAATTGGGCCTGGAAACTAATTGGCAGCCAGTGTACTCGAGCCAAGATTGGTGTAAAATGCTCAAGCTGTGCAACCTGACCGCTGAATTCTGCACCAGCTGAAGTTTCTGAACTGTCTTCAGAGGCAGCCCCATGTATACTGTGTTGCAGTAATCTAACCTTGAGGTTACTAGAACATAAACAACAGAAGTTAGGCTGTCCCTGCCTCTTGGCAGACAGCTGCTTTTGCCAAGGAGGCAGGGGCCCCGGTGATAAGAACGGTGCTTCTCCCCCTGGCTCCTGGTCACCACCACCACCTCCTCCCTCTGCTGCTGCTTATCGTCTGTGTTATGTTTTACATTTTTTATGTACACTGTTCAGGTATTCTCTGAATGTAGAACAGTTTATGAATACTGAAACAAGTAAAATAAATTAAGAGGGCTTCACTAAAAAGAAACACCATTTCAGAATTAGCTGCAAAAGTCAAAGATCTAACCCAGACAAAGTTTACTGCCACAGAGTGTGGTAAGGGCACTATCATAGAAAGCTTTGCAGAGGATTCAGCAAATGCATGGAACAAGCATAGGTCTGCCCATGCATATTAATCATGTTGGTGAGACCTCTGTGTTAAGAGGCACTCTGCCAGGGAACTCCAGTTGCCACCACGACCTGATTGTGAGTGTCCCTAGTTGTTGCAGCAAACAGGATGCTCATCTAGACAAACCTTTGGTCTGATCCAGCAAGTCTGCTGTAAATTTCCTTAGTTTTTAAGGATGCATATGCCCATTGCCCATTACCTTCTGCACCATTTGGACTCATTGCAGATTTGAGAATATATGTGTGCCAGGAGTTGCTTTGCAGAGTTCAAATAAGAAAACTGCTAGGGTGGGACAATCTTGAAACTAGGGAACCAGAGAGAGAGGCAGGGTGATATCTCCAGACCATTGCCAATATCTGCTGACAGGGTGGTGTCTGCCTTGAGATCTTTTTCCAAAGCCTGCTTGACTACTTTGCCTATATTCCGTTGGTTTGCAACTGTGATACAGCAGAGGGAACTAATGGGTCTGGCCATGAGAGCCAATATGATTCCATCCTGCCTTTGGAACCTGAGGTCACAATGACCATTTATGACTCATCTCCAGCCCCTGAGCACGACTTTGCCCTAGCGACAAAGAGATCCAGGAGGCTGAGTCTCAGATATGACCCTGTACATTCACATACATGCCCATGTATGACCCTTTTTTGCTGAGAGGAGAGGTTACGTGCTGCTACGATGGATGTCCCAAGGGTCTTCTCATGTGACTCTTACAATGATGAAATACCTGAGGTGTCCAAGTTGCCAACATTTTCAATGCCAAGGAGGCCAAGTCGGTGTAGGTCCAAGCTGAGGTCATTGGAACATTGTGAGTGAGAAAGTGTGCATCAGAGCACACGAGGGCTGTGAAAGGAACCATGCAGAGATTTTTGCAGTGAGGCTCTTAGGCATGGATAACCTCAGATACCCAGGTCTTAATAATTGACCTGCAGAAATGGTGGTTGAATCCTTGTAATGGAAGTATCCCGATACATCCTGTACCCATTCTACAATCTGGCTTAAATGTTTTCATACAGTGCTGTAGGATCCGAAATGTTCACCAAAGGGAAATAAGTACATGTAGTCGCTTACTTGAAGTCTGAGACAAATGCATGTTCAGCTTTGATTGTGATCTTGTGAATGTTGGTCCTCTCTGAGCGTCTCCACCCCCATCATTCAGCCCGGACACTGAGGTCCAGCGCCGAGGGCCTTCTGGTGGTTCCCTCGCTGTGAGAAGTGAGGTTACAGGGAACCAGGCAGAGGGCCTTCTCGGTGGTGGCGCCCGCCCTGTGGATGTCAAGGAAATAAACAACTACCAGACTTTTAGAAGACATCTGAAGGCAGCCCTGTTTAGGGAGGCTTTTAATGTTTTATAGATTATTGTATTTTAATGCTCTGTTGAAAGCCGCCCAGAGTGGCTGGGGAAACCCAACCAGATCGGCGGAGTAGAAATTATTATTATTATTATTATTAATAATAATAACAATAACAATAATTTGTCCGCATCTTCCTGCAGCTGCCTCCTACACAGACAGCTCTGACGATGAGACCTCCCCCCGGGACAAGCAGCAGAAGAACACCAAAGGCAGCAGTGACTTCTGCGTGAAAAATATCAAGCAGTCTGAATTTGGGCGCCGGGAAATAGAAATTGCCGAGCAAGGTAAGAGAGATATGCTGTTCTGGGTAACTTCATTAGATCAAGAGTTCTTGGTCTTGCTGCCGTTTGGGTACACACCTTTTCCGGCACAACTATGTGGCAGTAAGACCTGACTCTTCCAATCTACCCTGGTGAGACCCTTGCTGCACCACTAATGAAATGTAAGGCATACAGTTGAGTTCAGCTCTCCCCAGAATCCCCACTCACCCCCAAATTGCTCCTGTTCTATTCAGATCATTGAATGTAGATTAAATCAGAGGGATAACAAACTGCTATTGTAGTCTCAAAAAACAGCCCAGACTTTTGACTTCAATATCATTTTAATGGAACTTTGTAAATCAGAATTAGGTGTTACAAAGTAAATATAGTCCTAACATCGGGGAGTACCAATGAACTGGAAGGCTTAGCCATTCCCAGCAAATGCCCCTGCCTTCTTCAGCCTGTTTTATTCCAGCCAGATCCAGAGACTGTAAATAATCCACCAGGTGGGGAGAAAGGAAGGAGGCATTAGTAGGGGAGAAAGGGCATGGGGAGGATACGTACACAGTGGGCGTTGTGTTGTGTTGTATTAGCAAATGATTGTCATGAAATTTGGCAGTGCAATGTGTTGCTTTGCCCTTAAATCTTGACTCCATAAGTAAGGCTGTTTCAGATGCTCTTGATCATTTGGAATTCATAGCTCTTGCTTGCATGGGCAAGTGGTACCCTCGGGCCACTAAGCAAATCTCATTGTATCACTTCCAGTCACTGTAGATGTGGAAGGCCTCTTATCTGAACACTCTCTCATCCAACCTAATAACCACACCATTGTTTCTTTCTGAGATGAAACAAAACTGAAGGAAAGTTTCATTGGTTTGCCATCATTTTAAGTTCCATCTCGACGTTGTCATCAAACAGCTGAGCTGTTTGGTGATGGAAGATCCACTTAGGGTTACAAAACAGCCAAACCAAGTCACCTTTTAAGTTTTAATTCCAAGGTTCTCAGCACAGTGCAAGCAAAACAAAGCTGATCTACGGATCCAAGTGAATCCTATTGTTGCCTGACATTCTCTTTTCCCACATCAAGGTGGATGTTAGCATGGTTGCTTTCTAAGAATGAGCATAGCCTTGGAAAAAGTTGCCTGGGGAGATGGTGAAATCTCCTTTGTTGGAGAACCATTTCTTGGGGAAGCTTTTAGGTCACGCATGCCCTGCTTCAGGGCAGGGTGTTGAACCAGGAAAATTTATTGGGCGTTTTCCAGACCTGGGATTCCACTGTTTCTTTGTCTAATTATCTGTGTAACGTGGGAAGCGGGCATGTCCTTGAATGTTCACCCCAATTCTGGGACTTGTCCTTGCAGATTATTCCCCACCCCACCCCTGGGTTACAGAACAGAACTTTTGCAGTGCATTGTTTTAAAGCGATAATCTTTTTGATGCTGAAGGCGATATGGGGAAATGTTTGCTGTCATCTGCTTGACATTTCTTTGGCTTTTGGGTTTTGAGCATCTGTGCCCATTTTTGTGTGTGTCATTTCTTTTTCCTCTTCCTTCCTAGAAATGCCTGCACTCATGGCCTTGAGGAAACGAGCTCAGGGAGAGAAGCCGTTGGCTGGAGCCAAGATCGTGGGCTGCACGCACATCACAGCTCAGACTGCTGTAAGCGCTTCCGTCCAACCAGTGGTTGGCATCCAGCACATGTGACAAGCCTAGTATGACACCTTGGCTCAAATATATGGTAGCATTGAGGGAAGAATAGGCAGCTCAAATGCCATGATTTCTCCAGGAAGCTTCTGGATGCCTTCTGAAACCCAGCCTTCAGAGGCTTTGTTTCACTTTTGGAAATTCACACTGTTCTATTCAGGAAACTGGCACCTCTTACTTGGTTGATTTTATCCCCTGCCTCTCCGTTTCCAAGGGGGCCTTACATTTCTCTGGTAGCTGAGCTTTCAGGCCTTTTACCTCACCCCAGGCCAGCACTGGCACATGGTACCTTTTGGCAGCTGCTTGATACCCAGTGCCCAGCCCCATTGGTGCCTGCTCTGTGCATCCTGTGCCATGCAGATGAGCCTGTGTGAAATGCTGTTTTAATTTCCCATGGCGCCCCAGGGGACTGGCAGTACATGTGGGAAGTTGAAATGGCCACCTGTTGCTGCTGCTTCCAGGTAAATCTACAGGTGGGAGTTTGCTGAAACCTGAAGCTAGCCTTGTGCATGGGCACGTACTCACACATGCTCCCCCCGCCCCCATGTTAAAAAGATCATGCTTGAAGGAGTGGGGAGGTTAGCTTGTTAGGGGGCATTTGGGGAGAAAAATGCTGCTGAGAGTTCAACTCTTCCTCTTACCCCCCCCCCCCCCCAAATTATCCTCTGGGGCTGGTAATTGTCTTAAGTGGTGGCTTGTTGCCCTAGGTCAGTGGTGGCTAACCTTGACACTCCAGATGTTTTGGAACTACAACTCCCATCATCCCTAGCTAACAGGACCAGTGGTCAGGGATGATGGGAGTTGTAGTCCCAAAACATCTGGAGTGTCAAGGCTAGCCACCACTGCCCTAGGTGCTTCAGCCAAGTTAACCAACCCCTGGTTGTTAAGGCTGTTTCTTGGACTTGCTCGCTGCCATTCTCCCCTGCTGATTTCACCGCCTGCTCTTCCAGCCAGCATTTTGTTTTTGTTTTTGTTTTTTTAAAAAAATTAACTTTTAACAAATAACAACAAACATCAATACATCAACAAACAACAACAAAAGTAAACAACAGTAAAAAAGAAAACATCAAAAACAAACATACATCCTTTTAACCTAATCTTTCCTCCTTATCATTATGAGTCGACTTCCTCCTGTCCACCCTTCCTGCGTTCTATGTATATCATCTTTAGTAATTTCTTGACATCTTTTAAATAGATTTTGTAACTAATTGCCTTAGTCACAGTTCTTATATTATAACCTTATCATTAATTTCAAAAATCCTAAACCTTAAATCTATTTTCTAATTCTACAGCATCAAATGTCTTCCGACTTACTTCTACTCTTTAATCTTACAATACTTTTTTAGGTAGATAGCCGTGTTGGTCTGTCATAGTCAAAACAAAATAAAAAAATTTCCTTCCAGTAGCACCTTAGAGAACAACTAAGTTTGTTCTTGGTATGAGCTTTCGTGTGCATGCATACCACAGAACCAAGAACATACCAAGAACAAACTTAGTTGGTCTCTAAGGTGCTACTGGAAGGAAATACTTTTTTAAATACAGTTTAAATTTCTTCCAATCTTCTTCCACCGCTTCCTCCCTCTGGTCACGAAGTTGCCTGGTCAGCTCAGCAAGCTCCATATAGTTTCCAGCCAGCATTTTGGATGTGAGATTGGACATGGAGGGCATATGGGGGTGTTGCTTCAGTGCCTGGCAAGTGCTGTACTCAGGAAAAATCATTGGGCATCCACTGTGTATGTGAAATGAGAAGAGTGGTTAGACTTTTTCGACAGAAAAGTAAGGAGCTGAAGCAAAACATGGGGTCAGGATTCTAAACTTTTGGAGAGAATTGCATTACTGGCTAGAAGTGATCAAAGTATGGCTTTCTATGTGTTGTTTTTTGTACTTTCAGGTTGAGGAAGTAAAAACTGTACTAAGGATACTTAAAATATATCCAGGGGTGTGCATGTAGTTTGCTGCTTTCTTTTTTTACAGGGAACTTAATAGGTGGAAATTCTGTGTGTTACTGAATATCACTGGATGTGGCATTTACGTTTTGTGTGAAGATTTGTGCAGGCATGGCAAATCCCAGACCCGCCCACCGCTGGTTTTGCTCATTGCAGGTTCTCATGGAAACCCTTGGTGCCTTGGGCGCTCAGTGCCGGTGGGCTGCCTGCAACATCTACTCCACCCTCAATGAAGTCGCTGCTGCCTTGGCTGAGAGTGGTAGGTATTTGGCTGCTTCAGAGTTCTAGCTGCGATCTCTAAAAAAATATTAAAAGTATGGCTGGAAGTGATTTCGGGGGTGGGGGATTTTAAGAAGCACTTCCGACTTCCAGTAATGTGAAGACACTAGTGGGACTGAAATAAATCCTACAACGTAAAAATTCTAAAACTTTTTAGACCAAAGGTTTACATGGATGATAAAAGCACAAAAGAATTCAAAACAGTAACAACTAATTGCGCATATATTCAAAATCAAATTAAAACTATTTAGTTTAATTAATTCAACAAAATTGATGAATTTGATCCAGTGATACCAGCTTTTCAAAGTCTGCTGCTTCCTTGCCTCTTTGCACCTTTCTGAGTAATCCCACCGCCTGCTAAGGGATGGTGCTGCCCACAATGAGAACTGCTGGGCTAAACAAATGGTAAAAAGGGATAATTTTTACTACTGATTCAATGCCTGCTTGTGTACAAATACACAATGACTCTAGAACTGGTCTCTCTGTACATAAGACATTTTTTTCTGACTGCAGAGTACAAATCTATTTACAGTGGTACCTCAGGTTAAGTACTTAATTTGTTCCAGAGGTCCGTTCTTAACCTGAAGCGTACTTAACCTGAAGCACCACTTTAGCTAATGGGACCTCCTGCTGCCGCTGTGCTGCCAGAGCACGATTTCTGTTCTTAGCGGAGTTCTTAACCTGAAGCGTACTTAACCCGAGGTACCACTGTATTTCATTTCATTCATTAGTTGCCTATTAGCAAACAGTCCCTAACCGATTTACAACCAATTTAAAAACATACAAAAGATTAAAACAAGAGTCATTGGTGCTAAGGGTTGCATTCCACTAAGTTTTACTCAGAGTAGACCCATTGAAATAAATGGACACAACTAGGGTAGGTCCCTTAATTTCACTTGGTCCACTTGGAGTAACATTTAGCGGACTACTGCTCTAAGGTGATCTTTCTTCATGTGTAGCCTCCCATGCTGTGAGCTGCCTGTTGCCATCTGAAGTGCGTACCCTCCTTATCTCTTGTGCAGGATTCTCCGTTTTTGCCTGGAAGGGAGAATCTGAGGATGACTTCTGGTGGTGCATTGATCGCTGCGTCAACGTTGAAGGGTGGCAGCCAAATATGGTAAGTCCTAGAACCGTCGGCAGTGTTCATGAAATCCGGTTCTAGTCCCTAGAACCGCAATGGACAATTTGCAACAAAGGGAGCTCCATCGTGTCAAGCTTGTATTATTAACCTTTGGCTCTTGATCTATCAATCTCAGTATTTATATAGTTTTTATGCACCACTGAAAACTCGGGGGCAGAGATGGTTGGTGTGTCGTGCTTGTTTCAACTCACGACAGAGATGGTCGTGCTTGTTTCAACTCCCTCAGGATCAGTGAAAGTTTATTTCTCTGTTTTCTGTTGATGCTGGAAGGTATAATGGTCCTTCTCTCACCTTCTGAGTTTGCCTTCATTCCATAGGCAAAAAATAAATAAGGTTGCTAAACAGAAACATAATTCTGTTATAGTAAATAAGGTTATATGCTTTGGGTTGCCTGCATGTGTCCCCACACTGTTTGCAGAACTGGTGAAAGCATCACAGTTTGTGGCTGGTTTCACTCCAAACTGTGACAGAGGAATGTGTGTGTTTTGAACCAGAAGATGGCAGCACCGCAGAGCTTACCTTGCCTGCCTTTGTGAGGGATGGCAGATGGCTGTAAGACTGTAAGTGCTGGGAGGTTGCAACTTGACACCAGATGTCTGAAGTGTGTCCGGGCAGACCAGTGCCCCAAACATGGTGGGTGGTTCTGCAAACCATTTGCTGCCCCTAAAGAAGCTTTGAATCTCCATCTGGGTACTGAGCACTGGGCTGCCTGCTGAGCCAGGGCGTTACCTGTGAAGGGAAAATGCATGGATGACATGAAAAGGATGTTGATCTGGAAACTGTGCCAGGTTGTGTAGCTATAATTGGTGCAAAGGGAACCAAGGGTTTGTTTCCCCCAAAGGGAGAAATAAGGAGAAAAGTCCCAGTTCAGAGTTACTCTTCTCTCCCACTTGCTCTCCAAACATATTTCAAGTGTTCTTGGGCAGGGGGATTCCTGTGGGTAGAAGAGTTGGGGTTCTCCCAGCCCCAGTGCTGCTGGGTGAGAACCAGTTGTTATAGGGGTAATTGTGATTCTGGGGGAGAGTTAGGCTGGGGGGGATAGGGGAATAGTGTCATAATACTATTGTCTCCTGCTTGCTTGCTTGCTTTTGGGGTTGCTGAATATTTTCTTCTTAACGCCGTCCCCTTTGTTGGGTTATTTCAGAATGTGTGTGCATTTCTAGACTGTTCTGGTGCAACAGTAAAAGTCCTGTGGCATTGTTTTAACTTGCTGCTGCTTTCCGGTTTAAGATGATTTGATGGTTTTATCTGGTTAGGCATCTGACGATTTGGTTTGTGAACTGCTCTGGGTTTTTCCAAATTAAGAGGGGTATGTAAGTGAACCAAACCCATAAATATTGGAGGGATCAGTTGGAATTACAATGAAAGAGGCAGCCAGAATGGGGCCCAGTTGGTGCTTTGTGTAGGCAAAAGGGCACCCCGTTCTTCTCCACAGGAACGAGGCATGTTTTGGCTGCAGTCCTTGTTCTTTCTCTTCATAAGGGTGCGAGGGAAGCTTGCCAAATTTTGCAACTCTGGCCTATTTGTGCACATAAAAGAGGGAGAAAAAAAGATTATGCAACCTTCTTAATTAAGTGAAGATTAACAAGCACAACCCCTGATTGGGAAGGAGGAATGAGCATTGTATTGCAAACTTCTCTCCAGGCCTCTAATCGGATGATTTTGAAGGGGTCTGTGTGCTTTGACCAAAGGGCTGGGAACCAGCAGCTGCTGCTCTCTCCCTTGCCTGGTTTTCAACATCATGATATACCGTGTTCCCCCGAAAAGAAGACACCGTCTTATATTTTTTTCCCCTCAAGAAAACACACTATGGCTTATTTTTGGGGGATGTCTTATTTTAACCGCTCCGCGTCAGTATGCTGCATAGCCATGCCTATCCAGGCCGTCTTAAGGGAGGCGCCGCGTCACTATGTCTTATTTCCGGGGTATGGCTTATATTGCGCAAATGCATAGAAATCTTGCTGCGGCTTATTTTATGGGTATGTCTTATTTTCGGGGAAACACGGTATCAGCAACTAAACATACTGATATATCATGATGTCTGAAATAAGGATGGAACTATGTAGAGGCATTGGCTGGCTTCACAGTTTTCCCCACATCGTGATTTTTGCCGGTGCCTGTTCTTGTGATTTGCGGCCCCATGCATGAGGCAGGGAAAGCTTGAGCCCGCAGAGTCAACAGGGGCTGTGGAATCAAGAGAAACATTGGCTGGCTTCATGGATTTTCACACACACACACACACACACACACACACACACACACACACACACACCCCATGATTCATGGTATATTGCCGGGTCAAAAACTCTGAAACCGATATCACAATAAGGACTTCAAATTGGTTTTGGATGATATATTGCTAAATCACCCAGCCACCTGTGATTCCCAGCTCAGTGCCTCAACTGTGGAGAACATAGCCTTCATGGTTAGTAACCATTGGTAGCCTCTGGTTTCATTCTATGACCAGCAGTTCCAAGGTACATGTCATTTGAGATACCTAGAATTTCTGTCTCCTTTGACATAATCTGGATGTCAACATGTCAAAATAATTTTTATTGAACTTTTCAGGTTTTACATTTCCACATTAACATCTTTCATTATACCCATACATTCAACGACTCCCCTCCTTCCCTTTCCAAGGTTCTTTTAATTTACCCATAATTCCTGCATATTCTTGTATATCCATCTAAATCAGTCCTCCCCCATTTTGCACCCTTTTAAATATGTTTTACTGTTGAATTTACCTTAATACTGCCAGCATTGTCAGTGTGTACAATTATCTTCCACATACTCAGCGAAAAAATCCCCACTCCTCTTTAAATACCTGTTCTTCTTGCTCTCTTATTCCACTTCTTAGACCTGCTAACTCTGCATATTCTATCATCTTAAGCTGCCAATCCTCCGTAATAGGGACCTCATTCAACCTCCATAAACAACTTTGGGGTAAAATCATAAAAAAGCTCAATAACTTCAATCCTAAAAAAAGGTCAAAGATCAACAACTTTGGTCGGCCCTCGCAGCCCTTCACTTCATCAAATCTGGCCCTCTTTGAAAAAAGTTTGGACACCACTGGTTTAAACATACCATACAATTGGTGGTACTGTAACCGGTCTGTTACTTGGCTCCTTATTTCTTCCATCGGTTTCAATCTAGGTTCCTTCCTTGATAAGTCCATAAGTCTCTATAAGTCGCCCACTCTCTGTCCATATTGATTCTCTTGATTGTAATAGCTTCCATTGGCAGCAGCCCTAGGAGTATTTCCCCCTTTCCATCAGGTTCTTATATTTCTCCCAGACTCTATACAAATTCTTCCTGATCACATGATTCAAAAAGCTCTTACGCATTTTAGCTTTCCCATACCAAAGACATGCACGCCAGCCGAATGCGGCTGGCAGATCACTGTCAGACTCTCAGGTATATGGAGCAATGTCACCTTCGATAATATGTCCTTCCTTACTCTCTTCCAAGGAATATCTACATCCACCAGTGGGGGAAACCTTTTGCCCACCACATGTGCAGAATGCCAACTGCTGGGTCTGTAGCAAAGGAATGTGGTAGTAATTGCACGTTTGGTGTTGCAGATCTTAGACGATGGTGGGGATCTCACACACTGGATCTACAAGAAGTACCCCAACATGTTTAAGAAGATCAAGGGAATCGTAGAGGAGAGTGTCACTGGGGTCCACAGGTAACAACTCTCGCGTGTTTTGGGTGAGGTGGGAACTGCATCCTACTCCACCGGTGCCCCTGTTTGGATAGAAACAGCTTCCTTAATTTTATTACCTCTTCTGTCTGTCCTCCGAAGGAATTCAGAGCAGCGCCTCGACATGCCAGTAACCCATGGCAATAATAGCCTGTGGTCACCTAGTACATTTCCTAACTGAAAGAGAATTTGGACCCGACTTCCCCATCTTCAGAAACCCAACAGTTTGAATCGCACACACTGCCTCCCAAACAAAACTCAGAAAGTGTGGCGAGGGCAGATGTATAAAAAGTAACGTTGACTTATCAGACTTTCCACATCAAGGGGGAATCTGGATTAGGTGTAAAAAACAGATGGGCTGGCATTTTAATGATAGCATCATGTGGACCTTGCAAAAAACAACAACCCTTGCAGGCGTGAGCAGTGCTGATTTCACAATAAACTCTTAACTAGGAGCACCCGGTGCTGGTCAGTCAATTGTGTAGGTCAATAGAAGGCAGGAGAGCATCCAGGGAAATTGGAGGCAACCTTGGCTTTTATCCTTTCCTTCTTTTCCCTCCCCTCTCACCCTAGATTGTATCAGCTATCAAAGGCAGGCAAGCTGTGCGTCCCAGCTATGAATGTCAATGACTCTGTCACCAAGCAGAAGTTTGACAACCTCTATTGCTGCCGGGAATCCATTTTAGATGGGTACGTATCTGTCTGTTTAAATGAACACGGAGAGGAGAATGAGGTCTTCTCGCAAGGGTCTGCAGAGAAGCAGCTGCAAAGATGTAACTATGCCCAACCGGCCAAAATCGTTGCCACGGAGCTCACACGGGCAATTAAGAAAATATATTTCTGCAACAGTTAATCTCCGATTTTAAATTTTTACATGGCTTTTATTGTAGATCTGTATGGTTGCTGTGGTACTGTTTGTGAACAGCAGTATACAAATATTTTTATAAATAGATAAAACATCTCACTTTTATGGCAGGAAAAAAGCCGGGATGCCAACTCCCCATTCTCCTATGCTGAAGCTTTCCAGTGAATGTGATTTCCATGTATCCAAACCAGGATACCATGAGACGGGCATTGTTTTGTTTTTTAAAAAGGCCTCTCTCAATGTTCGATACAAATCAATTAGAGGCATATTCACAAGAGCGCTTCACTGTGGGAGAATGGCAAAGGAGCAGACACCACGTGGCGGAGCTTTCCCGCCCTAAATGTCACAGAGCCACCAAACTCCTCAGTAGCTTCAGGAATAAGCTGGCCGCTAGCGCCTAAACCCAGAAGACTAAGAGGGAATTAAGAGCAGGATGTTGCTGACGTGGTAATTGCAGTTCTCATTCCGTAGCCTGGTGGGTTGAAGCTTTCATTACAAGACAGCTCGATCCAGCATGTTCTTTTCCATCTCTTACGTTGCTATGTTCATCCAAGTTGATAAATACGAGAAGAAAATTGGGGGGGGGGTGTTATCCCTTTCTCCCTCCCCCCCCCCACTGCCCTACCATGAAACAAAGGCATCTAGCTTGTTTTCCTGTTCTCTTCCTCTTGCTAAAGGAACACTAGTCAGTTCATCCCCTGAGCTATATTTAGCGTCGTTTCCCCAAACCCATACAGTGGTACCTCGGGTTACATACACCAGGTTACAGACGCTTCAGGTTACAGACTCTGCTAACCCAGAAATATTACCTCGGGTTAAGAACTTTGCTTCAGGATGAGAACAGAAATCAGGCAGTGGCGGTGCAGCTGCAGCGGGAGGCCCCATTAGCTAAAGTGGTGCTTCAGGTTAAGAACGGACCTCCGGAACCAATTAAGTATGTAACCAGAGGTACCACTGTATTTTCATTTCCCAGGGACATTAGATGTCCATAGCAAGGAAGCTCTTGCATGATCAGATGCACACAAAAGGGAGGGGGGATTTAGAGCGTCTTTTGGGCTCTCCTACAATCCTGCTTGACATGGGCTTAGAGGCCCGGGGAGTCGATGCCCATAGGCCAGGGTGAGTCGGTGTGGCCCTGTGACTGGCTGTGGATTCTATCGGCCTTCTTTAGGCCTGTCTCTCTGCTTCAGGGCTGCTTTGCATTGTGCACAACAGTCACGACCGTCTCAGTGTTTTGAGGAGGATTTGCAGCCAGCCGCGGTTTCTCAGTGCACACCCCAGTCTGTTTGAACACATCTCTCCCCGCTGGTAACATTGATGTTCACTGCAAGACATGGGTGGGCCTGACTCTCACTGAGGATGGTCGCCTTTGGCAAAGGTTTTACCATTTCAGAGTGCCAAGTGGGGGAACACATGACTGAACAAAACAGTTCCCTGCACATGGAAAATCAGCATGTGAGGGAGAAGGGTTCTATTCTGGCTTTCTCCCTGTGCTAGTTTTCCCTGTGTGGTGGATCGGGTGTTTCTGGCATTCAGTCCTGTGTACCCCCCCCCCCCGGGCACACTGAAGTGATACAGCTCAGGCACAGGTTGACCTCCCTCAGTGAGAACAAGGCTATAGTGGGCATGCTGGAGAAAGTTGCTGTTAACGCCCTGACCCCCAATTCGCCTATTGGCCTCTCCATTCGTTGAAACGCAGGCAAATTACTGCTTCCTAATTCTACTAACATGCTTTCATGCAAATTTGATACCAGTAGAGGAAATTACCATCGGCTCGCCCTGTTTTTGCTGCTTGGCAGAATCGTATGGAAGCAGTTGAAATATTTAAATCAACTAGGCAGCTAGCTTGGGCCTTGTAAAATGGGCCACGAGAAACAGGAGCAGAACTGCATTCCAATCCCTCGAGGCTGCCGTCTATATTCAGTGGAAAATTGAAGTTCCACACTCCCTACACCGCTAACCTATTTTACTTATCTGCTAAAAATAGACTACAATGTAGGGCACAGTTGCAGAGATGCCAAGTAGGGGAGAAGATATGCTAAGAGGGAGTGTTTCCATGTGCAGAACAGCATGGCTTCCTTCACCTGGAAACCACTGTTTTGTGCTTCCCAACAGAGCCCCCGGCAAAAGCCGGGATATCGCAAGGGCCAACGATTCTCAGGGTATCCGTTTGGAAGCTTGAAAGGGACACGCAGAAGCAAAGAATTATAAACTAAAGAAAAAGCAGCATTAAAAGAATAGGAAGGGATTAAAATCTTCCTAAAGGCAGTTGGTTGTTGTTGATGTGCTTCAATACCCAGGGTCTGCAGTTACATTGAGCCCCCACATTTAGCTGCTTTGCAAGAGGCAGCCTGGCTTTTACTGTTTTGCTTGTTGTAACTTTTGTCACTGATTGACTCCTCCCCACCCCGCTCCCTGTCATCCATTGATAATTTCCAATCTTTCGCCTGTTGCTGGCTTCCTTTTCAAACCACAGGATCGCTTTGCAGATTACCAGATACCTGTGAAATAGGCTTTCTGTGTAAGAATTTGCAGGAATCGCCCATGTGTAGATAATGTACAGTGATTACTCATCCAAGGCTCCCAAAGGATGTGGTGCAGCCTCTTCGCACATGATTGCAATAGCCTGCACATGTGGTCCATACATTGCAAGTCCCCTTGGCAAGAGCGGCACTGCTCTGTAATTTGTACAGCTCCTTAGTGCATTTCACTGATGTTGCATCACTGTTGTGCAATACACACAAGGGCCATTATTCACAAATCCAAAATCGCTGTCCCCTTGAGCCTGGAATCCTGTACATACAGAATTTCTCAAGATTAACTTTGCAACCCTCTCGTTTTTCCTCAGCCTTAAAAGGACAACCGATATGATGTTTGGAGGAAAGCAAGTCGTAGTCTGTGGCTACGGAGAGGTAAGACTCGAATGTTTCCCCCTTGAAGCAAGCTATGCTTGTGCTCTAGGTGAAGGATGTGGGTGGCATCATAGTTCCTTCTCCAGTTCTAGGGATGATTTCTCCAAGACTTCCCCCTGGATATCCAAGGGCATCTCTAGATAATGGTTTGCGAAAGGACTTGGAGAAGCATTCGTGCCTTGGACTCCTGAACTCCACAGAGTTCAGCTGGTGCCGTATTGATCTCCCTCTTCTCACCCCCAACCTCCTATTGGACCCCTGGAAACTTGCAGCACACAACAGTTTTAGCCCAATGTCAAGACAAGCCTTGCACGCTTCATTATTTTTACACTCCAGCCTGGTAGGGTGTCAGGTTATCTTGTGGGTTCTTCCTCCAGGCTTCCTGTGGTTTTTTGCATGACACTATGTGATACATAAAGCTGTCATGGAAGTTGCTTTCTTCACTCCGTCATTCTTTATTCTCTTTCAAGAATGAAGGGCCTTCCTGGAGAGAGTGTCTCCAAGCTGACATGCATTCTGAGCGGCTGAACCCAGAACGGTGGGGCTCCCTTCCACTGGAGATGCACTAGAGTCCTTGTATTTCCCAGAAGCATTTTTTAAACCCCCATGGTGTTGTTGTTTTATATGCCGCTTGATGCCAAAATAGGCTTCTAAATGGTTTGCAGGAATAGAAACCAATTACACGAGCATTGAAATATAAACACCCACAATTAAAGCATGGAATAAAACAACCCCATTACAACAACATAGCAATGGGGGACACAGGATGGGAGATCAAGGGACTACTTGCATAAACAGGTGCATCTTCAAAAGCCGGCGGAATGCCAATGCAGATGAAGCCTTTCATATTTCAGGAAGTGAATAGCATTAGTGCCACCCCTGTTTTACTTCTTTATTCAAGTTGTTAAGGGCTTCATTCGCTTTTCTTCGTATGGGATGTTGGTGTTAGGGCGCAGAACTGGCCTGTGTGCATTTTGAGGCAAATGCAGAGCCAGCGCTGGGTTGGCTTAGTGGTGGGCTCCGATCTCTGAGAGCACAAGGTGGCTGCATGTCTCCTCTCCATCTTGTGTTGCACAGACAAGGGTCCTCGGGTCAGCCAAACGCCTTTGCATTCTCTGCAGGGTGGATGGGAAGTGAGATAACACGGGAGACTGAAACGCTAACACTGATGGGCTGCTACTGGATAGAACTGATGACGGGGGAGCAATGGCACACTCAGTGAACTGACACATCTGCACAGGAACCTTCTGTAATCCCAGGAGGAAAAAGAAGATTTCACACGTCCATGTTTTTGTTTTTTGCACCACCTACATGTAGTTCGCAGCATCTGCATGCCCATGGACTTCAGGTTCACAGAATATGCAGCTCCCAAGGGGCACCCCTTTCCTGAAGCCCCCATGCAGAAATTCCCTTTGAAAGCCACTCTTGCTACGCTGCAGGGTTGGGGAACCATTGTTTATCTTGGGAAGTCCAGGGTTCTGTGTGAGATAAAATACCCCAATTTGAAGAGTTCTTACCTATCCTACAGGAAAACATCTTGCTTGCTTGGGTTATTGTATATAACTGGACGTACTTTTATTGTACCTAGACACTCCTGGGCTTTCCTCTCTTTTGGACAGAAGCATTTCTCCGCCATTGCATGCGGATGCCCACTTGGGCCTAGTGTCTAGTTACCCTATGCTTAAGCTCCCCACCCCACAAATGCTTGGTGCTGTTGGGTTAATTGCGCTGAAAGCACATCTTCCGACCCTCCTCCCTTGGGCTTCTCCCGTCACAGGACTCAGAAATGTAGTGCTGCATTGTTGTTTTTCCCCAGCTCTTGCAACGTTGAGTCCTCTGTGCCTCTTTCCTGACGTTCTGCTCTCCCGCTGCAGGTGGGCAAGGGCTGCTGTGCTGCCCTGAAGGCCATGGGCTCCATTGTGTACGTGACAGAGATTGACCCCATTTGTGCCCTGCAAGCCTGGTAAGAGCTGAAGCTGCGAAGGAACGTGGGCAGGGTCTTCAGTCAGCCTGTGGTGTGGTAGACTCATAATCTGGTGAACCGGGTTCGCGTCTCCGCTCCTCCACATGCAGCTGCTGGGTGACCTTGGGCTAGTCACACTTCTTTGAAGTCTCTCAGCCCCACTCACCTTACAGAGTGTTTGTTGTGGGGGAGGAAAGGAAAGGAGAATGTGAGCTGCTTTGAGACTCCTTAGGGTGGTGATAAAGTGGGATATCAAATCCAAACTCCTCCTCTTCTTCTTCTTCTTCTTCTCACGGGATTTGATCCGTTGCTTTACTGTAAGGTTACCAGATTTTTTTTCCATGAATCCAGGGACACTTTTCAACTTCCTACTAAATAGATGGATTTTGTCAGGGGACTGATTTGTAAATTGGGGGACTGTCCCCGGAAATGGGGACGTCTGGTAACCTTACTTTACTGAATCTCTCTGGCCCTTCCTATTGCCATCTATGCATCAGCAGCCAACTTTGGAAGGGTGGGGCAGCGGGGAGGAGTTAAGAGAACTGTACGGATCAGAGCGAAGCTGTTAGGAGACACCCAAAGTTTCCAGTTTTTGAAGGAGTTTGTAACTCTAAAGCAGTGGTGGCGAACCGTTTAGAGACTGAGTGCTCAAAACTGCAAACCAAAACCCACTTATTTATCACAAAGTGCCCAGAGTTGTTGAGCTTTTTGGGGGTGGGGGGGTGAGGGGGGGAGAGAGAGAACAGAAATAAATGACCAATAATACCTTCGCTGGAAATAACACGCAGCACTGACTTCATCATCCGCCAAAGTGCCGAAAAAATCAGCACAATAAGGGCTAAAAAAAATGAATGTTGTTACGCCCAATCAGAAACAGCCACTGACGCAGCAAATTGGAAAACAGGTTCCAGGTTTCAACAGCAGACTCGAGCTGTAGCGTGGTGGGGGGAGAACAAATGGGGGGCAACAGTGTGGATGGGCCGATGGCGCGGGTGCCAGCAGTGGGGGCTCTGTGTGCCAAGTGTGGCACGTGTGCCATAGGTTCGCCACTGCGGCTATAAAGCAGGGGTCAGCAAGCTTTTTCAGCCATTGGCTGGTCCACCGTCCCTCAGACCATGTGGGGCGCCAAACTATATTTTGAGGGGGGAAATGAACGAATTCCTATGCCCCACAAATAACCCAGAGATGCATTTTAAATAAAAGCACACATTCTACTCATGTAAAAACACGCATTGAGAAGGCGATTGGGCCGGATAGGGCCCCCGGGCCTTAGGTTGCCTACCCCTGCTCTAAAGGGAATTGCCACTCTCTCCCCACCACCCCTATCCTGGGTGGTGCTGGGGTGCTCAACATCAGCGCAGGACATCTTCTAAATATTTTCCGGAGTGAGTGCAAATGGAACCAAACAGGGCAGCAATTACAACTGACACGAAGAACCAGCCAGAGTCCATGTTAAAATCCAGAGGGAAATGCCATTAAGTCTGTTAAGAAAATCACCTGCTGCATTGGAGCTGGACACAGCTGTCAGAGTGCGGTGGTTTTTTTGGGCAAGGTCACCTTGTTAACTTGGTTTATCCTCCTAGCCACAGGGATTGGGAATCTCAGACCCCACCCAGCTTGGAGTGCGAGCTTCCAGGCCTCTAGTTATGGGGCCCTTGTGGCTCTGACCAGGCCGCACCCCCGCCCACAGGCCACACCTCCCGCAGGCCCTGCTCCACATCCTCCTTAAGCGCTTTTGCCTGGCTGGAACGTGCTCTTGAAACTGTAACCGTGCCTCTTCCTTGCCTGGATGATAGATGGAGAGGTGTGGGGCTGGCATAGAAGCCCCTGCATACCAAGAGTCACATCATTTGCTCCGCCCACTTTGGCCTCGTGCCTCACTTCCTCTTGCAAAGCCCCGCCCACTGCTGGAACGGGACTTCTCAGAAGGCTGCCCACGAGGGGATAATAATAATAATAATAATAATAGTAGTAGTAGTAGTAGTAGTAGTAGTAAACTTTAATACGGTCAAAGACCAGCAATAAATAATACAATTCAGTTCATAAGTAGGATTTCTATCTCCTATAATAATATTAAATATTTCACATTTTTAAAATTGACTGTTAAAAACATGGCTATTAAAAAATTAAGTCTCTGTCGCCTCTCCATCTGCTATGGATTGACTGGCGTCATAATCTTTGGTGGTTGCTTTCATCCTAGCTTGTCTTATTCTTGTCGCCAAGTAGCAATACTTAGCTACAGCCCTAGTAGTCTCTATATTTGTGTCAGCTAGCAGATAGTTGGTATAAGCTGCTTCTGATCGACCGGGTTGTATAACTAGGAGCGGTTGAATTAGCTCTTTTCTCGCCTCTCGGTATAATGCGCAGTGTAGCAGAACGTGCCCTATAGTTTCAATCTCTTTATTATTACATGGGCATAATCTTTGGCCATAGGGAGTCTTGTTGTACCTACCCGTTAATAGCGCTGAGGGTAGAACGTTGAAGCGGGCCCTGGAATAATAATAATAATAATAATAATAATAATAATAATAATAATAATAATAATAATTTATTTGTACCCCACCCATCTGGCTGGGTCTCCCCAGCCACTCTGGGCGGCTTCCAACAAAGATTAAAAATACATTAAAATGTCACACACTAAAAACTTCCCGAAACAAGGCTGCCTTCAGAAGTCTTCTAAACGTCAGATAGTTGTTTATCTCTTTGACATCTGATGGGGGAGGGCTTTCCACAGGGTGGTTTTCAGGTGGGGGTGTTTTCTGCTGGGCTTTGGTTTTAGGGGTCTCTCTCTGCTTGTTTCTCACAGCATGGACGGCTTCCGTATTGTGAAACTCAATGAAGTGATTCGGCAAGTCGACATTGTTATCACTTGCACAGGTACGCTTGCGTTGCAGTGGGGCTTCGTTGTGGAAATGGTAGTGCGGCCCCCTTCGGCAACCTTCTGAATGGAACGTTAGAAGGAAATCCATAGCCGTCCGTATCCCGGAAGGGTGGGCCCCTTCCATTTCAACCAGGGTTTGTGAAACAAGTTGTTCCCAGTGTGTGCTAGTCGTTCTTAGAAAGCCAGGGCGGGGTTTAGAGTAAGCACTCCATAAATCTTGTTTCCTTGTGTGTGTTTGTAGGTAACAAAAACGTCGTGACCAGAGAACATCTTGACAGAATGAAGAACAGTTGCATCGTTTGTAACATGGGGCATTCCAACACTGAAATTGATGTGGTAAGAGCTGGGTTTTGGGGTTTTTTCAGTCTCTAGTGAATGACTTGGGACCCAGGTGGCGCTGTGCGTTAAACCACAGATCCTAGGGCTTGCTGATCAGAAGGTTGGCGGTTCGAATCCCTGCGACGTGGTGAGCTCCCGTTGCTCGGTCCCAGCTCCTGCCCACCTAGCAGTTCGAAAGCACGTCAAAGTGCAAGTAGATAAATAGGAACCGCTCTGGTGGGAAGGTAAACGGCGTTTCCGTGCGCTGCTCTGGTTCGCCAGTCATGCTGGCCACATGACCCGGAAGCTGTACGCCGGCTCCCTCGGCCAGTAAAGCGAGATGAGCGCCGCAACCCCAGAGTTGGTCACGACTGGACCTAATGGTCAGGGGTCCCTTTACCTTTACCTAGTGAATGACTTTAAGGATGGTCTTCCCTGCTCTACCTGCACTGCAGTGCATTATGGAAAACGAAGGAGGGTTCTGAGTCTTTGCTAGCAGAGCTGGATCCCAATTCAGGGGATTGCCAGAGCAGCTTTTCTATAGGCAAAAGAGCTCTGTGAAGCCTAAATGTTTGCCATCCTACCAGTAGATACTTCTAGATACCTGTGTTCTGCTCCAAAGAAACACTTGTGTGTGGGTTATCCTCCTGAGGGTGTGTCATCTTCTGGACTAGAAAAATACGTGGGTTGGCTTAATAATGAACAAAACTTTATGCCTGGTTTCATTACATTTTCATTCTGTCCATGGAGCTCAAGAGTACCAGGTTTACCCCTTTTTCTCTTGGCAACCCTGTGAAGTAGGTTAGGCTGAGAGAGAGAGGCTGCCCAACAGTCACCTAGGGAGTTTCATGGCTGTGTGCAGACTTGTATCCTGGGCCTGGACAGACATTATTAGTTAGTCTTCCCCAAGCTGGTGCCCTCTGTAAAGTTCCTCCCCATACACCCCTGACAACTGGCCGTGATGGCTGGGGCTGGTAGGAGCTGGACCCCAGCAGCCTCTGGAGGGCGCAAGGTTTGCAGAGACTGCTGTAATAAAAAGTAAACACCAACCTTTAAACCAGCAAAGTGGGTCGTTCAGAATGCTCTTTGTGAAAGCACCCTTGAGAGGACGCTTGTCCGCAGAGGCATAGCCAGCCCAGGTGGTACCCGGGGCGGAATTTTTTTTGTCACCCCCCCCACCACCACCACTTTGCCAGGGCACTGGCAGAGCTGCACCCAGTGGCATAGCAAGTCACCCACACACCCCAAAAATGATGGTGCCACTTTGCGAGGTGTGGGGTTTTTTGTGTGTGTCTATTATCTCTATTTTGTCAATAAAGTTAAAATTTAATTTAATTTTTAAAAAAAGTGTCACTCCCCTCTGATGGTGCCACTTTGTGAGGTGTGGGGGGTTGTGTGTGTGTGTGTGTGTGTGTGTGTGTGTGTGTGTGTCTATTATCTCTTTTTTCCAATAAAGTTAAAAATAAAATAAAATAAAATAAAAAAATTTTTTTTAAGTGTCACCCCCCTCTGGGGTGGAACCCGGGGCGGCCCGCCCCCATCGCTCCCCTTGCTATGCCCCTGCTTGTCCGTGCTTCTTCCAGGATCTCATTGAGTGTTTTTTTGACCCTTCCTCTCACCAGTAGGGGCAGATGGGAGTGCTGAACAGCTCTCTCTCCCCCCCCCCCCCCGGCTTTCCAAAACAGCACAATAGGGAGGGCTGACATTTGTTCTTTTGGAACCAGTCAAACACCAGCCTTGTCCAAGGTTTTTATTTGGGGGGGGGGCAGGGAGATAAGCAGCGGAGCTCACTCCCTCATCTGTCAGGACATCTGCTGGCATGCTAGCTTGTATTTAGCTGCTAAGCAACCCCTGCAGTAAACAGCTGCTAAACACTGCATTGCTCTTCAGAAGTTCCTTCAGCCCAGGCCTCTCTGTGTGTCAGTGTCAGCGGAGGAGCTGGGTAATCTGAGCCCTCTGACAAGTAGGCTTCCTCCGACAAGGCTCCTGGTTTTGTCATTGTCCTTTTCAGAGTCAGGATATGCCCATGCACCTCTCTAATTTAGGGAACAGGGTTGTAGGCAACCTTTTCCTGCCTCCTTTGCCCTTACAGCATTTCACCACACCAAGTAACTGCAATCCACTGCAAAGCCTGGAATCACGGTTTGGTTTGGTTTGGTTTCCTAATGGGCGCTTCCCAAGATATTCTTGCCCCAGACACACTCACTGAGGCACTTTTCCCATCAGTTTGATCTCACTGCTGGCGGGGGACTGGCCTGCGCTGCTGGCTTGCATTCAGAAATGTTGCAGGAAAGTGGGGTGGAGTGCCCTTTTTCTGGGCTGGTTTTTTCCCATTGCCTGCCCCTCCAAAAGAAAGTCAAGTATATACCCATTATAAGTCAAGTACATACCCATTATATACCCATTTTCTGCCATTTCTGCACTCCAGAGTGGATTCACGGTGGATATCAGTGTGACATAACAATTGGGGTTTTATAAAGACATAACAATTGGGTTAATAAACAACAACAACAACAACTTCAGAGTAATTTCAGTAATCAGCACAATAGTCAGCTCCTAACAATTCATGACACTGACCACAACATCATTCAATAGTGGGTCAGAATTCATTTACGTAAAATCATTTGCATTCTCTAGAGCAGGCACCCCCAAACTGCGGCCCTCCAGAGGTTTTGGCCTGCAACTCCCATGATCCCTAGCTAACAGGACCAGTGGTCAGGGATGATGGGAATTGTAGTCCAAAACATCTGGAGGGCCGAAGTTTGGGGATGCCTGCTCTAGAGCAAAGGTGATTAAGAGAGGGGTAATAACAGAGACCTGTAGACTAAGTACGGGATGGAGAAAGCCCAGTACTTTTTTCTATCCCCTCACAATGCTAGGACCACCCAGGTCATCCCATGAAGCTCAGTGCCAGGAGTTTCAAGACAGGCAGGCTGAAGGTGGTTTTTCACTAACTGTTTTACGGGATCTGTTGCCACTTTAAAGGTGAAGAAGGGGGAGGCTGCACTGGACAAATCCGTGGTCTGATTCAGCAAAGCAGTTCTTACTTCCTGCCTCTGGCAGTGCTGAATTGGTGAATCGGGGCCGTCGAAGTGTAAGGCGTGCGTTCTCCTGCAGTGCCCACCCCCTGCAGACCTTAGATCTCACTCAGCCGGCAACAAGTTACTCCGTGCAGTGACAATTTCTGCTGACTCCAAAGGCCCTTTCTACTTCAGACTTTTCGAATGTTGTCTTCCAGGCAAGCTTGCGTACTCCGGAGCTGACATGGGAGCGGGTGAGGTCTCAGGTAGACCACGTGATTTGGCCTGACGGGAAGAGGATAGTGCTGCTGGCAGAGGTAAGGGAGCCGCCGTGGAACCCAGGAGGGCCTTCCAAACAGGGTAGAATAGCTTTACTGTGTACTTGTGCCCACCAGATGTTTAGGACTGCAAGTCTTGTAGTCCCAAACATCTGGAGGGCACTGTGCTGGTAAAGGCTGGGTGTCATATACAAAGCTGGGTGGGAGCTGGGAGCTCCCTGTGTTGTACAGTTGTGGTTCAGAAGATGAGCTCCTCCTTCCTATTGGCCAGGGGGGCTCTAGTGCACTTCTGGAGGGGCCTCCCAGTGCTGATCCTTTAGAAGCTAACACCCTCGCTGAGTCAAAGACAGCTGTCCAAGTTCACTTCCTTTTGAGGGGGGCTCCTGCTGAGAGTCAGTGTGGTGTAGTGGTTAAGAGCGGTGGACTCGTAATCTGGTGAACCGGGTTCGCGTCTCCGCTCCTCCACATGCGGCTGCTGGGTGACCTAGTCCCACTTCTCTGAAGTCTCTCAGCCCCACTCACCTCACAGAGTGTTTGTTGTGGGGGAGGAAGGGAAAGGAGAATGTGAGCCGCTTGGAGACTCCTTCGGGTAGTGATAAAGCGGGATATCAAATCCAAACTCCTCTTCTTCTTCTTCCTCCTCCTCCTCCTCCTGTTTGACGGTGGAGAAGCCAGCGTTGGATGCAGGAATGATGCGTTTTTGTCTTTCAGGGGCGCTTGCTGAACCTGAGCTGCTCCACAGTTCCAACCTTTGTGCTGTCAATAACAGCGACTACCCAGGTGAGTGGGATTTGCAGGGCATTATTCAATAAAATACATGGGACCCAGGTGGCGCTGTGGGTTAAACCACCGAGCCTAGGGCTTGCTGATCAGAAGGTTGGCAGTTCGAATCCCTGCGACTGGGTGAGCTCCCGTTGCTCGGTCCCTGCTCCTGCCCACCTAGCAGTTCGAAAGCAGGTCACAGTGCAAGTAGATAAATAGGAACCGCTCCGGCGGGAAGGTAAACGGCGTTTCCGTGCGCTGCTCTGTTTCGCCAGAAGCGGCTTAGTCTTGCTGGCCACATGACCCGGAAGCTGTACGCCGGCTCTCGGCCAATAAAGCGAGATGAGCGCCGCAACCCCAGAGTCGGACACGACTGGACCTAATGGTCAGGGGTCCCTTTACCTTTACCTGTTCAATAAAATAACATACTGGATCAGCCAGGAGGCCATTTATTTCAGTTCTTTTTCATAATGGTGGCGCTGAGGGGTTTCCCCCAAACAGGTCAGGTGCTCTTCTCTGTGTGTATTTGGCACCCAGAAACGCAGCCCAAACAACAGCTTTGTGTTTTGCACCCCTCAACTCTTGCAGTTCAAGGGGGAAGGGCACTGTGGGTGCCTTGCATGAGGGTCTCATACAGGGGTCAGCAAACTTTTTCAGCAGGGAGCCGGTCCACTGTCCCTCAGACCTTGTGGGGGGCCGGACTATATTTTTTTGGGCGGGGTGGGTGGGGAATGAACGAATTCCATGCCTCACAAATAACCCAGAGATGCATTTTAAATAAAAGGACACATTCTACTCATGTAAAAACACGCTGATTCCCGGACTGTCCGTGGGCTGGATTTAGAAGGCGATTGGGCCGGATCCTGCCCTCGGGCCTTAGTTTGCCTACCCATGGACTCTCATAGCAAGCATGGCCAGAAATCACGGGTGATGAGAGTTTGAGCCCCACAACATCTGGAGGACCCCAGGTTCCCCATCCCTGCCTCTCACCTTCAGCAGCAAAAAACTGAATTCACACATAATGGAATACCGAATGGTTTGGTTTATGTAAAATATGCAGGGATTTATAGTATGCAAAATGAAAGAGGAGAAGAGAAGTCATTGGTACTTTAAGAATGTTTAAGTGAGTATACAGTGCTAGGTCATAGAAGAACTCCCTTCAAAGGGTATTTCATTCCTCAGTTGTGACTCATTATAGACAAGGGGTTCTTGCTGTCCCCCCCCCCCCTGCATTTTGAAATATCTACGCTCTGCCCCCACCCACCCTGTGCTCTTGCACCGGGCTATCAAGGGCTCCCGCAGTTCAAGATGATACTGAGTGGAGCAGATCTGTGACCCAGCAAAATTCCTCGGGGTGAGAAATCAGAGATTGGATTCCTTTCGTATTCAGTGTGTTTACCTGATAGCTGTGTCTGGAGCGAGCAAGAGATGCCTCACTCACCCGCAGTCAGAACAGCTGCTCATTTTAGCACTGGGCCATCCTTGCTGATTTTCACCTGTGATTTGGCTGGCTTTTAATAATAATAACAATAAAATAATAATAATGATGATGATGATGATGATGATGATGTATTATTTATACCCAGCCCATCTGGCTGGGTTTCACCAGCCACTCTGGGCGGTTTTCAACCGAATATTAAAAACAATACAGCATCAAACATTAAAAACTTCTCTAAAAAGGGCCACCTTCAGTTGTCTTTTAAAAGTAAAATAGTTGCTTATTGCCTTTACATCTGCTGGGAGGGTGTTCCACAGGGCGGGCGCCACCACCGAGAAGGCCCTCTGCCTGGTTCCCTGTAGCCTCACTTCTCGCAGTGAGGGAACCGCCAGAAGGCCCTCAGCGCTGGACCTCAGTGTCCGGGCTGAACGATGGGGGTGGAGACGCTCCTTCAGGTATACAGGACTGAGGCCGTTTAGGGCTTTCAAGGTCAGCACCAACACTTTGTGTGAAACAATTGAAGTGCCTTTTCCCCCTGACTCCTCTCCTTCAGTGTTCATCTTACGGGAAGCAGGGTGCCAATTTGAATAAAATATGGGGGGGGGGAGGCGCAGGTAAGCCCCACCCCACATACTTGATCACAAGACACAGCACGTGCACACACCATGTAATGAGTGGCTGCTTTAACGTGTGGATTAAATCCTACTATGTGAAGCAGCCCTCCATGTGTAAAACTCCATGGTGTTTGCCTGCGTTGTCTGATCTTGTTTTTCAGCAATTCATCTGTTTACTCTGGCAGTAAGTTTCTATTCTCCATCAAAATTTTATTTATGATGGTGCTTCTTCTAAACACTTGAAGGACACTTGATGTATTTGTAAAATTTTGTATGTGAAGATGTAGTTAATTACACTAGAGAAAACAGCAGTTTATGAAATTCTATGCCACACACCATTTGCATGGCAATGCTCATCAACTTTGGGGGGCCCCTAACCCCCTCATATATTTTATTGGGGGGTGAAGGGACCTTGTCCCTTAAGAGTTGGTTCCTGTGCAGAGAGGGATCAGGAATGGAAACAGTTTGGTGCTTGTGAGCTGCCATGGAATAGAATCCTGGGCCGGGCGCATTTCTGGTCGACTTGAGCAGCCATTGTTGGGTAGATTTGTTAATGTGGCTAGAGATCCAGCTTAACCCGGTCTCTCTGTTCATTTGTTTGCCAGGCTCTGGCCTTGATAGAGCTCTACAACGCCCCGGAAGGACGCTACAAGCAGGACGTCTACCTGCTACCTAAAAAAATGGGTAAGCTTCAGCCATCACACCCCAAGGTGCCCTCCTGCTTACCTGTAGGAGGAAGGTTAGCATTGAGACTCGTTGCCTTCTGTTGCTGCTGCTGCACCCCCAAGGCTCCTGGGCAAGCAGCAATAGAGATCACCTCGCTGTCCTCAAAAGGAAGCTGGAGGCCGCTAGCCCTTGGAGAAATGAACTGGCCACGCAGTCCGATGTGGAGGGAGCCAGCCCCAGCACCAAGGGCACAGCTGACGGCGGCAGTCAGGGCCACGTATGGCTCAGCTTCAGGATCTCACTGCAGCTTGCCAGCCGTTTGTCACCCGGCAACAAAGGCCGCAAACCTCAGCCCCTCTGACTTGACTCCGCCCCCACTGGCTGGGTCCTGGGGGGCGAGAGATGAGGCTGGGGAAGGAAGGCTGCAGTCTCTGAAGAAATGATGGGTAAAGGAGCAGAGGATAAGCCCAGTTGACCAAAGCTATTGGGTCAGGGATAGGGAGCTTGTGGCCTTTCAGCTCCTCTATAATTTCTGGCACCTAAAAAGTCCCAGCCCTGGCCTGTCAACTGATCCTGTCTTCAGAATATTGCCATATCCATCATCCCAGCCATCTAGGAATGAGGGGTCCGTTTTCTCTTGGCTGCTTTTATTATTATGGCTAGTAACTGCAGAGGCAGTCCTGAGTGTTTTGGGGTTGTTGTTTTTGCTGCTGAACTTCCCATTTCCATCCCACCCACTTGCATTGTGGGGCGTTTGGGGGCTTCCTGCAGCCACACTGACTGACCAGGGCTGCTTTTCCCTTTTCAGACGAGTATGTGGCAAGTCTTCATCTCCCAACATTCGACGCACACCTGACGGAGCTTTCGGAGGAGCAAGCGAAATACTTGGGTCTAAATAAACACGGGCCTTTCAAACCAAACTACTACAGGTACTTCCCTTTGCTTAAAATAAAATAAAAATCAGGAAACCTTCCCCCCCCCCCCAATATAATGTCGTATATGCTGGAGATCGGGGGGTTGATTAAGAGTCTGTGCTTGTTGGGCTGTGGGGCAGGTAGTGAGGAGACCATAAAGGCACAGTGAGGCCTTTATATTTCTCCAGCTCATGTCAGTGTGAGCACGTACCAGATCCTCAGTTATGGCTGGCATTTTGGCTGAAGATTATAGACTCAGTCTACAGTTAAAGATTACAGTTTGCAGTCACTTACCGTGTTTCCCCGAAAATAAGACACCATCTTATATATCCCCCCCCCCCCAAGAAAACACACTATGGCTTATTTTCGGGGATGTCTTATTTTAACCAGAGAGCCAGTGTGGTGTACTGGTTAAGAGCAGTAGACTCGTAATCTGGTGAACCGGGTTCGCGTCTCCGCTCCTCCACATGCAGCTGCTGAGTGACCTTGGGCTAGTCACACTTTTCTGAAGTCTCTCAGCCCCACTCACCTCACAGAGTGTTTGTTGGTGGGGAGGAAGGGAAAGGAGAATGTTAGCCGCTTTGAGACTCCTTCGGGTAGTGATAAAGCGGTATATCAAATCCAAACTCCTCTTCTTCTTCTTAACCGCTTCGCGTCGGTACGCTGCATACCCACGCCTACCCAGGCCGTCTTAAGGGAGGCGCCGTGTCAGTATGTCTTATTTTCGGGGTATGGCTTATATTGCGCAAATGCACAGAAATCCTGCTACGGCTTATTTTATGGGTATGTCTTATTTTCGGGGAAACACGGTAGCAGCATGAAGGAAACAGAACTAGGTCCAGCGAGCAAAGGCCTAGTTTAACGGTAAAGGCAGCTGAGTCCCTCATTTATTGCACCCCTGGTTCTGCTAGATCCAACAGTTCAGTAGCTTCCAGAGTCGTCGCCTTGTTTGGGGTGAGGATAGAAGCCTGTGTCCCAAGAGGAATGTAATTGGAGCTTGATGGGCTTCACTGCAACTTCCTGCTCCCAAGAACTTGCAATTGCTTTCCTAGCACAGGTTTAATTGAATGAAATGCATTCACTTGCCTACACTCATCCGAAAGTGTTCGTTCTGATTTAGAGTGCAGCGGGAATTAGGAGATGAGAAATCAGCTCAGATGTTACGAGAGCAAATTATACAGCAGCCCTTTCTCCTCAACCCCCCACCTCTTGAAGGAAAGAGAAAGTGAATGCTTTGGGGTTCATCCAATTGTTTTGTGATTTTTTTCTTTTAAACAGGTATTAATTTCCTGTGGCTGTAGCTGGAAGGAACGGGAGGAGCAAGAACCTCAAGACCTCTCTCGGCTACCGTACAGGACAAACCAGTACAAGCTTCTGAACATAGAACCAGGCTTGCTGCCGTAGTGCACAGTGTGTTAGGTTATTTATTTATTAAACTAGAATACTGTAAATGCGGCCTCTGCCAATGGTGTTTTTTAAACTGCCATGGGACTGTGAGATGATGGACTTTGGGGGGGTGTTTTTTTGGGGTGGGGAGCGGAAAGCTGTAGTTGGGGGCTGGGGAAGGAGAGAGATTGTCTGGCCAAATGAATTTTGCCGCAGATTATGTCAGCTTCAAGCAATCTTGTTATCACTGTTATGTCTAATCCGGTGTACAAATTAACAAAGGGGGTTGGAAGAGAGCAGCCAAAGTTGGATGGGCGTGAGAGCGGGGAGCCATCACTCCGGGTTTCCTTAGCTTCTCTCTCTCTCTCTCTCTCTCTCTCTCTCTCTCTCTCTCTCTCTCACTTTCTCTCGTGTTTTTAAGCCATGGCAGTTGGGAAAGTGGCTGCAGATTTGCAGGGAGATTAGGAGCTGCCCCTGCTGCTTTAACGTGGAAGCCTCACAAGTCCGCTCCACATGCTGCTAAGACACTTGCAACCTCATTGCGGGGGAAACCTTGTTCTGAATTTAGCTGCTTGTGCAAAGGGGAGGGGCAGCTTTTGGAGAGCAGCCCTCCCCCCACACCTACCTTGCTGGGGTCTGTGGAGCAGGCACCCTTTTTTTGCATAAGATCATTGTTGTGCTTCTGCAATAGCCTTGCGGGTTTTATATGCAAGTCGCGACGAGCTCCCTCCCTCCCTATGCCTACCAAAGCTTCATTCTTGCAGGACTTGTGTTGTTGGGGCTCATCCTGACGATAAGCAGCCAAGCAACCTGTGTCGGCCGCTGCGGAACAGGGCAGCAGCACTCTGGCAGGCCTGCTAGTGAGAACCCTTCTTGTCCCACGATCCTTCTCTCTGGGCCAAGGGATTGTAGTCCTTGCTGAGAATAGACTTTGAGACCCACCTGTATTTGGTTTTAGGAAATGTCCAAGTCTCTCTCTCCCCCCCCCCCCCCCGGTTGGGCAGCTGTTGCTTTTTAAACAGGCGCCGTCAACATCCTGCAAATGTGACCTGGGCATTCATTTGCACAAACTCAAATGTGCTTTCCAGTTGTTTGCAGGAGCAGAGCAGGTTCTGCTAATGGGAAGCGAACCAGGGATGCTCTTCAATCATGGTTGAATTTGTCGATGATGCTGGGAAACATTTCCTGGGCGAGGCACGTTGAAATGGATGGGCCTTGAGCTGCCTTGGTCTTGCACGTCTCCCGCGATCCATTTTGAAAGCGCCTTGTGCGGGGATTCTCCTGCTGGGTCGTTCCCGTTGTGTCCCGATTCTGCGCTAAAGGGAAACCCCACCCAAACTGATTTTGCCTTTCCACTGGACTGCCCCAGGCTTCACAGTATCCTATGAAAAGAGCGCAGTTGCTCTCAGGTCCTGCCTCACTGGGGCATCTGGTGGAAACAGGATACTGGCTTTGGGGTAATCCAGGAGCCAGGCACTTCTGGTGTCCTCAGATGCAGGCAAGACAACCTCAGGCCGCATCCAGACCAATATTCCTCTTGCAGTTGTTTTTCCTTTTGTGTCTCTCCATGCTGGTATTATTCTGGCACTGTTTTCCCCCCTACGATTATTAACACTCCATATTGGCACGGTTGCAGCCAGGGCCCTATAACCCATTCGAATACATTTTATTCATTTCACCAGGAAAGAGGGAATGAATCCCACCTTCGGATGGGATCACAAAAGACCTGGATTCAGGGATCGCTTACCTTTTGCTGAAAGAACTTAGCTTGTGCATTTGATCTGCTACCTGAGTGTGTCAGAGCAACAGCAGAGCAAATTTCCTAGCAGGAGATAGTTTGAAAATAGAAAAAGAGTCTTCTGGTGGAGAAGGTGGGGCAGAGCAAGGAGCAAGGCTTTTGTTAATTTAAGACTTTAAGCTTTTGCTGGTGGGGAGGGGGCAAAGAAGCGAGAAAATGGGGTGCAGAGAGTTGCAGGACTAGTTGTGGGTGCCTGTCTGGCTTTCTGCGAAAATCTGCCTAGTCTCTGTACATCCTTCATGTTTTCAGTAGCAAAGGTTAGTCTGGCTGTGATGTTTCTGGAGGGCATGGCTATGTGAAGATTCTGACTGTGCGATTCTTCACCATATCTTAAAAATCCGATTGTGCGTTTTGTAATACCAGTGATGAACTATATAGGAAGGGGCTGTTGGGCAGTTTTGTTGCTTTTAATACAAACTGGGTACGTTCTTAACCTTTTAAGAAACAAAACAAAACACATTATTATTATTATTTTTGCTTCTCTTGAGTATAGTTTGCACCTGCTTGACTTCATCTGTCCGGTATGTGTGGTGCCTGAGTCCTTGAGGAGGAACTGCCAGGGACGTGCTGCCTGCCCAGACCCCCAGGACACTTGGGGAAGGGCAGCCAAGTGGCAAGGAAGTTGGGAGAAATTCAGGATTCGGGCCACAATCTCACACTGGGGGCTGCATTCACTTCTGCATAGAAAATAGTGGAAGGGCCGATTCTGTGCCCTGCAGTGGAGGAGATGGCTGTGCGTGTGCACTTCCCTCCTCCACCTGACTTGCGACTCGTGAGTTGAATGCTCCTCCGCATGGACTTTGGAATATCACGAAGCGCAAGGCCACCTTTGTCTGCTGCCCCCCAAAGGCCCAGATCCTTGACTTAGTCTGGCAAGGCCTGTCTTGTCCTCTTAGATGGAGCAGCGTTGAACCCGCTACAAAAAATACGGCTCCAGTCGTAAGGCAGACCGATGCTCCTAGGGTCGGTCCAAGCCCCTCTCACCCACCCAGTATCTTGGCTACCAGGCATGATATCCCCTCCCACTTCTCCAGGCAAGAGACAACCGTTCTGCCCGTGTGACCCCAAAAGGGTGCAACTTGAAAGGGGTGAGTGCAGTATGGGGGGGGGGAGGGGGTCACCTGTTCAGGGTCTGTCACTAGCTAGAGCGTGTGATGGTGCTGCCCTCATTTGTAAATTTGTTTGCGCTAATCATTTTTATCTTTGATGTAGAGAATGGCGGGAGGGAACAAACAGAAATGTCCCACAGAAAAGAGTTTTATCTCCTCTGATTTTCTTTAAAAAATAAAAAAAACCTTCCTCTGTATTCTGCTTATTTTTATTTTATTTTTTATTTGTCTGTAAGCTATTTTGCTTGCTCAGCATTTCCTAATCAGTCTGGAATCACCATACTTCTGTGATCACCTCTAAATTTTAAGCGAGTGTAATAAATGTCTTATTTTCTAATGTAACATTTCAAAAACTATTTAAAAAGACAGGTAGGAGACACCAGCAAAACAAAACGCGTCATAAGGAAAAAACGACGAATTGCGAGCCGAATACCTGAAACCAGGAAAACAAAAATCATGTCATAATTCTCCAATAAGGAAGTTTAAAATAAAAAAAACTTATGAGATTATAATATTTTCAAAAAAGGATGTTTTAAATATTAATGTCTTAAGTGATTGTATTAGATCAGCAATAAGGACTCTGTAATCTCAAAAATACAAATAAAATATTGTAAAATCCAAATGAGTCTTTCAGAAGTTTTTGGCTGTGTGTCAGGTTCCCTGTGACGTACAGTACCTGAAATTCAGGAGCCCCAGGCAGTTAGGTGAGAATGAAGGAAAAGGAAGCAGCAAAGTGCATGTGTTGAATGTTGCAGAACAATTGCAGAGTCACACCCTATCGCCACCTTTGATCCTGAACCCACCCTGGGGTAGTGGGCGGCGGGAACAGTTTCACATAAGGGAGTCATGGCCAGATACGTCATCCTGGTTTCTCCAGGCCCACCAAGTGCTTGCGTAAATGTGCAAAGCAGACAGTGAACTGAACACTAGAAGAGCCTGCTGGATCAGGCCCATGGCCCATCAGGTCCAACATCCTGTTCTCAGAGGGGCCAACCAGATGCCCCAGCGGGAAGAAGTCCACAAGCAAGACCTGAGCGCAAGAGCCACTCTCCCCTCCTGTGGCATCCAGCAACTGGCCTTCAGAAGCATTGCTGACCCCCAACTGTGGTGGCAGGGCAGAGCCCTCCTGGCTAGTCGCCATCAATAGCCCTCTCCTCCTCCATGAATTTGTCTAATCTTCATTTAAATCCATCACTGCCTCCTGTAGGAGGGAGTTCCACAGTTTTATCTCTGCACTGTGTGAATAAGTCCTTTCTTTTTCCTGTACGGAATCTCCCAACGTTCAGCTTCATTGAATGTCCCTGTGTTATGGGAGACGGGAGTGGGGAATGTTTTGGCTCTTAAATTGCGTCGGATTCCTCCCTCTTTCCAAATCCTGATTGCTGGAACCAATCTTAAGGTAAAAGTAAAGGTAAAGGGACCCCTGACCATTAGGTCCAGTCGTGTCCGACTCTGGGGTTGCGGCGCTCATCTCGCTTTATTGGCCAAGAGCCGGCGTACAGCTTCTGGGTCATGTGGCCAGCATGACAAAGCCGCTTCTGGCGAACCAGAGCAGCACATGGAAACGCCGTTTACCTTCCCGCCAGAGCGGTTCCTATTTATCTACTTGCACTTTGACGTGCTTTCGAACTGCTAGGTGGGCAGGTGCTGGGACCGAGCAACGGGAGCTCACCCCGTCGTGGGGATTCGAACCGCCGACCTTCTGATCAGCAAGCCCTAGGCTCTGTGGTTTAACCCACAGTGCCACCTGGGTCCCTGGAACCAATCTTAATTGTGTGCAAATTGCCCTGGAAAAGGTCTCCCACAAGCTTATCACACCTGCTGCCCAGGTTCTGCAGCTTAGCTAATAGCAACTTGGGGAGATAAGAGGCTTGAAGTCTGGGGTGCGATAGGGAAGCAGGGACCCTCCCAAGGGCATCCGAAGGGCTGCCGGTTCCCCACCTCCGCTTAGCGGCATCACTCGAATCTGTGAAAAAGCTTGGAGGAACCTGCGCGACCTTCTCCCGTCTTGCAGCGCTTGAAGAGGCAGCGCCGGCCAAGAACAAAGAAGAGGGTCAGTTTGAGCATGTCCTCGGAGTCAGCAAAGTTTTAATAAGCAGTGGCATCAGCTCATCTCTCGCTGCAGCCCACTTATCTGGGTAAGTAATGGAAGGGGTTTGAATAATTCAGCACGGGAGGCCGGCTGAGGTTTGCTCAACGCAGCAAGCGCCGCTTTGTGGCTTCCCTAGTGAAGAGAGGCTGCAGGTCGATGGTGACTTGAAACGTTTTCCCATCTTGGAACTTTAGCCTCTTGTCAGCTCCGCTTAAGGCTTCCGTCAAGCTTTTATGTTGGGGGTGAGAAACAGAATGGGGGCCCTGCAGGCCTCTCTCAAGCTCCCGAGGCGCTCTGCTGGCCACGCCCCCTTTCTCCAGGCCACGCCCCTCACAGATCCTGCACCACCACCACCTGTTCTTTTGCCCAAGGGGAAATTGCCCTTGAACTGTAATCATGCCTCTTGCTTCCCCAGATAGAGAAGCTGTACAAACAGAGGTCTGGTGTGCAGATCAAGGGAAGAGATCTATATTACTTCTCCATTCTGCCTTGGTCAGACCACACCTGGAATACAGTGTCCAGTTCTGGGCACCACAATTGAAAGTGGATATTGAGAAGCAGAGGAGGGCAGCCAAGGTGATCAAGGGCCTGGAAAGCAAGCCTGATGAGGAATGGTTGAAGGAGCTGGGTATGTTTAGCCTGGAAAACAGGAGATTGAGAGGAGATATGAGAGCCATCTTCAAACATCTCAAGGGCTGTCACATGGAGAATGGATCAAGCTTGTTTTCTCTTCTGTAGGGTAGAACTCAAACCAATGGATTCAAGTTGCAATAAAAGAGATTCCGACTAAACATGAAGAACTTTCTAACGGTAAGAGCTGTTTGACAGTGGAACTGTCTTCCTCAGAAGGTGGCAGACTCTGCTTCCTTGGATGTTTTTAAGCAGATGTTGGATGGCCATCTGTCATGGATGCTTGAGATTCCTGCATTGCAGGGGGTTGGACTAGATGACCCTTGGGGTCCCTTCCGACTACAATTCTATGATTTTATGAAACAAGGCTGGGCTGTACCTTCTGCTACACAAAGATCAGCTCTCGTTTCTGCTGCCCCACATCCCACAAGCATGTGGACCGCAGAAGGTTTATACTTACTTGGGAATGAGCCCTGGGACGGAACAAGGTTTCTCACTCCTGTTTTTAGGAGCTCCTTGATAAATTGTAAAAATTAAAAATAAAATCTTGTTTGTTTTGTTGGCAGTATATTCAATCTAGCCTAACGCCAAGGAGTTTTAAAGGGGCATTCCTTGCTCTTGTTCACAACAACAATCCTACGAGGTAGGCTAGGCTGTGTGAGAGAGAATTGGCCTGTGAGTTGTGCTACAGACCATGGCTGCCCCATGGGAAGAAAAGAAGTGCTGCTTAGATGTGGATCCAGAGCCTAAACTGCCTTGACTCTCAAGGCCTGTGGATAAGACCCACCTACAGATTTGGTTTAACTGCTGAAGTTGAGCAAACCACAGATGTCCTTCAGCTCCTTACCCAAGAGGAGGGCGAGATCGCTTCCTTTGCTTTCTCTGCTTCAGTGGCCTCTTATCAAGGGTTGGGCTCTTATCGCTAGTTCTCAAGGGCAAACTTTGAAGGCTCATGTCCTCATGTAGTGCTGGCTTGATTCTCTCAAGGACTAGGACTCCATTGCTGGAGGCTGGAGGAATCTGTTGCAAGCGCCAAGGAAAACCCACAGGGACTGATGGGCCGGGAGCTTTAGTGCAGGCACCCCCCCAAACGCGGCCCTCCAGATGTTTTGGGACTACAACTCCCATCATCCCTAGCTAACAGGGCCAGTGGTCAGGGATGATGGGAATTGTAGTCCCAAAACATCTGGAGGGCCGAGTTTGGGGGAAAGCTCCATGCAGCTCTCACCAGCCGAGGTCAGGTGATTCTTTAGCTGAGATTCCTTTAAAAAAATTTTTTTTTTTCAATTTTATTACAATACACAATCAGGCATTAAAACCATTTAAATAAACAAATAAACCATACAGAATCATTCAAACCAGTCAAACAAACAAAGAAGCATACATCCATATCATCTTACCTAAACATTATACCAATATGTTCTCCCCCCTCCCCCTTCTATACACAAGTTAAAATCAACTTCCCAAAGTTCTTCCTCATGTTACCTATTCTTTGTTCCCCTAATCTATTGCGTTTCATTAGGAAGAACTTCCTGACAGTAAGAGCTGTTTGACAGTGGAATTTGCTGCCAAGGAGTGTGGTGGAGTCTCCTTCTTTGGAGGTCTTTAAGCAGAGGCTTGACAGCCACCTGTCAGGAATCCTTGGATGGTGTTCCTGCTTGGCAGGGGGTTGGACTGGATGGCCCTTGGGGTCTCTTCCAACTCTAGGATTCTATGATTCTTCATAACCTAATATCTTTGTTCAATTAACCTATCTGATAGCATAGTGAAATCTTATACATAGTTAAATCTTATAGCTGAGATTCCTACACTTCAGGGGGGTTGGACTAGATGCCCCTTGGGGGTCTCCTCCCAACTATGGAATTCTCCCATTCTACAACTGGGAGTTCTTTAAGTTTAGAGAAAAGGCAAGTAAGAGGAGATCTGATAGACGGGGGTCCGGGGGCCACCTGCCAGGGTGTGATCCCTGCATTGCAGGGGGTTGGATGACCTCGGAGGTTCCCTAGTTCCAGTTTAATGTCAAGCGCGCCCGGTTCGTTGCAAGGGCCGGCTGCATATCCCGGCCTCTCCAGCTGCGCTGCAGGGCATTCTGGACATGCTCAGAGAGCCCCGCCCCGCCCCCCGCCCCGCCCCCTTCCCCTCCATCTGCCCTGGTTACAGTTCTCCCAACAGGTGGCTCCCTCCTTCCCTCCGCGGCCAATCGCCGCGAGGGGGTGTGCGCGCCTGGCTCCTCCCTCGGCCAGCAGCCGGCCAATGGGACCGTGGGTGGGCGGGGCTCCGGCGCCCGGGCAGGGAAGTGCCTTTGCCAGCCCACCACGTGCCTGTCTGCACCGCGGCGCTCGCCCCGCGCTCGAGGCCGGTTGCTCTCCGGGGCGTCATGGACGAGCCCGGCGGAGGGGGCGCGAACGGGGCGCCGGGCAAGGGCAAGGCTCAGCCCCCGGGCAAGGGCAGGGAGCTCTTCAGGAGCCAGCGGAAGGAGTCAGAGGTGGAAATTTAATTTTTTCTTTTTTGGGGGGGGGAGACTCCCAGTGGATTTGGGGTGGGGTGTGCCATCCTGGAGCGTGCATATATATATATTGGGGGGAGGTAGGCAGAGCACCCCCCCCCAAGAGGGACGGTGCCTTTGGCAGCCTACCCTGCGGGGCCGTTGTGGGCCAGGAGGGAATAATAATTTTATAATAATAATTTATTATTTGTACCCCGCCCATCTGGCCGGGTCTCCCCAGCCACTCTGGGAAAAGGGAGGTGGGGTGCCTTGCTGGTGTTGGAGAAAGAGAGCTGTGTCCGGGGGTGTCGTGATGGGGGGGCAGAGTTGTGGGGTGGCGGGGGAGAAAGAGCCGGGTTTGGGGGCAGTAAGAGGGGCGTCTGCAAAGGGGGGGGGTCTGGCAGTACCGTGGAGAGAAGAAGCGAGTGGGGGGGCGTCTTGCTGGACTCGAATAGAGGCGTTGCGGGGGTCAGCAGGGTGGCGACGGCTTCTTTGGGTTGGGGGAGAAAATCCCGGCGTCGGTGGGGCGCGGGGAGGGGAGGGGGAGCTTTGGGGTTTTGGGGTGACACTCGGGAGAGCTCGGGAAGGCGGGGGGGGGGGGAAACAGGGGCAGTTGGAGGGGCTGGCTAAAAATGGGGGAGAAAAAAAGAGCCGAATGGCCGGGGGGGGTGGTTGTTGGAGAGAGTATGGGGCTGGTAGTGCCCGGCAGCCCCCAGATTGGAATGTGTTGCCCTTGGAAGCGGGGTAGGATTTGTCCTGAGCCTGTGGAGGTGGGGGCTTCTTGCAGAGAAATCCCATGGATTTCTGAAGGGGGGGGTGTCCTTCTTTTGCTTGGGTCTCACAGGGGTGGGTGAACATTGTGCTGCTTTCGTGGGACCTTAAATCGCCCTATTTTCTGTTTCTGGAAGATATTTGTGTGTGGAGGGGGGGGGGGAGTTGTTCCTCGCCGAGCTCCTTTAGGATGGAGTAAAACAGCTCCTGTTTTGTGAATGAGCCTGTCTTCGCTGCGCCTCCGTCCACCTCCCGTTCTGATCCAAGCTGTGCGCCGCTTGTGCGTATCTGAAATCCTCCTTTCACTGCACTCATCTGTTCCCCAAAGTCTTTTTCGGCTGGGAGGGAGCGGGAGATTTTTACACGGAATGGTGGACGCTGCAAGGTGGAGCAGCCCCCTCCCCTTAATATTATCTGTTCCTGGTTTGCTGCTGGCCTGGCTGGCTTCCCCTTTCCCTTGTGCGTAATGTACAGGAGCAGCTGGAGAATTGAGGGTTGTGTGTTGTGGATCCGTCACGAGCCCAGGAATGGGGAGGAGGAGGAGGCTTCCCTCTGCTCACGCCAGGGCGATTCCTCCTGCCTCTCTCCAGCGGAAGACTGGCTGCAAAACAACGACACCACCACCACTCTCAAAACCCCACGGATGTCTTATTTGTTTCCTCTCTGGTGCTCGGCTGTGGCGCTTTGCAAAAGTGTGAAAGCACATGTGAGACTGATCGAAGTGGGGCAACCAATGGGGATGAGGATGAGATGCACCTCTTTCCCAGGTGCAATCTCTCTTTTTTAAAAAAAATATTTTTATTAAGTTTTACAGAACAAATTTAAATTCAAACACATCATTCACCTCTTCAATTAGGATTCTCTGAATCCCTTGATTTCCCTCCGCCCTTCCATGGTTACCATTATCAACCTCCCCACCCCCCTTCTGCTCATCTTATTTTTTCTAATTTGTTTAAAAAAAAGTAGTAATTTGTTTTTCCATAGTTTTTTTGTAAATTACAAGCATTACTCAAATTCTGCCAAAGTTGTTAGTTGTTTACAGTGTTCTCTTAAGTACATTATAATTTTCCCCCTTCCTCCTTAAAATTCTTCTCTTCCTGGTTTCTGATTTTCCCAGTTTCGCCATTTTGGCATAGTCCATCATCTTCATCAACCCGAACGTCCGACGGGGCTTCCGCGGCTTCTGATTGGCTGCAGGAGCTTTATGCAGCCAATCGGAAGCTGCGCTTTGGTTTCCGAATGTTTTGGAAGTTGAATGGACTTCCGGAATGGATTCCGTTCGACTTCCGACATACAACTGTATAAGGAAGGCACCAGACAAGCCTCCCTGGGGAAAGTATCCCACAAACGGGGAGCCACTGCAGAAAAGGCCCCACTCTCGTGTTGCCACCCTCTGGACCTCTTGTGGAGGAGGCACACGAAGAAGGGTCTCAGAGGATGATCGCAGGGTCTGGGTCGGTTTAATCGCCCTCACTCCACCCTTGTTTGCCCTCATTGAACAAATTTTGCTGGCTCCAGCTGGAATGGTAGATGTTCTTTGCCTTCGGGGAAATACTCCTCCCCAGTTGCTAATGATTTTTAGAATTGATTTATTGGTTTATCGATTGCTAATGTGTTGCTTGCATACTTGTGCACTGGGCAGAGTATTGTGGGAAACAAACTGGTGGAGCTCATGACATCACGACTCCTCTTGTGAAAGGAACACCATCTCCGAAAACCTCCACCAGCTTAAAGTGTGGGCGTTTATGTCATCTTCAGGGGCTCAGTCCAGCCCCACATCTGGGGGAGGCTGCCGCTGCCGCCTCTCTCTTCCCAGTCTCCAGTAATCTCTCTCTCAATATATTTCCATGCTGTGTGCTTCTCGAGGAAAAATGGGAAAGTGACATGCCTCTCTTTTGATAGATTCAGTGTTAAACCATATTTTGGCACAGCATGAATGAGTGTATTCACTCCTCTCTCCATAAGTCCTCTCTCCCCACTTCTAATCAGTGTTAGAAACTCAGATATATAAGCTAGGCGCCAAATGGCTCCTTAGACTGGGGTTACAGTCGCCAAAACCAAATGCCTAGTTGGAATTTTGGGGCCAGACGGCTCTAAAGTCTTATTTTTCAATGCAACTTTTTGATTCCTGAAATTCAGTATGCTTGTGCAGGGTAGAATTTTACAGGCTGTGTTGCTAGTGTGTGAAGACAGCCCAGATCCAAGGATCCCCAGGCATGCGCCGCCAGATGGTCCGGGCATCTTCACTTGGTCGCAAGTGGCTGATAGCCAAGTGCAAAACGAGCCTGGCGAATTTCAAACCCTGATTCCAGTTAAGGGATAAATTTGGTGTTGCATCTGACCAGTGGTTTGCACACACTGCAGCTTATTAGCAAAGGGGGAGGCTTGCTCCTGTTATGCCAAACTGCCATTGGTCATTGCATCTTAACCAGGGGGTCAGGAGCTCACAGCCCTCCACCCTCTTTGGCTTCTTTGGCCCCATCCACCACTAGTGTGCCCCCCACCAAGGATGACAATGTGCCCTCTGGCTGAAAAGGTCTTCCAACACCTGCTACTCAGAAGTAAGCCCCATTGAGTTCAGCAGAGCTTGCTCCCATGGAAGTGCATATAGGCGGTTACTAAATGACGCAGGTGGCGCTGTGGGTTAAACCACAGAGCCTAGGGCTTGCCGATCAGAAGGTCGGCGGTTCGAATCCCTGCGACGGGGTGAGCTCCCGTTGCTCGGTCCCTGCTCCTGCCAACCTAGCAGTTCGAAAGCACGTCAAAGTGCAAGTAGATAAATAGGTACCACTCTGGCAGGAAGGTAAACGGCATTTCCGTGCGCTGCTCCGGTTCGCCAGAAGCGGCTTAGTCCTGCTGGCCACATGACCCGAAAGCTGTACGCCGGCTCCCTCGGCCAGTAACGCGAGATGAGCGCCGCAACCCCAGAGTCGTCCGCGACTGGACTTAACGGTCAGGGGTCCCTTTACCTTTACCTTACCCTTTGACTCCTATCATATCCAAGTTCTTTACTCCTCCAAATTTAATTACTCAGTTTCTCCTGCCCGTGCCAAGTTCCCCCCTTTTTAATCCAGTAACCTTTCCTTTGTTGCTGGGCTGGCACTATTTGGCAGAGCCGGGAAAACAAAGACCTCACTCTTTCAGCGTGTGGCTGCTTATATTCTGGTTCTCTTCAGACCATATAAATCTCTTGCCTCTTATGAAAGTATGTGCCTGCTTCTGAAAATTGGATGAAGGAACTGCAGCCGCGCTTCCTCTTAGCCTCAAAAGTGTCTTTGGCTTGACCAAGCCCTGCTGGATCAGGCCAAGGACCCCTCTATCCTGAAGCCAATGAGAGCTGGACCATAAAGAAGGCTGATCGCCGAAGAATGGATGCTTTTGAATTATGGTGCTGGAGGAGACTCTTGAGAGTCCCATGGACTGCAAGAAGATCAAACCTCTCCATTCTGAAGGAAAGCAGCCCTGAGTGCTCACTGGAAGGACAGATCCTGAAGCTGAGGCTCCAAGACTTTGGCCACCTCACAAGAAGAGAAGACTCCCTGGAAAAGACCCTGATGTTGGGAAAGATGGAGGGCACAAGGAGAAGGGGATGACAGAGGACGAGATGGTTGGACAGTGTTCTCGAAGCGACCAACATGAGTCTGACCAAACTGTGGGAGGCAGTGGAAGACAGGAGTGCCTGGCGTGCTCTGGTCCATGGGGTCACGAAGAGTCGGACACAACTAAACGACTAAACAACAACAATCCTGGCGCCAACCCTATATCTTCAGATAGAAGCTCTCCCCCTGTTATCTGTCTCCAGGGGAGGAGTGGTAAATCGTGACGTGCAGGAGCTCATTGTGGCATCCGGCAGGAAGGGGGCATGGCCGTGCTTGCTGTGTTGCTAGGTATAAATCCCAAATGGCAGCTGGTCCCATAATGCCCAGCTTAATAGAATCAGTTGACAGTCATAGGCTGGGAATATCTGGGTTCTGATCTGTGAGGAAGCTCACTGGGAAACCTGTGTTCGAAATTAGCCAGGCGCGTTTTGCACCTGGCTTGTGACCAAGTGAAGATGCCTGGGTGCCAGGATGGTGCCTGACATCTCCACCATCTGGGGATCATTGGATCTGGACTGTTTTCACGTGCTAATACCCCGTCCTGTAGAATTCTATCAGATATATTTTATCTGCACAATTGGAATGAATTTCTGGAACCAAATTGCTTTTTCTGTACAGCCTGAGCTGAAGCAGTTGCGAATAGAATAGAATAGAATAGAATAGAATAGAATAGAATAGAATAGAAGATTGTCATTGTCCCATTTCATTGTCATTGTCTCATTTTCATTAAAGAAAAGAGGTTGGAATATAGTCTAATATATAAGTGGATTCTCCCTGGATCAAGTGACTTTCCTCCTTAAATCCTTAAAGTTCTTAACCTAGCTCAAGGTTCTCCTCTCAACTATCCAGATGTTTAACTGAAAAATCAATCGGAGTCAGTCCATCATTTGAAAAATAAGCCTTAAGAGCCGTCTTGTCCCAAAATGGGAACTGGGCATTCTGTTTTGGGGACGCGGGTGGTGCTGTGGGTTAAACCACTGAGCCTCTTGGACTTGCTGATCAGAAGGTCGACGCCAGTAAAGCGAGATGAGCACTGCAACCCCAGAGTCGTCCGCGATTGGACCTAGTGGTCAGGGGTCCCTTTACCTTTTAACCTTGGCTTAAGGAGCAAAGTGCCTAGCATATATATCCGAGTTTCTAACAATTTTTTTCTAACAGAGCCAGTGTGGTGTAGTGGTTAAGAGTGGTAGACTCGTAATCTGGTGAACCGGGTTCACGTCTCCGCTCCTCCACATGCAGCTGGTCCTAAACATCTGGAGGGCACCGTGCTGGTAAAGGCTGGGTGTCATATACAAAGGTGGGAGCTCCCTGTGTTGTACAGTTGTGGTTCAGAAGATGAGCTCCTCCTTCCTATTGGCCAGTGCACTTCTGGAGGGGCCTCCCAGTGCGGATCCTTTAGAAGTTTCTCCCAAGAGCTAACACCCTCGCTGAGTCAAAGACAGCTGTCCAAGTTCACTTCCTTTTGAGGGGGCTCCTGCTGAGAGCCAGTGTGGTGTAGTGGTTAAGAGCGGTAGACTCATAATCCAGTGAACCGGGTTCGCATCTCCGCTCCTCCACATGCAGCTGCTGGGTGACCTTGGACTAGTCCCACTTCTCTGAAGTCTCTCAGCCCCACTCACCTCACAGAGGGTTTGTTGTGGGGGAGGAAGGGAAAGGAGAATGTGAGCCGCTTGGAGACTCCTTAAAGGTAAAGGGACCCCTGACAGTTAAGTACAGTTGCGAACGACTGGGGTTGCAGCGCTCATCTCGCTTTACTGGCCAAGGGAGCCGGCGTACAGCTTCCCAGTCATGTGGCCAGCATGACTAAGCCGCTTCTGGCAAAACCAGAGCAGCGCACGGAAATGCCGTTTACCTTCCCGTTTACCTTCCTATTTATCTACTTGCACTTTGATGTGCTTTCAAACTGCTAGGTGGGCAGGAGCAGGGACCGAGCAATGGGAGCTCACCCCGTCGCAGGGATTCGAACTGCCGACCTTCTGATCAGCAAGCCCTAGGCTCTGTGGTTTAACCCACAGCGCCACCTGGGCCCCCTGGAGACTCCTTAGGGTAGTTATAAAGCGGGATATCAAATCCAAACTCTTCTTCTTCATCATCATCATCATCAGTCATGTTCCTGAACCTAGCAAAGACAAGCTAGGTCTCCTCCAGATCCCAAACATACATTTGGCAAATCCCAACAGATGACATCATTTTTCTTGCTGTGACAGGGATACGAAGTTATTCCAAACACTCTTGTTCTATCTAGTCTGTACCTGATAACTGCTGCTGGACCTATCCTCCTCTGTATGTGCATCTAAATCTGCTTTCCCCAACCTAGTGCCATCCAGAGGTTTTGGACTACAGCTCCCATCAGCCCCAGTTGTAGTGCAAAACATCTGGGAGGAACCAGGCTGATGACGGGTGATCTAAACCAAAATGGTCAAAGGCTTGGAAACGATGCCTTATGAGGAACGGCTTAGGGAGCTGGGTATGTTTAGCCTGGAGAAGAGAAGGTTAAGGGGTGATATGATAGCCATGTTCAAATATATAAAAGGATGTCATATAGAGGAGGGAGAAAGGTTGTTTTCTGCTGCTCCAGAGAAGTGGACACGGAGCAATGGATTCAAGCTACAAGAAAGAAGATTCCACCTAAACCTTAGGAAGAACTTCCTGACAGTAAGAGCTGTTTGACAGTGGGATTTGCTGCCAAGGAGTGTGGTGGAGTCTCCTTCTTTGGAGGTCTTTAAGCAGAGGCTTGACAGCCACCTGTCAGGAATGCGTTGATGGTGTTTCCTGCTTGGCAGGGGGTTGGACTGGATGGCCCTTGGGGTCTCTTCCAACTCTAGGATTCTAAACTCTTCTTTAAATGTCACCTCAGCTGGTGCCATGATGAAACCAAAATCGGGAAAGGCCTTTATATATTCCTATTTGTGTTTGCTAAGGCAGAGGGCATAATCCTCTAGGAATTTCTTCCTGCTCAAATCTCATTGAAATAAATTGGAGCTGCTGGTGCAGGAAAACTTTTTCTAGAGGATTGTTCCCCAAAACAAGAAGATGTTTTTGATTACCCTGCTTCGAGGCAGTGAAGCAGTAGATTTGAGTTTTCTGCTCTGCAGATTTTGAGCCGGGGGTTTTCGGAAAAACCTTCAGCCTGACTCTGTCTCCTGAAACAACCACAGCGAAGCTTAGCTGAATGAATTTGCAGAGAAGCCCAAGGCCTTGTTGTGACTTCTGTTAGGATTTAGCAAGACACGACCCAAAAAAGTCTACCAAGTCTGAAGCAAGCAAACAAGCAAAACCCACCAGAATTTTTAGATTAGAGCAACACACTTTGCCACACAGCTCAGATCTGTTGCTGGTGAATTTAGCCCTTTGTAAATCCCTTTGCCATACTTTGGAAAGTGTTTGCTGACGTTGGGCGGCTGCAGTCGCCAAGGACGTTGTTTAGGAAGCTTCAATGAAGGTCAAAGTGGGAAGCATTTTACTGGATTTAGGAGATTAGTTCTTAAGTGGAAAGAAGCTGAGCTTTAAAACTGGGTCTTTCTTGTTCAATTGGTGTGTTTCTCCCTAATTGTGAGAGAGTTGGGGTTGCATCTATCTTGCCTGTTGCAGCACACTGCAAATCATAGAATCCTAGAATCCTAGAGTTAGAAGAGACCCCAAGGGCCATCCAGTCCAACCCCCTGCCAAGCAGGAAACACCATCAAAGCATTCCTGACAGGTGGCTGTCAAGCCTCTGCTTAAAGACCTCCAAAGAAGGAGACTCCACCACACTCCTTGGCAGCCAATTCCACTGTCGAACAGCTCTTACTGTCAGGAAGTTCTTCCTAAGGTGTAGGTGGAATCTTCTTTCTTGTAGTTTGAATCCATTGCTCCGTGTCCGCTTCTCTGGAGCAGCAGAAAACAACCTTTCTCCCTCCTGTATATGACACCCTTTTATATATTTGAACATGGCTATCATATCACCCCTTAACCTTCTCTTCTCTGGGCTAAACATACCCAGCTCCCTAAGCCGTTCCTCATAAGGCATCGTTTCCATGAAGCCTGATGCAACCGTAATCTGTCATGGAGGTTACAGTCAATTAACTCTCCCCCCCCCCCTGCAATGATTGACCTTTGTCTGTTCAAAGGGACAGGATCCGGCTGCTAGAAAAAGGCACCACGGCCGACAAATCCATTTTGCCATTCAAAACGGAGGCAGAGTTTCCACCTTTCCCGAAATGGCCTCTGCCCTGCATTTGTTGGGGGTGAGCAAATGCCGACATGATGGGGCTTGTTAATTAACTGAGCCCTCGGTAGTCTTTTTAATACCCCCAAAACTCACTTTGTCAGCAAATCTGTGTGCTTCCTTCTCTCTCCCCGCTCCCCCCCCCGGCCTATGTTTTAAGTGTCGATTCTTTGCTGCATGTTATGCAACCGAAGCTTTTTCGCAAAATATTTGGCTGCAAATCAAGGGCTCGACTTGAGCTGAAACCGCGTGTGTGAAATTCAAGGAGATGATGATGACGGCCACAATCTTTCTGCAGGAACTGATGACCAGTGCAGATGATGGCAATGCAGCCCTTTGGACAATACTCCATTCCACCTTTTCACGGGTGGAATAAATAACCGAACTCCTTGGCCCCCTTCCTCCCCGCAGTGGATGAACGGCCGTCTGGACGGAGCCTGCGCTCAAAGGCTGAGCTTGTATGGTGGTTCTTTGTGCGCAGGCTTTGTGAAAATCCTTGGACCTGGAGGGGGGGCAGAGGCGTAGGAAACTGCCCAATACATTTTGCCGCCTGAGGCAAACCACAAAACGGCATCTCCTTCCTGTCCGGGGAAGAAGGGGTGAGTGAAGAGCCACATCAGGAACAAGGAGGCAATAATAATAATAATAATAATAATAATAATAATAATAATTATAAATTATTTATACTCCGCCCATCTGGCTAGGTTTACCCAGCCACTCTGGGCGGCTCCCAACAGAATATTAAAAACACAATACAGCATCAAACATTTAAAAACTTCCCTAAACGGGGCCACCTTCAGATGTCTTTAAAAAGTTGTTTATTGCCTTGACATCTGCTGGGAGGGCGTTCCACAGGGCGGGTGCCACCACCGAGAAGTCCCTCTGCCTGGTTCCCTGTAACTTGGCTTCTCATAGTGAGGGAACCGCCAGAAGGCCCTCGGAGCTGGACCTCAGTGTCCGGGCAGAACGATCGGGGTGGAGACGCTCCAGGTATACTGGGCCAAAGCTGTTTAGGGCTTTAAAGGTCAGCACCAACACTTTGAATTGTTCTCAGAAATGTACAGGGAACCAGTGCAGATCTCTCAATATAAAGATCAGCATTGGGATCTGCTGCCCCTGTGGATCCTGCCGCCTGAGGCAGTTGCCTCATCTTGCCTCATGGTTGGGCCGGCCTTGTGCCTTATGCCTGAGGTAGTGTATTGAACGACAACCTACCTCAGGTTGAGGGAAGCTGTATCTACACTTACCTGCAGGGTTTCAGAAACAGGTGCTTTCCCCAGCCCTACCTGGAGACAACAAGGGTTAAATCCAGGGTTATAAATTGCCCAGGCGCCAAACGCATCTTGCGACTGGCACAGGCCCAATGGTGACCACATAGAGATCTCTGGATGGTATGGTATAAACTTATCTTCTTCAGATACGCTGTAAGCCTCCCAGAGTGGCTGGGCAAACCCAGCCAGATGGGCAGGGTATAAATAATAAAATTATTATTATTAGTTACCGAAAAGATAACTCCTAAGATTTGTGCGATGAAAGGCATAGAACCAGCAAAGCAATTTTATGCAGCCTGGCGGGACGTTTCAAACACTGACCTGCACAACTCCTTATCTGCACCCTAGAAAGAAATATGGCTCTCCTAAATTATGTGTTAGTTTAATGTACATATGTAGACTTGTACCATCTCTTTGTAGAATCATAGAATTGTAGAGTTGGATGGGACCCCAGGGGTCATCTAGTCCAACCCCCTGCAATGCAGGAATCTCAGCTAAAGCATCCAAGGAAGGAGAGTCTGTCACCTCCAGAGGGAGACCGTTCTACTCTCGAGCAGCTCTTACTGTCAGAACGTTCTTCCTGGTGCTGAGTCCGGAATCTCCTTCATTGCAACTTGAATCCATTGGATCTGGTCCTCCGCTCCGGAACAGGAGAAAAAGCTCCCTCCCTCTTCCATGTGACAGCCCTTGAGATATTTGAAGGTGGCTGTTGTCATATCTTCTCCTCAGTCCCCTCTTTTCCAGGCTAAACATACCCAGCTCCTTCAACCGTTCCTCATCAGGCTTGGTTTCCAGACCCTTGATCATCTCGGCTGCCTTCCAGCTTGTCAGTATCCTTCTTCAATTGTGGCACCGCATCTCTCTGATGACTTTGCGTGCTCTAGTGTTAAAATTAAAGAAAGAAAGAAATGCAGTTTTATAACACTTTAGTATCTGAGGCATTTTTATGCACACAGGTGGTGAGAGGAAGAAGGGTTTGGATTTGATATCCCGCTTTCTCACTACCCGAAGGAGTCTCAAAGCGGCTCACATTCTCCTTTCCCTTCCTCTGTGAGGTGAGTGGAGCTGAGAGACTTCACAGAAGTGTGACTAGCCCAAGGTCACCCAGCAGCTGCATGTGGAGGAGCGGAGACGCGAACCCGGTTCACCAGATTACGAGTCTACCACTCTTAACCACTACACCACACTGGCTTTCTGAGGCTTTCTTCAGTAGAATCCAGTAAGAGCTACTACGTGTAATTTATCCCGATGGTCTTCCTGTCGAAAATGTTTCCTTGCTCTCCACACCTCCAGGATTATATGAACCAGGTTTGAAACCCTTGATGTCTGCGTAATCTCACAGAATTCAGACAACGCGTCTCTGCTCCCTTCCAATTATTTTCAGGTTATGTGTTTTATCTCCGGAAGAGAGAGATTGGGCAGCAGGCAAGTCCTTCAATTAATCTGGGTCTGAGAGAAAAGCAGGAGGGGATACAGAATCCAGCCCCTGGCCATAAAACGGGGCGACAGCCTATATCGCTCATTAAGGACCAGAGACCTGCAGCCAAAGATTTGGTACTTGCCTGTGCTCAGAACCGGTGAACGGCTTCTAAAATTTGGGAATCACATATAATAATGTTCAAGTGTCCCTGCGTCCACTGTGTGTCAGTGGAACTGCGCGAGTGCGCATGTCCCACAGGGACGCACGGATTGGAGAGCTCTACTTCCCCCCCCAACAGGGACGCAGGCATTGGAGCGGCCGGAGAGGGGGGCGTGTCCGGGAGGCAGCGGCGGCGCACGCACGTTGTCAGTTGGGGCAGCGCCGCTGCCTTGCACGGAGCCGCCTCCTCCGGCCGCTGCCGCGCTCCTTCTCTCCCCCGGCCGCGCCGATCACGCGAGCCCCCGGCGTCACCCGAGGCCTACCCGCCCGAAGCCGCCGCCGGGGACGCCTGTCAGCTGCAGTCAGCCGCCAGCCTCTGCCGCCTCCTGCCGCCTCCTCCTCCTCTAGCGCCCGTTATTGTAGCGGGCTACCTTCCACTAGTGTGAGAATAAAGATCCGGTGGTCAATCATCTCAATTTAACCCTTTGAACCGGCACCTTCTGTCACTGTTATTCCAGAGTTGCGAGTTCGAGTCCTGCATCCTGGAGTGGCTTCAGGCCAATTGTTTTGCTTCCTTTCTTGCAAAATGAGGATAGCAGCTTTCCTACAAATGGTATGGGGATACAGACAAGGCTTGAGTAGACCTTGGAGGTGCAATAGAAATAAACCATTGTTGTTGTTTTTTTAAAGGATAGAAGTCAATAACTAATGGTTGAAAGCCCTTCAGTGGCGCTCCTTTTCCAATCCCCTATTCCATGAATTGTTTGTGCCCCAGTAATATTCTGTAGGGGGGAAAGGACCCTGATAGTAGCTTAAGGGGCCTTTCTCCCATGTAGGTCATAGCATAGCCAGCAGCCACCATTAAAAGGCTAATGGGTGCCATCAATGGGGTTAGAAACTTGCTCCAGCCTAGTATCAGTTGCATCCCACAAAGATAGATAGATCTTTATTTCGGCTATAAGCCCACAGAAATAGAATAGCTTAAAACATAAAACATAAAAACACAGATACACATTTCTGGTACATAAATAAATCCTATATAATAAAGTCCCTGTGTCCCTGCGTGCGTCCGTGTGTCAGTGTAAATTTTCCACTGAGCATGTCCTATAGGGACGCAGGGATTGGACGACGCAGAGACTTCGGGCCTCGGATTGGCCGGGAGCGGACGAGGGCGGGGCTGTGCCTTTCCGGGGCGAGGGAGATAGGAAAAGTGAAGAGTGACAACATGCACGAACACTCAGAGGTAAATAGTGATGGGTTCTGGGTAGGGAAAGGGCTATAAGGGAGGATAGAGGTAGGAAAAGGGTAGAGGGGACAGAGGTAGAAAAGGAGTAGAGGGACCTCAGAGGTAGGAAAGGGGTAGAGGTGCCACAGAGGTAGGAAAGGGGTACATGGGCCACAGAGGTAGGAAAGGAGTAGAGGTACCTCAGAGGTAGGAAAAGGGTAGAGGTGCCACAGAGGTAGGAAAGGGGTACATGGGCCACAGAGGTAGGAAAGGAGTAGAGGTACCTCAGAGGTAGGAAAGGGGTAGAGGTGCCACAGAGGTAGGAAAGGAGTAGAGGTACCTCAGAGGTAGGAAAGGGGTAGAGGGGGCCACAGAGGTAGGAAAGGGGTAGAGGGACCTCAGCCTGCTTTTACAAATGTTTCACCACATATCTTCTAGCGCCCGTTAATTTAACGGGCTGAACGTTTACTAGTATAGCTATAAAACACCACCACAATTAGGGGGCACAATCTTTAAGTATATCACTATTACAATTTCAAAGAATAGTTAAAAATAATATGTTAAAATATCAATAATCATGTAACATTCTAGCTCGTCTCTTATACGAGAGAACTGAAATCAGAAATCTTGCTACCTGCAGTGTTCTGTGCGGGTCATTGTCTTGCAGCACTCATGCTAAATGAGATTCAGGTGGTTTATTAGCAATCTCCAAGATTATTGGATTCAGAATGCTGGTCCGAGCTGCAGTGTACAGGGGGCAATTAAACAGCATATGGTAAAGGGATTCTATTGATTTATTATTGCAAGCACATAAAACGGAAACTTGGCCTTTAGAGAACCTGTGACTCATTGGATGGAAACACATTGAACCTGGGGCCATCCCACAAAGATCCTGACACCACGACCCTTTTGGACATGTCTAGCAGAAGTCAGGAAAGACAGATGTCCCCCCCCCCCCAACAATCCTGCTCTCCAAAGCCACGATCTTCACTGGCTCAACTTTGCTGGAACGTGTCCCTGAACTCTCTTGGTCGTCCAGACGGAGAATAGAGAGGCCCGGTTGTGCTGAAACAAAACTACTGCACAAATATTACAATTGCCTCCGTTGATCTGCCTTGCTTTTGCCTCTGGCCCCACCCACAAGACCCCTCAGAAGATTCTCCATAAATGAATGGGGTGAAAAGGCCTCCGTTGTGTTAGGGCTGCTGTACCCAAGGCTACCACTCTGTAGGGACTGAATCTTGCGGTTGAAAACTGGCTCTTTGAGGGTGGTGGGCAATTCTCAGCCTCCGACAGCCATTGGCTGAGCTGCTCTGATGTCATAGAAGGCTTCAAACTTGATCCATGCTGTTGCAATGAAGGGGAAATGGGTGCCTGGTTTTTGCAATATTTTTTTGTAACAGGGATGGAGGTGGCCGTGTTCTGCAAGGGGACGGAAAAGGAGATTGGGGGTAGGGGGCTGAGGGCTTTGAGGCAGGGTCTTGCAAAGGACCTAGCAATGAGCAACAGGTTCTTTGTGGTGGTTGGGTCACTTATCCCAGTACTGGAGAGTTGACTGATCTATTGATTGCTCGATTCTGATTGCTGGACTTTTCTGCAGTGCCCATTTCACAGAGCGGGGGAGTCGAGTCACAGGGAGAGCCATTCCACAACTATGGAGGAGCTGTGGGTGGATCGGAACCCATTTCCCTAGTGCCAGTTACTTATCACTGGGTCACGTCAGCGCATGTGTGTCCTCCCGTCTGCTGTGCCAGCCTCAGCTAACGTGGGTCCTCTCGTTCCAGGGCTCGGTGGACTGCCCCAACCTGGAGTTTGAGTATGGGGACTCCGACGTCTATGCTGCCGAACTGTCAGGTAAAATGGTGCATGCGGGGATGGTGGCGCACTGAGGAAGGGGAGCTCAAAAGAACAGAAGGAGAGCCTCCAGCTGGATCAGGCCCGTAGCCTGTCTAGTCCAGCATCCTCTTCTCACAGTGGCCAACCAGATGCCTCAATGGGAAACCGACAGGCAGGATTCGAGCACTGCCGCGGATAGCCATTGTGGCTGGTCGCCAAGAGCCTTCTCCACCTTCATGAGTCTGCCTCATCCACACACTTTTCCTGGGGCCACACCCCTTCCCCTTGGGCCACACCCCTCTGGACCACACCCCTTCTCCTAGGCCACACCTCTCTGGACCACCCCTTCCCCCTGGCCACACCCCTTCCCCTAGGCCACACCTCTTTGGACCACACCCCCTCTAGAGCACCCCTTCCCCTGGCCACACCCCTTCCCCTAGGCCACACCTCTCTGGAGCACACCTTTCCCTGACCACACCCCTTCTAGGCCACACCTCTCTGGAGCACACCTTTCCCTGGCCACACCCCTTCCCCTAGGCCACACCTCTCTGGGCCACACCCCCTCTGGAGCACACCTTTCCCTGGCCACACCCCTTCCCCTAGGCCACACCTCTCTGGGCCACACCCCCTCTGGAGCACACCTTTCCCTGGCCACACCCCTTCCCCTAGGCCACACCCCTCCGGAGCATACCTTTCCCTAGCCACACCCCTTTCTCCCAGGCCACACCCCTCACCTGCCCTGCTTCGCACCTTCCTTGAGCACTTTTGCCAGACTGGGATGTTTTCTTGATCCTTAACTGTTTGATGCGTCTTGTTTGTGTCGATGGAGGTTACAATCAGTCCATATCAGTTTATTGTTCTAGCCAAAGGCCGCGACAAACCCTCAGCAACAGGAACAATAAAACAATGCAAATTGCAGCGGATGGAGGACAGAGTGGGAGAGTCTGTCCGTCTGTCTGTCTGTCCGCCCATCCGTGTGCAGAAACTGGCCTTCTGAACAAAAGTAAAATTCACATCCGTCGCTCCACCCACATTTAATCAGTTATTTATTTCATAATATTTATATCCACTTGGTTCTTTTAAAAAAACAACAACCCGAAAACCTCAAAGCAGTCTCCAAAAAAATAAAACAATAAAACGTAAGAACAATCCACAGGCCTGCGTTAAAACATACAAAGGTTAAAATACGGAAGCCGGTTGAAATCAGACCAACTTTCTAAGCATCTGGGTCGGCTTGTCCAAACAGAAATGTTTTTTAGCAGCCCAGGTAGTGGGGAATATTCTAAAAAAAAAAATAATGAAATTGCATTTGGCGTTCCAAACTGTTGATGAAAATGCAGATGTAAAACAGAAAACCTCCGCGTGTATCGGCACGAAACTGCCCTGCCTCTCTCTGCCAATGTCGGCCAGCTGTTCTCTTCCGTGGGGCGGATTAGTTTATTTGACGAGGTCGTTTTCCAGGATATTGAAAGCTTGGGATTTGGATGTCTTCCGTCAGCTGGTTGCCCACCCCGCTGTGTCTGCAGCTAGCAGAAGAAACAAACCCATCACTTCTTATCTTTCTTAAACGTGTACATGTCAGGATTTGCAGCAAGGAGAGAGGCCCCGCTGCATAAGAACTGCCCAAGAAGTAATTAAGCTTAAGTTCTGCACCAGCTGAGTAAATGTAGAAATCCCCCCCCCCCATACTCTGCTGCTGTCTTTCCTCTGCTTGCTCCGCTGACATAGATTTCTAGGCTGTAAGCTCCTTGGGGCAGAGAGCTAAATTTCCATTCATAGCTTTCCCACTGTGCCTTATAAAAGCACCAGGCTTAGCCTGAGTCCCACGCAGTGCCGGATTTACGTATAAGCTCAACAAGCTACAGCTTAGGGCCCCACTCTCTTGGGGCCCCCCAAAAAAATTAAAGGGGAAAAAACCTGGATGTACATTTCCAAAATATAAGATAAAAAACAAATAAAATAAAACCTACATACAGCAACTGTGTTTTGTGTTGAGTAGGCTCCTGTGATGTAAGTCATGGGCCCCGCCTGCTAGCCTGCTCCCTAAAATATCACTGGTTTGCTCCTTTCTATATATAGGGTGCCTACATTCTGCATGGACTGGTTGCATGGCCACATGGGCAAATGGCTATTAGGTCCATAGATTACCATATAGCATTTATTCAACACAAAAAAACAGCGACCATTTGTTGTTGACAAAGGACAGCTGGACATAGAAAGGGCCCCATTGCCTTCAGTAGCTTAGGGCAGGCATAGGCAAACCTGGCCCTCCAGATGTTTTGGGACTACAACTCCCATGATCCTTAGCTAACAGGACCAGTGGTCAGGGATGATGGGAATTGTAGTCCCAAAACATCTGGAGGGCCGAGGTTGCCTATGCCTGGTTTAGGGCCTCATCAAACCTAAATCCGGCCCTGGTCCCATGTTTGAATTTAGGGGAGTGATGCCTGGGGGAAGGAAGATTTGGGATATGGCTCCACGTCTGTGGGAATCGCCCCCACCCCTGCCAAGGCTTGCCAGGCACCATTTTCATAGAATCACAGAATTGCAGAGGGGACCCTGAGGATCATCTAGTCCAGCCCCCTTTAGTGCAGGAAGTTGCGGCATCTTTGATGCAGGGCAAACGCCTTGGAAACATTTACCCTTCCGTTTCCACGCATAACGTGAGCTAGATTAGGGTTAAACCCTTGGATGGAATTATCCGAATTGCTGCTTCTGTTGTGTTATTTTTGTAGTGTTTTTAAATGTTTGCTGTGCTTTTTCTCTGTTGCCCTGAAGGGGAAACCTGGAAATTGTTGTTCAATTTATGCAGTGGTTTTTTCTGGGGGTACGTGTACCCCTAAACATTTTGTGAATCTAAGTTTGGCCTCATTGAAGGGCAGTATTTCAATATGAGTAGGAAAATAAGAGTACCCCTAAACATTTTTGTTTTAGAAAAAAGACAGCACTGAATTTATATACCACCCTACCGGTATATACCCGCAGGGCGGTTCACAACATAAAATCACAATATAAAAACACAAAATGCATAATAAAAATGAAAACGGCCCAATAACCCCCTTCCCAAAATCTTCTATAGAGAATAGACCCATAAGATCAGCATTTCTGGTACTGTCTCTTATGAGACGGGACGTGGGTGACGCTGTGGGTTAAACCACAGAGCCTAGGGCTTGCTGATCAGAAGGTTGGCAGTTCGAATCCCCGTGACGGGGTGCGCTTCCGTTGCTCAGTCCCTGCTCCTGCCCACCTAGCAGTTCGAAAGCACGTCAAAGTGCAAGTAGATAAATAGGAACCGCTCTGGCAGGAAGGTAAACGGTGTTTCCGTGCGCTGCTCTGGTTCGCCAGAAGCGGTTTAGTCATGCTGGCCACATGACCGGGAAGCTGTACGCCAGCTCCCTTGGTCAGTAAAGCGAGATGAGCGCCACAACCCCAGAGTCAGACACGACTGGACCTAATGGTCAGGGGTCCCTTTACCATTTACCTTATTAGACATTTTTAAATCTCTCTGCTATCTGCGTATGTGTAGGGTCGCTGTTTTTAATGCACAGTTTGCTATTTTACTGGTTTATTACGTTGATTTTATCCTTTAAGCTGCCTTGTTATTCTGTATGGAAGGCACTCCATAATGGTTTAATTCAGGCATAGGCAACCTTGGCTCTCCAGATGTTTTGGAACTACAACTCCCATGATCCCTAGCTAAGAGGGATAGTGGTCAGGGATGATGGGAATTGTAGTCCGAAAACATCTGGAGAGCCAAGGTTGCCTATGCCTGGTTTAATTAATAAATAAATTGGTGCTTCAATATACTATCATTATTTTATTATTATCAAGACCCTCGGTTCAGCAATATATTTAGTTCCAGCAGTATTTCACTCTTACTTCCGAAAGTTACACTCCGGAATTCTTTTCTTTCTTTCTTTTTAAATAATCTTTATTATACATCATTTTACATAGAACTTAACAAATACATTACATTGCGTACATATATTACATATAATACACGCCCAACATACCTACATATCCTGTGTGTACACCTCAAATATTAGACTTCCAACTCTTCTCTTTATACTTTACTGCCAATCTTAACTCTGTACGTATTTCCTGTTAGTTATTCTACTTTTCCTTACATTTAACTAATCAGATTTTAGTATGCCTTCCCTCAGTTTTCAAGATCTAATCCATATCTGCCAGGAAACTTACGTTATCCGTATAACTGTTAAGATATTCTTTGAAAGTTAACCATTCTTTATTAAATTTCCGAATAGTATTTCCTCTTATTCTCCCTGTTAGTTTTGCAAATATTCAATCGAATGATCGAAAACTCCGGGATTCTTTGCTGCAGCAAGTGATACACTCCCCTCCCCATTTTCTGCAAATAATTTAAATTCCTTATTTATTTCAGTTGCAGTGTCCAGAAAACTACTGTACTAGTTGCAAACCTCTCTCTCTCTCTTTTCTCAACTGCTTTTAAAATAGACATCTGTTGCATGCCAGGTCACTCTGGGACCACAACATCGTCAGTAAGAGGATGTGTAATAATATCACGCTGTATTTATAGAGAACCCTTCATCTCCAAGGATCGCGGTGGCCCAAGCGTGTGCCAGTCGCGCTGGCAAGGGAAGACTCTGGGCAACGTTGGCGCGATGCCACCTGGGAAGCGGGAGACAGAGGGTCCGGAAGAATAGGGCGGGTGTCGGCGTAGAGCAGGGGTCAGCAACCTTTTTCAGCCGTGGGCCGGTCCACCATCCCTCAGACCATGTGGTGGACCGGACTATATTTTGGAAAAAAAAAAATGAACGAATTCCTGTGCCCCACACATAACCCAGAGATGCATTTTAAATAAAAGGACACATTCTGCTCATGTAAAAACACGCTGATTCCCAGACCGTCTGCGGGCCAGATTGAGAAGGCGATTGGGCCAGATTTGGCCCACGGGCCTTAGGTTGCCTACCCCTGGCGTAGATAGAGCATCTTCCCCGCTTTCCGCCTGTTGGGAGCACCTGACATTGAGTTGGCTCTTTTGGCCCCGGAGTCCGAGAAGCTCGGTTGGTAGAGCACGAGACTCTGAATCCCAGGGTCGTGAGTTCGAGCCTCACGTCGGGAAAAAGATTCCTGCATTGTGCGGGGTTGTGCTAAATGACCCTTGTGGTCCCTTCCAGGGTGAATTTGATTTAAATCAAATCGATTTAAATCACTAGTCGGTAAGACTTGATTTAAATATTTTTTTATTTTACAGAAAGACTCGTTCTTGCTGGTATAATCTTAATATTTACAACCATTTTTGGGAATAATAAATTATCAGAGTAGTTTTTACAGTTATATCAGAAATTACTGATTTGGTTATGCTATTAGAAATACATAGACAGATAATTATGAAATTATTGTGAGGTTTAATAAGTTAACCGTTTATATTTGGACAGCTTTTCTACTGCACTTTATCGGAAGGAAAAAAACAATCATTTCCTTAATAACAATTTTTAACAATTTCTTTACGGTAACTAAAGGAATAACATGATGCGGTTAAACAATTAAACAACAACAACAACTTAGACTTGAGTTTTAACGCACGTGAAAAACTTAAAACAAATCCTTATTTCCTGATAAATAGCCTTTGGACTATAGTGTAACTTAAATAGAAAACTATCTTTAGAAAGGTTTTTCCTCCAAAAACATGTTATTTTAAAAATCTGATTTAAATAAAAAATTTAAAAAATCTGATTTAAATAAATAAATAAAAATCCGATTAAATAAATAAATAAAAATCCGATTAAATAAATAAATAAAAATCCGATTAAATAAAAAAAATTTTTTTAATAAAAAAGAATCATTGATTTTTTAATCCATCCTGGTCCCTTCGATGATTCTATATAAGATGGGATAGTAGCTCTCTGAGGTGACATCCGTACCACGCATTTAAAGCCTGTAGCTTTCCTGGTTTGCATGCTAAGGGTGCTAGGAATTGCAGCTCTGTGAGGGGTGAGCTACAGCATTAAGAACAAAAGAAGTTGCAGGATCAGGCCAAAGGCCCATCAAGTCCGGCATCCTGTTCTCCCGTCCTGTGGTTTCCAGCAGCCGGGATTCAGAAACAGTTACTGCCTCCGCAGGCAGGATTTGAACGCAAGAGCAACCCTCTCCTCTCCTGCCGTTTCCAGGAACTAGGAGTTCCAGAAGCATTGCTGGCTAGTAGCCATTGATAGCCTGCTCAGCCACGGATTTGTCCAAACCTCTTTTAAAACCATCCGCAAGTTGGCCATCGCTGCCTCCTGTGGCGGGGAGTTCCGCAGGTTAACTCTGCACTGTATGGAGAAGAGCTTGTGTAGCCTTATCGACCTTTCTGGGATGCGCGTTGCTCCCGGCGAGGGAGGAAAGAATCAAAAGACTTCTGAGGTTTGCAGAGAAAGAGCTTTATTCTCTGTGTTCCGGAGAACAGAGAAGGCACTGCGTGGTTTGGTTCACAGCAAGAGCGCCCAAATGCTGTTTGCATGCAGCTTTTATACACTTTTACCACGGAGTTCTGTAAACCTTATAAGGAAGATCCTTCCTCCTTCCATATAAGGTTCTATAACCTTATAAGGAAGTTCCTTCCTCCTTCTACATAAGGAATAACCTCATAAGGTTCTGTAGCCTTATAAGGAAGTTCCTTCCTCCTGCACTTTGGCTGGGCCCTTGTGCGTAATCTTTCAACAGCTCTTATCTTGCCCTTCTACTGTGGTTTAGCCTGTTTCCCAGTGACGCATGCAGGGGCGTTCCTAGCCCCTTGGCTACCCGGGGCGGGAAGCCAAGAGGCACCCCCGGGGGCGTGGCGGCGCATGCGCGTCATGACGCATGCGCACAGTGTGATGCCCCGCCCCCAGGGATGCCGGGCAAAGCCGCTGCCCGTCACCCCCTTGGAGCCGCGGCGGCACAAGCCGCCGCCGCCCCAAGGGATGCCCCCAGGTGCCGGACGGGCAGCGGTTCGGGAGCCCCTGCAGGCTGCAGAGTCTCCCGAAGCCGCTGCCCGTCACCCCCTTGGTACGCCGCGCCGCCATGAGCCGCCGCTGCCCCAAGGGGTGTCCCCGGGTGCCGGACGGGCAGCGGCTTTGGGAGTCTCTGCTGCAGCCCGCAGAGAGCCTGAAGCTGCCACCGGGGCTCCGTGGGCGGAGCGCGAGTCAGGGCAGGGAGAGGGGCGGGCCAGCGCTGGCCCGCCCCTTTCCATTCCCCAGCTCTGCAAGCCAGCGGCGGGGCTATTTTCGGCGCTGCGGGGGCGAAGCTGCAGGGGCGGCCAGCGAAGGGGGGTGACACCGCTCCTCGCTGGCCGCCCCTGCGGCTCCACCCCGGCATTGCCGAAAATAGCCTTAAAAAAAAAAAATTTTTTTTTAAATTAAAAAAAAACATTTTTTTTAAATTTAAAAATAAATAATTTTTTTTAAAAAAAAGTGCCCAATTTGTCACCCTCCCCAGGGTGGCACCCAGGGCGGCCCGCCCCCTCGCCCCCTTGCTACGCCCCTGGACGCATGTCCTGAGACCTTGTTGCTAATCTTGCCGTCCTTGTGTCTGGTTTGTGTTCTTTGCCTCAAGCTAATGGAAGTAAAAGTTCATGATACTGCTGGAGCCTTCCCTATGAATTTAGGGAATGTGAGGCCTCATGCAAAGGGGTTTGTAAAATAGGAATTTCAGGTTAGGCTAACCTCCTTCTTCACTTGCTTTTTGCTTGTCCTGAACCTTCCAACATCCCGCTTCCTTGGAGTTCTAGTGTTATAGGGGAGAGAGGAACTCGTTTTTCTATCCACATTCTCTGTGCCATGCCTGATTTTTTAAACTTCTTAGTCTCCTTTTCTCTAGACTACAAAGCATTATGGCACTGGCAGTTTAAATTTCGATTCTTTTCAATCGCTGCTTTGGGGAGGGTCCTTGGCATGTGTGTGTGTGTGTGTGTGTGTTTGTGTTTGTGTGCATGCATGTTCATGCGATTGCCAAGCCCTCTGCAAGCGGGACTTCCTATTTTTAGCTCAGGGGGCCTCTTGTTGCTGGCGGGGCTGGTATGCAAACGGATTAGACCAATTCATTGGGGAGAAGGCTATCGGTGGCTCCTAGCCACAGTGGCTATGCTCTGCCCTCCACGGTTGAAGGCAGGAACCTTCTGAACTCCCGTTGCTGGAAACCTCAGAAGGGGAGAGTTGGTATTGTGTTCGAATCCTGCTTGCGGGTTTCCCACAGGTGAGTGCTCAGCCGCTGTGGGAGTAGGATGCTGGGTTAGTTGGGCCATTAAAAAAAACACAACCAACTGATAAAAGAAAGGACAGAGAAGAGGAAATGCTTCTTAATGTAGTGCATAGTTAATCTATGGAACTCATTCCCGCAGGAGGCAGCGATGGCCACTGATTTTGGACGGATCTAAAAGCATCATCTGGAAAGCCATGGGTTAGAAGCGTAGAATTGTAGTTCTCACATTTCAAGCCAGGCATAGGCAAACTCGGCCCTCCAGATGTTTTGGGACTACAACTCCCATCATCCCTAGCTAACAGGACCAGTGGTCAGGGATGATGGGATTTGTAGTCCCAAAACATCTGGAGGGATGAGTTTGCCTATCCCTGTTTCAAACCTCAACTTCCTTCCTCCTCTTTCTGTGGTTCGTTAAATTTATTCTTCTCATTTCCTGCACATTGAGTTAGAGCTATTGTTAAAGTGTTGAAATGTATATAAATGGAAACTACAGTATAAATAAGAATCCTAGAATTGTAGATGTGAAAGGGACCCCAAGGGTCATCTAGCCCAACCCCCCTGAATTGCAGGAATCTCTTGCCCAACATGGGGCCCGAACCCGTGGCGCTGTATGAAGAGTCTCGTGCTCTACCCACTGAGCTACCTTGCTTGCCCTGCTGTTAGGATGGGCAGGGATGGTGGCGCCGGCAGGTTCTGATCCATCTCCCCCTCTTTCCCTCTTCTCCGACAGAACTGTACAGCTACACGGAAGAGCCGGAGTTTGCCGCCAACAGGAAGTGCTTTGAGGAGGATTTCCAAACACAAGGTATCCTCTTTTTTTGGGGGGGGGGGCGCCAACCTCTTGGCTCCCCCAGCATCTATTCATTTCTTGCATTTATAACCTGCTGTTTCTCCAAAGAGCTCAAAGTGGCGTACGTGGCTCTCCCCCTCCTCCTTTAATCCCTTCCCCACAACAACCCTCCGAGGTAGGCTTGGCCGAGAGGCAGTGGTTGGCCCCCAAGATCCCCTCTAGGGAGCCTCACGGCTGAGTGGGGATTCGAACCCTGGTCTCTTAGACCTTAGCCCGACACTCTGGCCAATGCACCACACTGACTGTAGCTCAGCAGTTGAGTACACCTGCTTGGCATGCAGAAGGGTTCAATCTCTCGTGGCATCTCCAGGAATGCTCCCTGTCCTGAAGACCTGCTGCCCGTCAGTTTCGATAATGCCAAGCCATGTTCCTTTGCGCCAAATCCAGTGTCGGAAGAATTCTAAACCTGGAATGAGCGCTGTGATCTTTGCATATTCTTGGTGAACACCTTAATTTTTGTGCTTCCATGGAATTGCTTTTTCCACGGTGTTGTCCAGGCAAAAGGAGATTTTTATGCCTGCCTTCCACACCCTGGTACCCACTAGATGTTTTGACTATAGTTCCTGGCATTTGACCGTTACGAGAAAAACCAGCTGCTTTGCCAGGCAATGACTAATTGTTGTTGTTGCTATTACAGTGGACGCTCAGGTTGTGAACGCGATCTGTGTGGGAGGCGCGTTCGCAACCCGCAGCGTTCGCAACCCGCGCCACAGCGTCTGCGCACGCACGTGACGCAATTCGGCGCTTCTGCACATGCTCAAAGCGCAATTTAGCGCTTATGCACGTGCGCGAGCGCCGAAACCCAGAAGTAACGCGTTCCAGTACTTCTGGGTTCGGTGCGTCCGTATCCTGAAAACGCGCAACCCGAGGTATGACTGTCTTTATTTCATTTACCGTATTTTTCGCTCCATAACGCGCACCGGACCATAACGCGCACCTAGTTTTTTGAGGAGGAAAGGGGGAAAGCCCCCCTTTTTGAGGATCAGTTCAAAGTTGTGCATCTTCTTTTGGAAGAAGAAAAGCCCCATTTGCAAAAGGATCAGCTCAAAGTTGTGCTGCTGCTTTTGCAAAGGAGAAAAGACCCATTTGCAAAAGAAGCAGCTCAAAGTTGTTGTGCTGCTGCTTTTGCAAAGGAGAAAAGAAAGGGCTTTGAGCTGATCCTTTTGCAACTGGGGCTTTTCTTTGCAAAGAAAAGCCCCAGTTGCAAAAGGATCAGCTCAAAGCCCTTTCTACAGTTTCCAAACAGATAATCTAATCAGCCAGTCACATGTCGCTGGGGAAACCAACAGCCTCCTCTGCAGGAGGACCTTATCTCTCTTCCCGATCTCTTTCTTCTCTGCAGCGACCTTATCTCTCTTCCCGATCTCTTGCTGATCAGCTGTAAAGCGGCAGCCTTTCAACACCCCCTTCTCTCTTTGTAAAAGAAAAAGCTCGGTCTTCTTTTGGTCCCTGGGCAATTCAGCTCCAGGGACCATGCATTCGCTCCATAACGCACACAGACTTTCCCCCTTCCTTTTTAGAAGGAAAAAAGTGCGCGTTATGGAGCAAAAAATACGGTATATTCCATCCTTCCTCCCCAAGGTGGCAAAGAGATATAAAGCTTTTTTTTAAAAAAAGCAGAAACATTCTCAAGCCAATTAAGGAAATTACAATTAAAAGCGTCTAAAAACTTTTAGAAACTTTCTAAAAGCAATCACAATTAAAAGCATCCATCCGCCCAGTGGTTTTGGAGATGTCTAGAACAGGATTCTTCAGCCACCAAATGCCTGTTTTCTCATTTCTCCTGGAAGTTAATAGCGATGGAGACAGGTGCACCTTCCCAGGGAGGGCATGCCACGAGCGAGGAGCCACCGCAGAAAAGGCCCTGCCATGGTTCAGTGCCAACCAGGGAGCTCCTGGTGGAGTTAGTTGAACTCCTGGAAAGGAGCTAGGGAAAAGAGAGAGGGGGGCCATTTGGCAGTGGTGTTCAGACTTTGGTTTTTTGGGGTCCTTCCTTTCCGACAGTGAAGGACAAGCAGTGGTCGGAGCTGGACGTGGCTCGGCAGAAGGCCTACGTGATGCGGCTCCTGGATGGTCTGGAAGTGGTCAACCGGGAGAAGAGGCTGAAAGTCGCCCGGGCGATCCTCTACTTGGCACAAGGTAACCGCAGGCCCCAAGCGCCCGGGAGTCGTCTTGGTCTGGGTGAAAATGGCAGCCCAATTGCAGCGTGCTTTTGGGACAGAACGTTTTCTCTTTAAGAGGAAGAAAATGAAATGTATTGTTGAACACAAGCCCAAATCACAGGTACAGTGGTACCTTGGCTCTCGAACTTAATCCCTTCCGGTAGTCCATTCGACTCCCGAAACAGTTTGAAAACTAAGGTGCGGCTTCCGAAAAAATGTTCGCAAACCAGAACACTCGCTTCCGGGTTTGCGGCGTTCAGGAGCCGATTTGTTCGGGAGCCAAGCCATCCAACCAAGGTACCACTGTAGTATTTAAAGCAGTGTTCCCCAACCTTGGGCCTCCAGCTGTTTTCGGACTACAATTCCCATCATCCCTGACCACTGGTCTTGCTAGCGAGGGATGATGGGAGTTGTAGTCCAAAAACAGCTGGAGGCCCAAGGTTGGGGAACACTGCTTTAAAGGAGAATGTTTGTATCCCAGGTTGGTTATACTCAGGAGTAGACCCGCTGACATTAATGAACATGACTAACTTGAGTCTCTTGCGTCGGACCCTGGAGGTACAACATAAATGGTTGTTGTACCTCGTAGTCCGTTAGCCTCCTGGATTGGTCTAATCCTTAAGAAATCTCTGAGTTGATGCCCATCACTATTTCCTGTGCTCTGAATCGCCCAACATCCAACCGAATTTGGATTTCCCTGAGTCCTGGTGTCATGAGAGAGGGAGGAAAACCTTTCTCTCTCTCTCTCTCTCTCTCCACTTTCTCTGCATCATGCATCTGTTGAGCGTGTGGAGGAAAACTTAAACATGGTGCAGAGTTCCCAAAATATAGACCAGCAGGGGCAATTAATATTTCATCCAGCAGAGCTTTACTGCTAAAGGTAAAGGTAAAGGGACCCCTGACCATTAGGTCCAGTCGTGTCCAACTCTGGGGTTGCGGCGCTCATCTTGCTTTATTGGCCGAGAGCTGGCGTATAGCTTCCGAATCATGTGGCCAGCATGACTAAGCCGCTTCTGGCGAACCAGAGCAGCGCACGGAAACGCCGTTTACCTTCCTGCCAGAGTGGTACCTATTTATCTACTTGCACTTTGAGGTGCTTTGGAACTGCTAGGTGGGCAGGAGTAGGGACCGAGCAACAGGAGCTCACCCCGTCGCGGGGATTCGAACCGCCAACCTTCTGATCGGCAAGCCCTAGGCTCTGTGGTTTAACCCACAGCGCCACCCGTGCCCCAGCTTTACTGCTACTGAAGGCAAATGAGCATCATGGTCACAAATCCAATACATTCAGGATCTGCACTGTCCGTAAGAAATCCAGTTGCAGCAGACTTATCTTAAACTAACTTAGAACTTATAATAAGACTAAACCTTGACACTAAGCATACAGAACAGAGCACCACACCAGAACAAAGACATAGGAAGAGAAAGAGAAAGTGAAATGCAGACCCCTTCTGGCCTTTTTTTATAGTCAGCATGACCTTGACAGAAAGAGATAACAGAAACAGTTTAAGCCAGCTGTACTCAGCTTCCCAGAAGGAATAACCCAAACATCAGAAACCTTCTGCCTGCTTCTTTCACATAGAAAGAAACCTTCCAGAAGCCTCTTGAGCTAAGTAGAATAGCGGAGATCTCTACACATCAGATCAATACTTTCTGTACTAAGAAATGCAACTTGACAGCATCATCTCATGTCTCATGTCCCCCTCCCTTACTGGCTTTTTTCTCCCCTCCCCTCTGCTCCCCAGGGGTCTTTGGGGAGTGCGATACAGAGGCAGACGCCCTCCGCTGGTCCCGGCACAACAACTTCCTCCTGTACCAGATGGGAACCTTCACTGCCTTCCTGGAGCTGCTGAACATGGAGATGGCGTAAGATACCTTGTGAAAACAGGATCTGAAGCTGGCATTTAGTGCAGGCTCCTTTTGAATCTGTTCCTGGAAATTGCTATTTCAATTAAAAAAAAAAAAATCAGGTGTGCATGGGGGGGCGGAGTTCTGCTTCACAAAAACTCGCAGACTGACCTGTGGACCTGCACCTCATTGCTGCAGGCTATTGTGTGGCGAGAGCAACCCGTGCAAGGACTGGGTAGGTGAAGCAATGGTGGACAACGTATTGGGGACCACCCTGGTTGCCGGACGAGGGATTTGAGGGATGGAAATGTGTTTCACTCATGAGCGGCCAGATTCTGCAGTCTAGTTGGCGCCGTTGAGAAAGAGCTTGACAAATTATGGAGTGGCTGCTCTCTCGCATAGCTAGGACATTACATATAAAAGCCCTGTTGCTGTTGTTCAGTCGTTCAGTCGTGTCCAACTCTTCGTGACCCCATGGACCAGAGCACGCCAGGCACGCCTATCCTTCACTGCCTCTCGCAGTTTGGCCAAACTCATGTTGGTAGCTTCGAGAACACTGTCCAACCATCTCATCCTCTGTCGTCCCCTTCTCCTTGTGCCCTCAACCTTTCCCAACATCAGGGTCTTTTCTAGGGAGTCTTCTCTTCTCATGAGGTGGCCAAAGTACTGGAGCCTCATCTTCAGGATCTGTCCTTCTAGTGAGCACTCAGGGCTGATTTCTTTAAGAATGGATAGGTTTGATCTTCTTGCAGTCCATGGGACTCTCAAGAGTCTCCTCCAGCCCTACTATTGGCCAAAGTGAGACGGCTGCCTCAGGCGGCAGGTGCCGGGAGGTGAGGAATGGTGCTGAGCAAACATTTGGCTGCCACACCTAGCATCAAACCTGGTGTGTCCACACAGGGGCAGGTTAAACCACTTTGGGGCTTGGATCCATCCTGCCAGTTCAGTTTTGCATGTCCCTCATGCTTTCCCCACTATTTATATTTTGCATGAATATTTATATCCTGCTTTTCCATAAACGAACGACCGCCCCCAAAAACAGATTTAAGTAAAAATTACAGCAGCAAGGCAAATGCAATTCTAAAACAGCCATAGTTTTACGTGAATTTATGAATCGCTTCCCGCCCGACGAAAAGTCCGAAAGTGATTTACGAGAAGGATTAAATCCAGTTTAGAAAATACTTACAACATGTTTAAAATGTAAAGTAAAAATATCCAATCCCCAGTGTTGCCCAAATGCCCAAGGAAACAAAAGGATATGGAAAGTAATAGGGAATAAAATCGAACAAAGATAAATAATTAGAATCAAAAATAAAAAATTAAGAATGAATGTAAAAGAACATCTAGTAAAAAGGAAAAGTTCAGAATATAATGTTGAATGTATAATGGGAAAAGAAAGCTGTGGATAGGGTGGGGCGTCAAAAGAGGGAGGTCAAGGATTATGACGAAGATTTTAAAAATAAAAAAGAGGATCAATTAGGATGAATGCAAGGGTGTGGTGGAGGGATTGTATGGAAGAAATTTGAATTTTTGTGTAGATTTATGGATTGTTAGTGTGTGACAATATACGTTGCAATTATTATATATGTTGTATGTTGGATTTTGTATACTGACTTGAAATAATAAACTTAATTTTTAAATATTAAAAAAAAAAGGAAACAAAATAAATCTTTGCCAGGTGTTGGAATGATAAGGAAGTTGGTGCTCTGGGGAGAGCATTCCAGAGACAGGGAGCAGCTGCAGAAAAGGCCCTGTTCTCATTGCCCCACCACCTGAGACCTCCCTCGGGGGTGGCACACAGAGAATGTCCCAGGCGATCACAGGGTTTGGGGCAAGGTGGTCCTAAAGTGAAATGGCCTTTGCTGCTTGCAGTCAGTGATGGGGGCAGTGGTGGTGCAGTGGTTAGAGTGCTGGACTACGACCTGAGAGACCAGAGTTCGAATCCCGTCTCAGCCCCTGAAGCTCATGGGGTGAACTTGGGCCAGCCGCAGCCCCTCAGCCTCACCTACCTCACAGGGTTGTTATGAGGATAAAACGGGGAGGTGGAGAACTGCGTTTGCCACCCTGAACTCCTTGGAGGGCAGGCGGGATAGAAATTGAAGAAATCCTATATAATAAAGTCCCTGTGTCCCTGCGTGCGTTCTGTGTGTCAGTGGACATTTTCCACTGCGCATGTCCCACAGGGACGCAGGGATTGGACGACGCAGAGACTTCGGGCCTCGGATTGGCCGGGAGCGGACGAGGGCGGGGCTGTGCCTTTCCGGGGCGAGGGAGATAGGAAAAGTGAAGAGTGACAACATGCACGAACACTCAGAGGTAAATAGTGATGGGTTCTGGGTAGGGAAAGGGCTATAAGGGAGGATAGAGGTAGGAAAAGGGTAGAGGGGACAGAGGTAGAAAAGGAGTAGAGGGACCTCAGAGGTAGGAAAGGGGTAGAGGTGCCACAGAGGTAGGAAAGGAGTAGAGGTACCTCAGAGGTAGGAAAGGGGTAGAGGGGGCCACAGAGGTAGGAAAGGGGTAGAGGGACCTCAGCCTGCTTTTACAAATTTTCACCACATATCTTCTAGCGCCCGTTAATTTAACGGGCTGAATGTTCACTAGTCCTCTATAATAATTCCCTAATGTCCCCACGTCCGTGGTGTGTGTCAGTGGAAATTTTCCACTGCGCATGTCGGAGACGGACGCAGGGATTGGAGCAGGGATTGGAGAGGGGGGCGTGTCCGGAAGGCAGCGGCGGCGCACGCGTGTTCTCAGTTGTGCCAGCGCCGCTGCCTCGCACGGACATGGCGAGGTTGCCGAAGCCCACTGCGGGGGGGTGGAGCGGCGCGAAGCGCCGCTCCCCCGCCGCCGCCTTTACTGCTTGCCTCCCGTTGCCGCCCAACTCCAGCGGAACTTCCCACTGCCGATTCTCGCCAAAGCGCGAGGGAAGCGGCGCCAAGCGAGAGAGGGAAGGAGGCCGGCGGCGGCGACGGAGAAGCAGGCAGACAGGGAGCGCAGAGACGGCGAGAAAGCGAGCAGGGTCAGCGAGAGAGGGACTTAGGGGCGGCGTCGGGGCCGGAGAGCTTTCTAGCGCCTGTTTTTGTAACAGGCTTAATTTACTAGTAATAAATAATTTCCCTGCTTGTCATTCTGAGGGCCACCACTAAAAAGGCTCTCTCTCTCTCTCTCATACGCTGACTCACTTTGCCTCTGATGGTTTGCATAGAGAAGGGTCTCAAAAGTGGGTCATGGCATGCAGGCAGATTTGGGTGGTGGCGAGGTGATTCTTAATTCGGCCGTTCTGGCTAAGTCTGTGGGTGGCTACTCCCCCTGGCCGTCAGAAATAATAATTTAAAGAGCTGCCGCGTTCCGGGATTGCCGTACTTCCCCTCCATCTGCCAACAGGAGACGGAAGCTTTCCCCAAGTCCTGCTCTTGCAAGCCATCTGCCAGGGTACAATTAAGTGCCAGTTATTCCGTCCTCAACCCCAGCCCCCCAATCTAAAGTCTCTGGAAGGAACAACTTGGTGCCATTTGACTCTCTTTCCTGTGTGTGTATTCCAGCAACAGCCAAGCATCTGGGAGCGCCTTGAGGAAGCCAGCCATATCCCTGGCCGACAGCACTGAGCTCAGGTGGGTTCCTGATGTTGCCCTGGACTGTTGGCAAACGACCCAGTAAAATTCAAAACATTTAATTGCACATTTATTCAGATTCCAATCAGATGAGCTTGATTCAGCCATCTGCACCTCCAGCACTCCCTGCTACCCCCTGGCCTCCTAGCACCCCCCCCCAGGTAATCCCACCCCCCTGGGGGGGTACCACTAACTTTGGGAACGCCTGCTGTAGAGAGACCCCCCTATTTCCGATCTTCTTCCCCAGGGCTCCTTTTTGGACTTGAGAAGTCCTTGCTGGGAACATTTTTTAGTTGGGGGGTCTCATTCTCTTGGGGTGGGCAATGTGTCCAGGGTCACCTGTACCACTGGTGGGGGGGGCTGGTGCCTAAAGTGGCCAGGGCATTCCCCCCCTCCCTTCCTGTGCTGTGGGACATTGATACAAAGTTGGCATGAGTCAACAGTGTGATGCAGCAGCTCAAAAAGCCAATGCAATTCTGGGCTGCATCCATAGGAGTATAGCATCTAGATCAAGGGAAGTAATAGTACCACTGTATCTGGTCAGACCTCACCTGGAATACTGTGTCCAGTTCTGGGCACCACAGTTCAAGAAGGATACTGACAAGCTGGAACATGTCCAGAGGAGGGCAACCAAAATGGTCAAAGGCCTGGAAACGATGCCTTATGAGGAACGGCTTAGGGAGCTGGGTATGTTTAGCCTGGAGAAGAGAAGGTTAAGGGGTGATATGATAGCCATGTTCAAATATATAAAAGGATGTCATATAGAGGAGGGAGAAAGGTTGTTTTCTGCTGCTCCTGAGAAGCGGACACGGAGCAATGGATTCAAACTACAAGAAAGAAGATTCCACCTAAACATTAGAAAGAACTTCCTGACAGTAAGAGCTGTTCGACAGTGGAATTTGCTGCCAAGGAGTGTGGTGGAGTCTCCTTCTTTGGAGGTCTTTAAGCAGAGGCTTGACAGCCATCTGTCAGGAATGCTTTGATGGTGTTTCCTGCTTGGCAGGGGGTTGGACTGGATGGCCCTTGGGGTCTCTTCCAACTCTATGATTCTATCATATCCCTGCTCTGCTTTCCCCCCAGGGTGTTGCTGAGCGTCATGTACCTAATGGTGGAAGCCATGCGAGTGGAGATGGAGACGGACCCCCCGACGTGGAAGGCCACCCGTGATACATTCAGGACTGAGCTCAGTAGGCTTTTGTCAGTTCTCTGATTGGGAATGGGGGGGGGGGTGCTTCTCCCTCTGTGTAGTGTAGAATCATTACCTTTTTAAATAAATGTATTTATTCGGTTTTCAGATTAAAATTTTACAGTCGTGAGGGACGCGGGTGGCGCTGTGGTCTAAACCACACAGCCTAGGGCTTGCCAAATAAAAGGTTGGTGGTTCGAATCCCCGCGACAGGGTGAGCTCCCCAGTGTTCGGTCCCTGCTCCTGCCAACCTAGCAGTTCGAAAGCATGTCAAAGTGCAAGTAGATAAATAGGTACCACTCCGGCGGGAAGGTAAACGGCGTTTCCGTGCGCTGCTCTGGTTCGCCAGAAGTGGCTTAGTCATGCTGGCCACATGACCCAGAAGCTGTACGCCGGCTCTCGGCCAGTAAAGCGAGATGAGCGCCGCAACCCCAGAGTTGTCCATGACTGGACCTAATAGTCAGGGATCCCTTTACCTTTTTGTATCGTAGAGTTTTTATGTTAGCCCGTTTAAATGCATTCCCCTTATTTGTATTGTCTGGAAGGTTCCAAAAAAATACCCTTCCAATCCGCGACCAGAAGGAGGAGACGGAGGAAGATTGGAAGAATTTTAGAAGTTATTTAAATAAATATTGTAATATTTGAATTTAGTAATGTTTCAAAAGAGGCTCAGATTAGAAATAGATGTTTAGTAGATAGGATAAGTTTAAGTATTTAGAGCAGTGTTTCTCAACCCTGTGCCTCCAGATGTTTTTGGCCTACAACTCCCATCATCCCTCGCTAGCAAGACCAGTGGTCAGGGATGATGGGAGTTGTAGGCCAAAAACATCTGGAGGCACAGGGTTGAGAAACACTGATTTAGAGAGTATGTGGAATAAGTTTATAAATAAAAATTAGGAGAATGTCAAGATAAAAACTGAGAATAATAAGGAGTAAATAGGTAGATAGAAGTAAGAAATTGGACAACTGCTAAAGAAGTAAGGCACAGAACTTTAGATAGGGAGGTTCAGAGGAAGTCATATTGGAGGTGAATTTAACTGGATACAATTTAGGTTCAGATATATTTCTTTGTTTTGTCTTGTTATGTATGTGTTTTATGTGTTTATGATTATAGAATTTGTGAGTGACATAAAAATGTTGAAAAACCAATAAAAATTTTTTTGAAAAAAAGAAAAGATAAAGAGAACGACTTGTGGACGGTCCAGTACATATCTCTACCACTATTGCATTTATTTGTATAGCACCAATAGCCCTGCAAAAAACTCCACCCCCAGTCTCGGCCCCTTTTGACTTGTGTCTCCCCACCCCGCCCTCCTAGGTTTTCCTCTGCACGGCGAGGAGCCTTTTGCACTCCTGCTCTTCACCATGGTGACCAAGTTCTGCAGTGGACACGCTCCCCACTTCCCCATGAAGAAAGTCTTGCTTTTGCTCTGGAAGGTCCTCGTGGTGAGTGAGATTCTGAGCTTGCCTTTCGACAGGAGCAGCTCTGGCTCAAGCGGTGTGCGTTTGTGGCGTGTGGCAAATCACGCCTGCCGTAGGTCTCGAAGAAAAAGTGCTCTGTTACGTGCCGCCCTGATCTCCGAGCAGCAAGAGATGTCGGGGGTCCCAGGCGCTTACCCAGAGCTCAGTTTCCTTACGTTATAACAGGAAAAAAAACCCTGCTCTCTTTCCCTTCTGGGGTATCCAAGAGCCAGTAGAGAGTCCTTAAGTGGGTTCCCTATCAGTAGGGAGTATATTGAGAAGCAAAGCAGCTAGCATTTCGCCCATCTGACTGGGTTGCCCCAGCCACTCTGGGTGGCTTCCAACATACCGTATTTTTCGCTCTATAAGGCGCACCTGACCATAGGACGCACCTAGTTTTTAGAGGGAAAAAGCCCCAATTTTTTGAGGATCAGCTCAAATTTCTGCAGCTTCTTTTGCAAAGGAGAAAAGCCCCATTTTTTGAGTATCAGCTCAAAGCTGTTGAGCTTACTTTGCAAAGGGAAAAAACCCTGTTTTGTGGGGTTTAACTCACAGTTCTGGAGCTTCAGGAAGCCATTTCTACAGTTTCCAGACAGATAATCTAATCAGCCAGTCACATGTCGCTGGGGAAACAGCCTCCCTCTGCAAGGGGGCGGGGCTGGAATCTCTCTTCCTTATCTCTCTCCCCGATCGTTTGCTGAGCAGCTGCTCAGGGGGCTTCCTTTCAACACCCCCTTCTCTCTTTTTTTTTAAAAAAGCACGATCTGCTTTTGCCCCTGGGCAGTTCAGCTCCAGGGACCACACATTCATTCCATAAGACGCACAGACACTTCCCCTTACTTTTTAGGAGGAAAAAAGTGTGTCTTATGGAGCGAAAATACGGTATATAAAACATATAAAAACATAATAAAGCATTACACATTAAAAAGCTTCCCATTAAAAAGCTTGCATGATTTTTGCAAGCTTAATTTTGTGGCCGGGGGGGGAGGGGGGCTACCAAGTGATGTGTACTGGAGTTGTGTTTGGAACTCTCTACTTCATCCCGGTAGTCCATCCCGGCCGGCGCTGCTGCTTCTGCGGTGACTCGCTGAGCGAGCGCCGGCTCCTGCTTTAAAGCAGCACGGACGGGGCAGCCCCATAGCGGCGCCAGCGAGTGGTCCCCGGATGGGCCGCGGGGCGGAGCGGCCTTGCTCCACGGCTTGCTCACAGGCTGCGGGCCGAGGCTGCCTCGCTCCGCGGCTTGCTCGGGGCCCGCCGGCGGGGTGGGGCCTGCCCAAGTGTCACCCCCTCCCAAGGAACCCGGGGTGGACTGAACCCGCCCCCCCTTGCGACGCCACTGGGGCTAGTCCCACTTCTCTGAAGTCTCTCAGCCCCACTCACCTCACAGAGTGTTTGTTGTGGGGGAGGAAGGGAAAGGAGAATGTGAGCTGCTTGGAGACTCCTTCGGGTAGTGATAAAGCGGGATATCAAATCCAAGCTCTTCTTCTAATTCTGTGAGAACAAGATGCTGGGTGAAGTGGGTCCCCCTTTGGCCTGATCCAGACTCTTCTGATGTTCCGATGGGGCCCTCCTGGGCTTGTGGGTGACCCCACCGGCGCCCCCAGCTGCTCAGCTCAGGCTGCGCTGTTGAGGACCCACCTGGGACCAGCCTGCAGGGATGCTCTGACCTCTCTCCTTCTCTCTCTCTCGCCCCTGCAGTTCACCCTGGGAGGCTTTGACACTCTGCAGGCCATGAAGGTGAAGAAGCGCCAAGAGCTGGGCTTGCCCTCCCTGCCAGAGGACAGCATCCAAATCATGCGCCGCATGCGGGCAGCCTCTCCTCCTGCTTACGCCATCGAGCTGGTGGAGCAGCAACAGCAGAAGCGGGGGCACCGGAGCAGGAGGGTAGGAGATGGGGGCGAGGGGAGGGGCTCACCTTTCTAAGGCCAACCAGGACTGGGCAAAACCCAGGTTATGTATCACCAGCTAAACATTGCGATAAACTGATATATCACAAAGTCTGGAATCAGGATGGAGCTGTGTAGAGGCATTGTCTGACATCACGGTTTTCCCCACTTTATTTTTTTAAAACATCTCTATTGAAAGTTCAAAAAGTACACAATTATACGTGCACTAAACATGATGAGACGCAGATAAAAAAAGAGAGAGAGAAACCTGTGTAGAAGGGAAAATAAATGGGGGAGGGGAACCCCCCCCAACTACTGTATATTCCTGCGTATAAGACTACTTTTTAGCCCAGGAAAATCTTCTCAAAAGTCGGGGGTCGTCTTATACGCCGGGTCGTATTTCTTATATGGCGAGTATATCCCAAACTCTGTATTTTAACTGGAAAAGTTGGGGGTCGTCTTATACGCCCAGTCGTCTTGTACGTCGGAAAATACGGTATATACTTTACAAAGTTGTTATTGTACTTCACCAGATCTTAACCTATTACAGTATTTGTAAGAATGGATTCCAAATATCATGGAATTTGTCCATGGCAAGTCTGCGTTTATATGCTAGTTGTTCATAAGTTGCGAGTTTGTCTAAGTCTTCAGTCCAATCATAGAAGGGAGCCACATTTTTATTTTTCCAATTCATTAATATCAGTCTTTTTGCTGTGGCGAGGGCATGGAGAGTCCACTCATATTGTCCTTTTGTAAGTTTCCATGTTCTGGGTCTATAACTCAAGAGGATATTTTGCTCTGTAAATGTAAGATTGTTCCGTACAGTTCTGTTGATAGTTTCAGTTACCTTCTGCTAAAAATCTTTGAATAGAGAGCCAGTGTGGTGTAGTGGTTAAGAGCGGTAGACTCGTAATCTGGGGAACCGTGTTCGCGTCTCCGCTCCTCCTTGGGCTAGTCACACTTCTCTGAAGTCTCTCAGCCCCACTCACCTCACAGAGGGTTTGTTGTGGGGGAGGAAGGGAAAGGAGAATGTGAGCCGCTTTGAGACTCCTTCGGGTAGTGATAAAGCGGGATATCAAATCCAAACTCTTCTTCTTCTTCTTCTTCTTCTAATATAGGACAATGAAAAAACATGTTTCAGAGAAGCATTATCCCTATTGCATCTCCCACAGTTAGATACCTTAGATCAGGGGTTGGCAAGGTTTTACCTGCCTGGGCCAGTCAAGTCCCGCGGAGATCTCTCCGTGGGCCGGATCGCGTGTGTGCGATTTCTGGCGTCTGGACATGCGCAGACGTCCTTTCCGGCGTCTGGGCATACACAGATGCGATTTACAGTGTTTGTGCATGCGCTGGCATGATTTCTGGCTCCGCGGAAGCAAGTCCCCGCACTGCGCCAGTTTAGCGCAGCGCGCAGGGACTCGCCAAGCAGGAAGCTTGGTTCAGGGCCAGCTTGTGGGCCGGTTAAACTGCCCCCGTGGGCCGCTTGCGGTCCATGGGCCGCAGGTTGCCGACCCCTACCTTAGAGAGCCCTTTTTTAAACAAACGTGATGGTGTCCAGTATATTCTAAATATTATTTTTTTCTTGTATGCACCTCAATTTAAGGTCCAGAGACACCCTTGTTATAGCACTGTGTCGTCGAAATGGAGATCTCTAATTCATTATTACAATCCTCCCTCAGTACCTGCATATCAAATTGGTTTGCTAATACAGTGGTACCTCAACTTACGACGATAATGCGTTCCGACATGATTTTCGTAAGTTGAAAAAATTCGTAAGTCGAATCCCCATAGGAATGCATTGGGGGGAAAATTCGTAAGTCGAAAAATCCGGGTCAAAAATTCGTAAGTCGAAAAAATCCTATTAAAAGCGGCTGCGACGTCTTTTCGTAAGTCGAAAAAAATTCGGATGCGGCGGCCATTTTGTTTTACCGGAAGTCACTCGTAACTCGAAAAAAACGTAAGTCGAGTTACTCGTAAGTCGAGGTACCACTGTAACAAATATTTATATATGCTGATGGTTAGGTGTTTTTGTTGCGTAAGAATTAATCAACTTCTTCAGTATCTCTGGGGTCTGTGAGGCTGTAAAAGCTGCTGGTCCATAGATGGTGGTTAGCAAGTGTTTTATCTGGAGATACTGCCACTGAGCATTTGTAGGTAATCTGTGTTTGTCTCTTAAGATGGAATATGTATAAAATTCATCCTCTTCGTTTATCGGCTGGTCTAACGTTAATATACCCAAATTCATCCACCTATTCCACACGGCCATTTCTTTCCTGATTTTTGATTTTTGCATAGCCCACAAAATGCACACATCATGATTTGTTATATATTGCCAGGTCAGAAACTATGAAACTGATACCATGATATATACTTCATTTTGAAGCCAACTCAAGCATATCAGATACATTAGGTAAAGGTAAAGGGACCCCTGACCATTAGGTCCAGTCGTGTCCGACTCTGAGGTTGCGGCGCTCATCTCGCTTTACTGGCCGAGGGAGCCGGCATACAGCTTCCAGGTCATGTGGCCAGCATGACAAAGCCGCTTCTGGCGAACCAGAGCAGCGCACGGAAACGCCGTTTACCTTCCCGCCGGAGCAGTACCTATTTATCTACTTGCACTTTGATGTGCTTTCGAACTGCTAGGTGGGCAGGAGCAGGGACCGAGCAACGGGAGCTCACCCCGTAGCAGGGATTCGAACCGCCGACCTTCTGATCAGCAAGCCCTAGGCTCTGTGGTTTAACCCACAGCGCCACCTGGGTCCCTATCAGACACATTACCTCCCTTTTAAAAAATGTGATTGCCTTGTGCACTGAGGACCACGGTCAGCTCTAACACTGTGCTGCTCCTTTGCCACATTCGATGTTTGGGGCAAGTTCCATTTTGCCGGATAATTGCCAAAAATGTAGGGGCCTACCTTGCAGGGCGGTTGGGATGGAGGAATGCTGCCAAGCAGCTTGTCAGACTCGGTGTTATAGAAATGCATTTATTCAGAATGCATCCACTCCCTCCGCTCATTTGAATTAAATGCATGATTAAAAGCGATTACCTTTCAGCAAAACTCAAGACCTCGGCAAATGTTTCTAGCTGTTTCAAGAAGCGTTAAGATTTTTGCAGTGCAAACCTATTGCGTGCCTACTCAGAAGTTATGGCTTGAACAATTAGTAGTCTAGAAATAACCTGGAAGGAATAAATGAGAAAGAAGTCCCTTTGAGCTCTCTGGGGCCTACTCCCAGGTAAGTGGGTAGGAAATTACAGCCTTTGTCAAGGAAAGGCTACAAGTGTATGACCACTTTCCTGGAAGTAAAGCCCATTTAACTCAGCGGGACGTCTGAATAAACATGCGTAAGATACGGCTGCAAAGTTGTGTTCATTGGTAGAAAGGAAGGCCGTCTTTAATAGTCTTTTGTTAAAATGATATTTTTAGAGGAGGCTTATAAAAAAACCAAATGATCCCCCACCCCTGCTTAAAATGTTGATTTTTCCTATAGCCAGTTAAGTGTTCAACCTTCTAACCTTCTACATCTCAAGGGCTGGATTAGAGCCACTAAAACAACAACCCAAAATAATAATATTATTTTTTTTTGGAAGTTTCTGTTTTGAAGCAAATTTGCCTCACCTCTGTTTCCTTCCAACCAAATACAATCCAAATTAAGACTAGACTGCGTTTTTTTTTGGGGGGGGGAATGTTCAGGCTCTGACTTTGGTGAATCTAGCTGTGGGGCAGCCAGGGAGAATACGTATCTAGGAGTCTGCTATCAGCTTTGCAGCCAGAGACGTGCGATAGCACCCCCTACCTTTGCTGCCACACCAAGCCTGCAATATTGGACATTCACTGTGCATGCTCGTGGTGGCAGTTTGTGCGGTCCCTGTGTGATCGTAAGAACATCAGAAGGATCTACTGGATCCCCAGGGGCAGGGATGATGGGCAGCAGGGCCCTGCGCCCAAATGCTTCCCTTTCGCCAAAACTCAAGAGCGGGACGTTCCAGTAGAAGTGGTGGAGTGCCACCTCTTGCGTTTCTGCCACCCGAGGCAGCTGCTTCATCCCACCTCATGGGTGGACCGGCTCTGGAGGCAGCTGTGGATGGGCTACTCAGCTCCTCTCTACTGCTACTACTACTGCTACTACTACTACTAATTTATTATTCATACCCCGCCCATCGGGCTGGGCTTCCCCAGCCACTCTGGGCGGCTTCCAACAAAATATTAAAATACAATAATTCATCAAACATTAAAAGCTTCCCTAAACGGGGCTGCCTTCAGATGTCTTCTATAAGTCTGGTAGTTGTTGTTCTCTTTGACAACTGTTTGGGAGGGCATTCCACAGGGCGGGTGCCACCACCGAGAAGGCCCTCTGCCTGGTTCCCTGCAACCTCACTTCTCGCAGGGAGGGAACTGCCAGAAGGCCCTCAGCGCTGGACCTCAGTGTCCAGGCTGAACGATGGGGGTGGAGACGCTCCTTCAGGTATACTGGGCTGAGGCCGTTTAGGGCTTTAAAAGTCAGCACCAACACTTTAAATTGTGCTCGGAAACGTACTGGGAGCCAGTGTAGGTCTTTCAGGACCAGTGTTATGTGGTCTCGGCGGCCACTCCCAGTCCCCAGTCTAGCTGCCGCATTCTGGATTAGTTGTAGTTTCCGGGTCACCTTCAAAGGTAGCCCCACATAGAGTGCATGGCAGTAGTCCAAGCGGGAGATAACCAGAGCATGCACCATTCTGGCGAGACAGTCTGTGGGCAGGGAGGGTCTCATCCTGCGTACCAGATGGAGCTGGTAGACAGCTGCCCTGGACACAGAATTGACCTGCGCCTCCATGGACAGCTGTGAGTCCAAAATGACTCCCAGGCTGCGCACCTGGTCCTTCAGGGGCACAGTTACCCCATTCAGGACCAGGGAGTCTTCCACACCTGCCCGCCTCCTGTCCCCCCAAAACAGTACTTCTGTCTTGTCAGGATTCAACCTCAATCTGTTATCCGCCATCCATCCTACAACAGTCTCCAGGCACTCACACAGGACCTTCACCGCCTTCACTGGTTCTGATTTGAAAGAGACGTAGAGCTGGGTATCATCCGCATACTGATCTCTACCCAAACAGTCATTCTCCTCCTCCTTTCGCCTTGGTTGCATGCAGCCTCTGATGAAGCAGGACAGCCTAGACATCTACAACGAGAGGGACCCCTTCAAGAACGATGATGTGCTGGTGGATGAGGAGGAGTCCGACGACATCGACAACAGCATTGAAGGGGAGCTGGACCTCTTGGAGCGGGACACGGTCATCCAGGCCGTGTCGGCCCCACGCCTGCCTGTCGAGAGGGTCTCCTTCCCAAAGGGGCTTCCCTGGGCCCCCAAAGTCAGGTATTCCCACCCCTGGCTCCTACCCTTTTCAGAGTGAGATGCCGTCCTGGGGCCTGATCTGTGCAAGTGCTTGGTAGTGGAACGGCTGCAGCAACTCAGGCTGCAGCTTTGAAATCTCCCCGCAAGGAGAAAGCTAGCACAGCAAGGGAGAGCAGACAAGACTAGTGTGTTTGTTCCTGATGTGGTGGTGGTTTTCTGCTTGAAGTCACCTTTCCTGGAAGGCATTCCTAAATTCTGCTGTGTGGTTAAACCAGCCCTGGAAGAGGGGCATCCTTCAAACTGTGTGCCCATATCCTGTTGCAGCCCCCCCCCCCCCAGAAAAATAACTGGATGCAACTGGATTTTTCAAAGAGAATAAATAAAACAGTCAGGGAACATGGTTGAATCTGAAGTCCCCGAGGCTATTTGGGATGTGATGAGCACTTAATTTGCTTCTGTGCGAGAGCTGTGATGTACAGAGGCTTGCATGCTTATTGCGCTTGGCCTACAAACCCATATTCAGAATAAATCCTTTTCACCTCTGTGTGATGCCATCTGAACACAGATTGGCTGGAGGCAGAATGTTTTCTCTCAAGCTGCCTCGCTATTGAGAGGGCTCCCCCCCCCATCCTGCCCCATAATGTGTGGTGTGCTTTTGTTATATATCCCACCTCTGCCCCCACCCCGCCGCCGCTGCAACATACTGCTTGTCTTCCAGACAGAAAGACATAGAACATTTCCTGGAGGCGAGCAGAAATAAGTTCATTGGATTCACGCTTGGGCGGTGAGTTATCATTATGCATTTGGGGAGAGAAGTGTTGCACTTTGGGGCTGTTTTTTGGCTTCTTGAGAGGAAGGTTTCTGCTTGACGTTGAATGGAGGAGAGACTTTTGTCTCCTAGGAGCTGGCTTGCATGTTGCAGAATAACAGTGGGTTTGCAACCATGCATGTTAGGGCTCTAATCATAGGGGTGGTGCGGCTTGATTGTCAGAAAACTGACCCTTTTGCCCCGTGTGATTTTCCCAACGAAAATCATTCCTTTCAGCACAGCATCTAGGTTAGATTACTCCAACCCGCTATACGTAGGGCTGCCTCTGAAGACGGTTCGGAAACTTCAGCCTGGTGCAGAAGTCAGCGTCCAGGTTGCTCACTGGGGCAAAACGGTTTGAGCATACAGTGGCAATTCTGGTCTGACTGCACTGGCTCCCGATTAGTTTCCGGGCCCAATTCAAAGTGCTGGATTTTTGTTTTTTTTAAAAAAATTTTTTTATTAGGTTTTCCAAACATATAAACATACCTTAACACATATCACATACTAAAACAAATACAACAAAAAAGCTGTATGGTCCACAGCTTAAAAAAAGAAAAAGTGATGCAAAGTGGATAAATTGTTATTTGATAGAGAGATAAACTGCACTATGAATAATTAGATGACGGTTTGACACTAAGCCTGCATTCCTGCCCCCTATCTCCCCCCTCCCTCTTTCAGGGAGACAGATACCTTAGTGGGGTTACCACGCCCCATTCATGAAAGTGTGAAGACCCTAAAACAGGTAAATTCCAACTTAGGCGCTTACATGATGGCGCCTCTCTTTCTCACGGTGGGTTTTGTGGGGTGGGGGGACTTGTCAGTTGCGCACTAGCCCCTCAGTCATTGCTGCCACCAGCACTGAAGATATCTTGGGCCAGCTTACAGAAAGACTCTCAGCAAAGCCTTCGGAGCCAGGGAGCCATGGGATAATGCATTAGTGTGCTTCCCATGGCTCCTGGTCTTGAAAGACTTTGCCTAGAAGTTCCAGCTAGCTGGTCTGAAATGCCTCTAGTTCTTCCTCCTGCCATGGTGGTGCAATGAGAACGGAACCAGAGGGTGCCCTCCACTCCGGGGGTGTCTGATAATCACATTGGGGTTGCCCATTGGTTTGCCGCTCACGTTGCCATGATCTTTTGACCAAAGTCTCCCGTTTGCATCTTGTCCCCCAGCATAAATATGTCTCGATCTCTGAAGTCCAGATCAGGAATGAAGAGGAGATGGCGAAGTGTCCCATGTCTTTGGTAAGCTTCCTGCTGAGTCTGCCTCTTGGGCTGCACCCCAGTTTTTCAGTACAGGTGCATAAACCTGCTCCTAAATCTTGTTCTAATTGACGTGAAAATGTACAATAATAATAATAAATTTTTATTTATATCCTGCCCTTCCCGGCCAAGACCGGGCTCAGAGTGGCTAACAACCATAAAAACCACAACAAAACATACAAAACAATCAATTAAAATGCAAGTTAAAATACTATTTAAAATTTAAAATGCAGCCTCATTTTTAAGTAGCCCACCAATAAAACCATAAAGGAATAAAACATCAGGGTTAAACTAAGACCAACCCAAAGGCCAGGCAGAACAGCTCTGTCTTGCAGGCCCTGCGGAAAGATGCCAAATCCCGCAGGGCCCTGGTCTCTTGCGACAGACCGTTCCACCAGGTCGGGGCCAGTACTGAGAAGGCCCTGGCCCTAGTTGCTGCCAGCCTAGCATCCTTATGGCATGGGACCTCTAAGAGGTTATCATTTGAGGACCTTAAGGTCCTACACGGGGCATAGCAGGAGAGGCGGTCCCAAATCTAGAAGGATGTATGGGGCATTTAATGGATGAATTAAAAAGGGGGCACTCCCTCAACAGAAATGCAAGTATGTGAAGCTGTTCTAGAGAGACTGGTCTGCCTAGTCCAGCATCATCTGTGCTCTGCTATGCTCTGACTGGCAGCAGCTCTCTGTGGTCTCCAAGCAGAGGACGGTCACTCCTGGCCCATCTTCAACAGATTGTTTAATTGGATTGATTGTTTAACTGCCTGCAACCTCTGCCCTTAAACTATGCTTCCCTTGTACGTCCCAGCAGGGATTTAAGTCCTGGACTGTCAGACTGAAGGTCTGATGCTGTGGCAACTGAGCTGTTCAGGAACTTAGAAGTTCTCCCTCTCGGGTTAGTGTAGAGCCGTCTTAGCAAGAGAGGGGATGTTTAGAGAGACCCAATGAATGGATTTCCCCCGTGACCAGGGCTGGTTGGATAACCCTGGGCTGTATCCAGCTAAATCATTCCATTAGTGCCAGGATTTCTGCCCCAACTCTGCTCTGGTGGGTTAGGGGAACCCCCTAGAACAGATTTAGGGGGCTTGCACGGGGAGGGAGTGCTGTTGTGAAAGTGGAAACCTTTGTGCTTATGGGACTCCTTTCCTTGGGGCTGGAAGTGTGGAGATCACAGTTCTTGGGTGATGTGCCCAGCATTTGAGTTTTCTAATGCCACACCAGGGGTGGGGATCTGCAGGAAAGCGCTGGCATCATTAGAAAAGTAGGAGTATCAGCCTGCAAGTGGAGCTGCCCCTTTCCCGCCCCGTACCTCCTTTGGTTTCCTGCTTGGTTTGGAAAATGCCGTGACTGCTGCACTTCACAGCCTTCCCTTCCCATCTCTCCCTCCTGTATCTGCCCTGTCGTGCTTCAGGGGGAAGAGGACGTGCAGGAGACCCCCTGCGAAATACTCTACCGGGTGATGCTGTACAACTTGCCACAGTACATGGTGGGTATCAACTGTCTGCTTGCAGGAGGGGAAATGTGGATTGGGACCGGGAACTTTGCAGTGCTGAGACTTAGCAACGGGGAAAGGGCATTGGCGAATCAGCTCAATTGTGTGCCATTTGCAGTTGTGGCACACTGAATGGCTTGAGGGCATCCTGATCAAGTTTGCAGATGACACCAAATTGGGAGGGGTGGCTAATACCCCAGAGGACAGGATCACACTTCAAAATGACCTTAACAGATTAGAGAATTGGGCCAAAGCAAACAAGATGAATTTTAACAGGGAGAAATGTAAAGTACTACACTTGGGCAAAAAAAATGAAAGGCACAAATACAGGATGGGTGACACCTGGTTTGAGAGCAGTACATGTGAAAAGGATCTAGGAGTCTTGGTAGACCACAAACTTGACATGAGTCAACAGTGTGATGCAACAGCTAAAAAAGCCAATGCAATTCTGGGCTGCATCAATAGGAGTATAGCATCCAGATCAAGGGAAGTAATAGTACCACTGTATTCCGCTCTGGTCAGACCCCACCTGGAATACTGTGTCCAATTCTGGGCACCACAGTTCAAGAAGGATACAGACAAGCTGGAACGTGTCCAGAAGAGGGCAACCAAAATGGTCAAAGGTTTGGAAATGATGCCTTATGAGGAACGGCTTAGGGAGCTGGGTATGTTTAGCCTGGAGAAGAGAAGGTTAAGGGGTGATATGATAGCCATGTTGAAATATATAAAAGGATGTCATATAGAGGAGGGACTGACACGGAGCAATGGATTCAAACTACAAGAAAGAAGATTCCACCTAAACATTAGGAAGAACTTCCTGACAGTAAGAGCTGTTCGACAGTGGAATTGGCTGCCAAGGAGTGTGGTGGAGTCTCCTTCTTTGGAGGTCTTTAAGCAGAGGCTTGACAGCCACCTGTCAGGAATGCTTTGATGGTGTTTCCTGCTTGGCAGGGGGTTGGACTGGATGGCCCTTGGAGTCTCTTCCAACTCTAGGATTCTATGATTCTAATTACATGTCCCTCACCTGCCCTGCTTTGTACCATTGAGAATTTTTGCCTGGCTGGAATGCGAACCCTGATCATGCTTCTTACTTGCATGGATAGGGAATACAGAAGGGTGTGTGAGTTCAGGCAGACAATGAGCCTATTGTAGAAAGGTAAAATTTACTCCTTTTGTTCCGCCCACTTTTGCCTCTGGGCACATCCACTGCTGCCAGGCAGCTCTCGGGAGGTTGCCTGGACCTTGGGTTGCAAACACTTAGATTCTGGGGGTCCTAAAGGTGCAGGAGGGGAAGGGAGGATTCTGTAGGTTTCCTAAAAATGCCTGATTTGGGGTCTGGGGCGGGTGTTACCCCCTGCTGCAGATAGCTCTGCTGAAGATCCTGTTAGCTGCAGCGCCAACTTCCAAAGCCAAGACGGACTCGATCAACATCCTGGCCGACGTGTTACCTGAGGAGATGCCGTAAGTGCTTTGACTGATAAATCACCTACTGGGTGACATCCATGTAACCTCTCAGCGAGCTTGAGCTTGGCAATGGGCAAAGTAGTAGTAGTAGTAGTTTTTATTACGGCCATTGGCCCATATCAAAACAACAATAACAACAGTACATCATATAACATTTACCGATACAATTTAAAGTTTTCCGATTTAAAACGACCTCTATGTATTTACAGATTTTTGACTAATTAAGACAGTTTTGTTCAATAAAACTCGTTCATTCATCCATCTAAAACCTACTTTCAGCTCTATCAAATAAAATTTACTTTTGCAGCTAAGATCTTGTTCCCTTTAGTGGTTATTAGGTTTAATTAAACTATCAAAGTCATAAAGTGATCCAGTTCTTTTCTTATGAAATAAAACATTAATCAAGAATCTAGCGACCATAAGGGATCTGCTCGGGTCTTCATCGTTCAATAAGTATGTTAATTGGACTTCCTTGGTTTCGTCCGCAATTCGCAATAAAAATGGAGACAGAAACCTGGTCCGAGCAGCCAGATGTATTGGGCAACAGAGGATTATATGTTTCAGAGATTCTGTAGAACCACTGTTACAGTCGCAAAGAAGTGAAATCTGGTTGTTGGAGAGTCTATTACCCATGACATTTGACGGGAAAGCATTAAATCTGGCCTTTAGGAAAGCATACCTGTATGGTTGGCAATGGGCGAAGGTCCGTCAGGTTTCTGCGATGGATGTTGCACACTTGTTGCAGATCAGCTTTGTATCTTCACTCCTAAACATTGTGGTCCCCCACCTTTCTCTTGGGAGCCCGGCTTACCCATTTGAGACATGGTATTTTTGGATGTACACGTGAGTGTCTTTTTCCTCACGTTCCTTCGTTGCAGTGCTGAATCCTCAGAAGGCTGTGGCAGGGTTTAATATATATATGCCCTCCTACAGAGCAGCAATAATACCAAATTCATTAGGATTTGCAGACAGCAATAGAAGAGTAGCCTGGTTAAAGCTGTAGCAGTGGTTGGCATGTTAGAATATGGCTCCAGTGGACCTTCTGACTGCATTTAGGCTCTGCTAGTACTCTTAAAAGCTGTGTACCACCTTATACCTGCAGGTTTCAGGGCAGTTCACAATTCTCTATCAGTTAATGAGAAAATAAATTACATTTAAAATTAGCAAAATGGAGGGAAATTCTCATGGATGAGGTTTGCCAGTTGCACTAACTTTCCTTTCTGTGGGGTTTTGGTGGGTGACCTTTTCTCCCTTCCACAAATCAATGGGCAGCCTCACTTGGGTGCCCTTGCTTCCTCACAACCCCACGGCATCCTTAATTGTTGTTACAAAGAAAGATGGTGAAATGCAACCGTTTGCTTTTAAATAAGAATGTCAGACTTCTTAGCAGGCAGCATTGCGGTGAACTGCTAGCCTGAAGTAGGAATCCCATTAAAGGAAAGAAGTACCTGGCCTCTGCTTGATTATTCATCCTTTTCATCCTTTTTCTCATTCTCTGACTTCTGGTGTGCCAGAGATGGGGAACCTCAGGCTCAGGGGCCAAATTGGCCATCCAGGCATCTCTGGTTGGTCTTTGAGACTTTCCCCAGCCCTCACTTTTCACTGGACCTGCTTCACACCCTCCCTGTGGTGTTGTTGTTGTTTGCCTGGATTTTGAACTGGGTAGACAACTGAACTGCTTTTAAGTTCTTCATCCTTTCCCCCACCCCTTTCTGGGTTAGCATCACAGTCCTTCAGAGCATGAAACTGGGGATCGACGTGAACAGGCACAAAGAGATCATTGTGAAGAGCATCTCGGCCTTGCTTCTCCTGCTCCTGAAGCATTTCAAGCTGAACCACATATATCAGGTGTGTCTTCGGAGCATTAATAAGGCAGACTTTGGTCCCTTTTCCTCCCAGCTTTCTTAGACTGGTGTTTGCATTTGGGGTTCTCTATTATCTGTGGTTCTCTTAAGAGTGGTTCTTCAGACCCAGGTGGCGCTGTGGGTTAAACCACAGATCCTAGGGCTTGCTGATCAGAAGGTCGGCGGTTCGAATCCCTGCGACGGGGTGAGCTCCCGTTGCTCGGTCCCAGCTCCTGCCCACCTGGCAGTTCGAAAGCACGTCAAAGTGCAAGTAGATAAATAGGAACCGCTCTGGCAGGAAGGTAAACGGCGTTTCCGTGCGCTGCTCTGGTTCGCCAGAAGCGGCTTAGTCATGCTGGCCACATGACCCGGAAGCTGTACGCTGGCTCTCGGCCTATAGAGCGAGATGAGTGCCGCAACCCTAGAGTCGGACACGACTGGACCTAATGGTCAGGGGTCCCTTTACCTATTATCTGTGGTTCTCTTAAGAGTGGTTCTTCAGACTGGTGTTTCGTTTTGCAGGTACATTCCACAACCTGTCATTGATGCAATAATACTGCAGTAGAGGTGGATTTATACAGGACCTGCCACATACATAATTCTGCTTTATTAGTTGCACTTTGATGCTCCCCCAATGTTATTGCATTATTGCTGTCTGGAGAGGCACTCTTGTGCTATTGCACAACAAAAGCAGGAACACCACCACCCCCAACAGTAACATCTGTGGTATAAAGACTTGCAAGATGAATGGGAGGCAGAGGAAGTTACATGATTTCAGGAGGAAGCTATGGGACGTGAACTGAGTGGAAACAAAGCAGTATGAGACACACACCCCATGTTCACAGCCATAAATAGTATTGAAAGCAGGATTATGTATAACCACTCTCCACTGGTGTACAGAACAGGTTCAGGGTGAGTGGGATGGTCTTTCCAGTGTTGTAATATCAGCCTTTGGGGCTACCAGGTGGGCTTTTAGGAGCTGGCAGCAATGGCCAGCAGTCAGTCCTTGGGATGTAGTTTAGGAAGGCATTATACTTCCATAAAAGGGTTCGGCTGTCAGACCAAAAAGAGCTTTAAGGACATGTTGCAGCTGCCAAGAGGACCGTGCTAAGCCTTAAATGTGGGGAAGAAGAGGAATTGGAAGCTGGAGCCCATCAAGGGGTCCCGTGTGAAACTAAGTTTTGACTGTCTGAAGAGACATGCCCAGAAACAAATATTGGAAGTGTGTGTGTGTGTGTGTGTGTGTGTGTGTGTGTGTGAACCCCTTTTCCTGTTTCATGTTCCGGACTCCCTTCTCTCTCCAGTTTGAGTATGTCTCTCAGCACCTGGTGTTTGCCAACTGCATCCCATTGATTCTGAAGTTCTTCAACCAGAACATCATGTCCTACATCACTGCCAAAAACAGGTAGTGCCTTCATGAAAGTTAATCTCCCATCCCTCCTGGAAACACAGAGGCAATTTTAAACCTGATGCTTTGACACCTGTCTGTAATGGCAGTGAACTGATGCATGTTTGTGTCTCTCCTTTGATTTACCCTGAAGCATCTCTGTCCTGGATTATCCCTCCTGCACGGTCCATGAGTTACCAGAACTCAACGCTGAAAGCTTGGTAAGGAGAACAATGATTACTCTTCACATCCTCGTTGCCTGTGGGCTAGGCAAGCTACAATGTTGGGGGCCTCCATTTGCTCTCTGTAAAATGGGATTAATAACGCACTTGCTGATTGATTCCAAAGCCCATATTAAACCTACCAAACTGTCATAAAATAGTGTGCAAGATTTCAAGTTTCCCAGAACTCTTAATCAGACTTCCATATTACCAATACTGACTGGCAGCAGCTCTCCAGGATTTCAGGCAGGGAACATGCCTTTTCAAAAGAAGAAGGGGGGGGAAGGGTGTGGCGTTCTGGGGAAAACGACTTTGGCAATCCCTCCTGCCATTGATCCCAAATGGGTTTTGACTATATGTGATTTTGACTTTGGGTGCGATCCCCAGAGCCTAATAATCCCTGTGTAAGTTGCAGGCTTACTGTAGTAAGCAAGCAAGTTGATTTATGCCTCTTACTGTAGGCTTGTTTGTAAGGGCTCCATGAGCAGAGGATGTCTCCTGCACACCGAAATGAATGGGCTGCCTATTTTAAGAGGATTTGTTGCTGGGGTATGGATTGTTCTAATTGTTAGGGAATTTGAGAGGTACTCTTCCCTACTGCCATCAAAGTGCTGTACCCTGAAGCAACAGTGACCTCTAGTGGCTTACTAAGTGAACTGACGGTGGTTAATGGTTCCTTTGCTATGCAGCAGGTTTTCTTGGGGCCAAACCTCCCACAAAAGATCAGTTTTGGGGTTTTTTTCTAGTCTTAAATCTGCCTTGGGCCACTAGAATTGTATTGGCACTGCCACCTCCAAGATTCACTGCCTAATACAGAGTTCTGATGTTGGCTACTTAGAGAGCCACCAGGCCTGCTCCATCCCACAGAGACCAGAGAGAGAGATGCTGCTAATCTGCATTACATTGACTAAGCCTTGATTGAATATTTAATTTCCATACTGCTTAATATATTGAAAATAACTCAAAGCATTGCTCTGTCCTTTTCCTGTCCTGGCCTCCAAAAGCCCATTTCCATTGAAGGCCCCATTTGTATTATACATTTAAAGCAGTTTCACGCCACTTTAAACAGTCATGGCTTTCCCCAAAGAATCCAGGGAACTGTAGTTTGTTAAGGGTGCTGAAAGTTGTTAGGAGACCCCCCCCCCCCATTCCACTCAACAGAGCTTCAATCCCTGGAGTGGTTTGGCAATCAATCTCTCTTCCCCGGGAACTCTTAAGAGTGCATTTCTGCACGCTCTTGCAGACCCGAATTTGATGCACAGATAGTGTCTTTGAGAGATTCTCCTGGTTCATCTTAAAGGTCATGATAGAACATAGGTATGAATGCGGTTTATTAGTTGTGCCGGGCCCAGGCTGTTTAAAGCCTTATCAGTCCTTACTAGCCTATTCATGTTGTGTGACTGCTTCCTTCCTCCTCGATTGCAGGAAGTGGGGGACAACAACCAGTTCTGTTGGAGGAACCTCTTCTCCTGTATCAACCTGCTGAGGATCCTCAACAAACTGACCAAGTGGAAGCATTCCAGGACGATGGTGAGGTGCCAGTTGGCTGAACTAGCCTATGAAGATGTTACACGCTGAGCTGACGTGCTCCCGCAGTGTGTGTCGTGAGACCAAATCCTATATAATAAAGTCCCTGTGTCTCTGCGTCCAGTCCGTGTGTCAGTGGAATTGCGCTACTGCGCATGTGCCTCACGGGCACAGGGATTGGAGCGCAGCAGGTGCGGGGTACTGATTGGCCGGAGGGCGTGCGGGCATGTGAGCGAGCGGCGGCCGTTGGGTAGCGCTGGAAGCGGAGGAGGCCCGCGGAGGAGCGCCGGGAGCGGGCGCCGTAGAGCAAGAGGACCTGCCGGACGGACATTGTAAGCGGCGGGGAAGGAACGGGAGCCTCGCCGCCAGGGAGCGCCAAGCTGGGGGATCGGCGCCTCCGCTCCCGGGGAGAGGCATGGGGGCCTCCTCCGCTTCCAGCGCCGCCTTCTTGCGGCTGCGGGGCCCCGGCTTCCCGAGGGAATCTCTCTCGCCCGGCCGGAGGGATGGCGGAGGAGCGGCCGGGTGGATCCTGGGCCAAGCAGGCCGCCGCTCCCCCGCCCGCCCGGTCGCCGCCGCCACTGCGATCCAGCCTCCCTTCCTGCTCGGCTCGGGTCACTTCTGCGGCCCACAAGATGGAGGAGCAGGAGGAGGAGCGGGATCCGCGGCTGAGGCTGAGGAGGCATCTCGGGGGGCCGCCGCCGCCGCCGGGCGAGGCCGGTAGGTCTCCCTGCTTACGAGGGAAGGAAGGCCGCCCGGGAGGGCGCTTTCGGGCCGGCCTTGATAAGCCGGAAAGTGGAGCAAAATAAAGGGCGGAAGGAATAAAGGGCTCCAGGCTTTCCCCCTCCCCACGCGTGCCTACTCGGAAGTAAATCCCACTTTGAGCCGCGGCACTTGCTCCGGGGTAAATGCGCCTGTGCGCGAGCTAAGCACCTGGAATTATCACTATCCTATATAATAGGATGTTTCCATGATGTTCTAGCGCCCGTTAATTTAACGGGCTTACAGTCTACTAGTATTTCATGAAACAATGATTCATCCACTCCAGCGTATCTAGAGAACAGAGCTCGAGCTGGCAAATTATGTGACACCACCCCCAGCAATGCAGATGGCTTCAACTTTCCAAATTTCATGTGGGTTTTAGAAACCCATGTTTCAGATGGCTCTCCTGTATCGGTCTCTACAGCCACAGTAGACGCCGTAACTTTCCAACAGTTTGACTTCACCTCCGAAGGTGTACTCCTCAGTTGTCTCTCGAGGCAGACGGATGCCAACAACAGAAACACATTTTTCAGATGGCTTTCCCCCCTAATTTTAGAGATTTATTTCATGGGCTTTAAATGCAGCGCGTGTGTATTTTAATGAACCTGTACTGCTCTGGAAACTAAAGTATAATACCCAACAGATTTGCAAGCTTAAAAATATAGGACATTCTTCTGTTGATCTGAACCAGGGGATTCCCAACACAAGCCTTCATTGGTGCCACTAGCCAGGGCCCCCAGACCCTGAGCTTTCACTTTTTAAAAAAGTCTCTAGCCCTCTCAGGAAAAAGGTTGTGGAGTACAATGTGCAGGTACCCATCTAAGCAATTCCTGTGAAATGAACCAGCCTGGCCAATGAGTGAAGTCAGAGCTGTGAGTTGTTTGGACACCAGGAAATAGGAATTCCTGGGGTCCTGAAGAGCTGCTGTTTCCCTCTCCCACTTAGTGCAATTTTCCTGATTCTCTCTTATTTAATCCCTACTCATTAGCTGATGAATGGTGATCAACTCCTGCTGCCTTGGCTGTGGGGTCCTGTTCCCTACTGGGAACAGGGCACGTAGCCAATGCAGGATGTAATCATGTCCTTGGGCCCATGAGGAGTGATGTCAGCTGGTGCGTGGGTGGGCATGGTTTGGGTAACACAGCCGCAGAGATTAACTTGGCCTCCCCAGGTAGGTCAGGATACTGGGATGGAGGGTTCCTGTTCCTGTGCTTGGTCTTTGCTAACTGGCAGCGGCTCTCCAGGATTTCCAGGATCGCCAGTGCTACCTGGAGATACCAGGGCTGGGATCTTCAGCTTGCAAAGCAGATGCTCTACCATATCTTGCTGGGTTTGCTTTTTCCACTTAAGTGTATTGTTTGCCTGTTCCTGCAATCATTAAGACTGTGGATTCTTAAAATAAATGTATCTTGTTCCATTGCTTCCTGTTCGGTATATTGGTAGATGTTGGTGGTCTTCAAGTCTGCTCCTATCCTGAAACGGGCTCTGAAAGTCAAGCAAGCCATGATGCAGCTCTACGTCCTGAAGCTGCTGAAGATCCAGACCAAGTATCTCGGGCGCCAGTGGAGGAAGAGCAACATGAAGACAATGTCCGCCATCTACCAGAAAGTGCGCCATCGCATGAACGACGATTGGGCTTACGGCAACGGTGGGTGTTGCAAATGCCTTCCTTACCTGGAAGGGTGATGCTGGTCTTGGCTGAGCATTCTGTGGCCATTCCTCATCTCTATATCACCCACTAAACCAGGTATGGCCAAAGTTGGCCTTCCAGCTGTTTTGGGACTACAATTCCCATCATCCCTGACCACTGGTCCTGTTAGCTAGGGGTGATGGGAGTTGTAGTCCCAAAACAGCTGGAGGGCCAACTTTGGCCATGCCTGCAAGCATCTAATCTGTCTCTCTTGCTTGCACAGGGCACCAACCATGCTGTCCTTCTAGGTGTTATTATGTCATAAACCCCATCAGGTCAATGTGGTTTAGCAACTTTCAGGTGTATTGACTTAGCTGGGCTCCTTAACTGCAAATTTTAAGATGTGATGTTTGTTCCCTTTGCTTATGCAGTGTCCCATTTGGGGTACTTTCCATGTGACCCCCTGAAGCTGCCTTATACAGAGTTAGTTTGCTGTTCCATTTAGCCTCTGACTGGTAGCTGTCTCCAGGAGTTTAGAGATCAGAGACCTTTCTCAGTACCAACTACCTGAGATGTCTTAGCTGGAGAATCTAGGGATTGGGACTGGGATCATTGGCATGAAATGCATATATTCTTCCTAGTAATGATGAAATGACTCATTCTTGGGGCCACTAGGAATCCAAGGATGTCACTCCAAAGACCATATTGACATTATGAGTCTCAACACTGACAGAGCTGTGGGCTCAGGCCCAACCCAAAAGAGGTTGTTCTGTATTAACAGAAAGAACACATTCCACTTTTCATCTTGGCTCTCTCTTGTCTTGTTGGCACGTAGATATCGATGCTCGGCCCTGGACTTCCAAGCTGAAGAATGCACTTTACGAGCCAATATTGAAGCCTTTAATAGCCGGAGGTATGATAAATCCCAGGACTCTGAATTTGCTCCAGTGGACAACTGCTTGCAGAGTGTGTTGGGGCAGCACCTGGACCTTCCTGAAGATTTCCATTACTCTTACGAACTATGGCTGGAGAGAGAAGTGTTCTCACAGCCCATCCGCTGGGAAGAACTATTACGCTATCCGTGATGGCACTGGGGAGCTTAACCTGAACCAAATGCCGTTTTGGTCTCTCCAGATAATAGGTGCTGTGTCCTGGGGGGAAAGGGCTGATCCTTCTGTGTTTGGGGGTAGTTATGTCTGGCAGGAAACTTTTTAGGGTGAGTTGAAATGTTAAACACCTTAAAAATGCCCTCAACTTTGCAAGAATCTTCCCTTTTCTCCCTGACTACTTTAATCTACTGTACATGGGCCTGCAGGTAGCAACAGAAGTCCTGGTTCTGATCCATTTACACTGATCTATCTTGAATATTATATATTTAAATATTTGACATTGATGAGCTTTCCTTTCCTGCTTGCTTTCATGCGATGGTTGTTGTGTGTGCCAAGTTGTCCAAGACTTGAGTCACTACCATGCACCATTCACGTTTCTAAATATCTCAGCAATTGTGTACCTTTTAAAAAACTTGCAACACTCCATGCAGTTTGCTTCCCTAGAAACTGCAAACTCCACGGTTCATAAAAAAGCAAGCTGTAAGTGTCAGGCTGGCACCCAGCTATATTCCAAAGAGCATCCAGGCATGAAAACTACGAATGGGAGCGATTCTTTTAATAGAAAACAGTGCATACAGAAGCAGTTTGGGGGAATCCAATTGCAAATTAAGCAAGTTTCTCCATCCACGTCTAGAATGAAAAATTATTTGTGCAATTTTCCTCATGTTGCTTCCATGAGCTCTACTTATTCACATTGTGAGAAATGTTCTGCTTGTTCACGTTTTAAGGATGTCTTCGTACATCACTAAACCTGCCCCCCAGGGGACCTTCTGTGGGTGTGAGAGATTGGAGAGATTGTTGTGCCAAAAATGAGGCCAAAATCAAACCCTAGGTCTGGAAACATTGAGGTTTACTGGAAAGCTGTGTGTACTTTGTGTGTACAAAAAGACATTTCAACAGGTATAACGTATAACACAGCAAAGCCTTTTTCTCTGTAAAATGCAAGTAAGAGGATTTTAGTTCCTTCTTATTCTCTGTACTCCTGTATGCATTGGCCAATGTTCTTCCATGCTACCTCTTAAAGGCACAAAAGGACACCCACAAATTACTCCAATCAATATCTGTGGAAACATGCAAACATATTAAATAAAGGGGTAGCACATATATTTCACTCCCTGTTTGAATGCCAGAGATTGTTCCATAGTTCATTGGTATGAGTGAAAGCCAGATAAAGCACCTGCACTCTTTAAATCCCTTTGCAACTTTAAGCTTCCTATTTAATGTGAGAAAACTATAAACACAAGTTCCCAGAATACATGTATTCTCTCTGTTGCTGTGGAGTGAGAACGTTTGTTTCCTAGTGTGCATCGAGACAAAGCCTTTTTCAAGGAAATGGCCATATGAAGTCAGTCCAGTTTTTAAGCACAAGTTGTAACCAAGAATAAAAGCTACTCTTCAAGGAGGTTTGTGTATGTGTGTTCTTTCACGTTGTTCATTTTAATGATTTGTAAAAAGATCACCGCAGATGCATTCACAGAAACTCAGGAGGGAAGTTTTAAGCTACTGTATAATTTCCAATGCGAGTTTTAAATGCTCCAGGGACTAACGTGGTATTAGACATGTGCAGTTAGTTCCAGCAGCAAGTCCAACAATAAATGCTAGTATGAATGTGCCTTTATTTATTTATTTAATGATTTTTTCACCCCTCCCTTCCTCTCAAAGGAGCAGAGATGATGAATTTACAGTGCAATCCTACTCTTTCCCTGCCTCAGAAGTAAGCCATATTGAATTCAGTAGAGCTTAATCTCAGGTAAATTAAGACTGGGATTTCAGCCTTAGGCTGGCACCATCTCTGATTGCATTTTGGGGCTTCCTTAAACCATACAGCTTTTCAGATAATATTATTTCGGTTACAGTCCTGGTCATGCCTGGCTGGTGCAGCTGAATTGTGTGTATATTGCTGTATTATTATTATTTTCATTTTTTTTTCTTAGGAAAAGTAAGATTTGCAAATAACACAGAGAGACAAAGAAACACTGTCAGCTCACGCTTACAATTTTAAAAAACCCTGTACAATTGAAAACGTTCTTAAACTTTAAAAAAACTGATAATTTAATTGTTTTATTCTTTATGTTTGGGTTTGGGTTTTTTTTTTTACAGTCAAGCAGTATATACAGTTTATGAAATTGATATTAATATAAGCAGGTCAAATTGGTATCCTAATGAGATTGATGATTATAAGCTGTATGTTCAAGATCCCAGCTGTGGGATCTTAAGACCACCAAGTAGTAGTAGATGGTGCATGTTTTCTCTCCCAGCCTTGCCACCATAACTGTTTGCAGGGTCCACTTCCCCTGGGCCCACCTACATGCCACAGGAATACAATTTTAACTGTGTGCCAGCAGTATCCGCATATGTAAGGATTCCTCCAAGTAACGCCTAAAGAGGCGTGATTACATCGCCATATACTGTTATATCTTAATCAGTGAGACTCAGGTGAGAGGTGGTGTAGAAATGTTTCGAGCAAAAAGGGAATGAATAAAAGCTCTGTGGGTGCGTGAGAGAGTTTGTGCATTTTATAGGCAGCTTTTGTATCGCTAAAAGCCAATGACAAGAAACTGAATATACAGTATATGTTATTCAATACATAATAGCATATGCTATCTATCTATCTATCTATCTATCTATCTATCTATCTATCTATCTAATCACATACTATATTTATCTGATTCTTCTGTTTAAGAGAGAATGGGGGAGATTTTCCCGCCCTTTCCCCTCACAGTCGCCGGTTGGAGGCAAAGCGCTTGTTCGAACAGAAGGGGGGAGGGCGCGCGGGCGCCTCTTTTTCCCGCCTTTTCTCCTGCCTTTCTCACAACGGTGAAGGCGCAAGGCCCTGCAATACGTCCTTCCGAAACTGCCACCGGAGTGCGCACGCGCGGGCTCAGGTCTCGCTTAGGTTACGCTCGTTGCCCGGTTACGAAGGAATGACTTCAACAACCATCCTCTCCTTTTTCTTTTTCTTTTTCTAACCATGGCAACCGAACTTAAGGGGGGAGTTAAACGGAAGGCGGCAAGCCCCGCCCCTAACTGCGAAGCTCCGCCCGGCAAACTGTCAGGTGGAGGCGGCGGCGGCTCCGTCTGGTCTCGCGCACGCGGGCGCGCGAGCTCCGCTTTGGACGGGTCGGAGAGGAGGAGGAGGAGGGTTGGCTGGTGAGTCCGCGCGGGGCTCTGGGACGCGTGTAGCCCGGGCAGCACGTGGGAATGCGGACTTGCGTGTTAATGATGAGGAGGCGCGTTGGCTAGGGAAATGCGTTGCCTGTTGGTGAAGGAAGCGGGTGGAGTAGGGGGCTAAGAGAAGTGCCCCCAACCTTTAAACAGCAGCTGGAGTTATATACCGCCCTATACCCAGAGAGGGTACTATTAACATATTGAATAAAGGGAAACTGGTCAATAAGGAAATTATCCTTGTCTGACCTTCCTTGAGCCTCATTTTTCAGAAAATGAAACTTTCCCTACTCTGTTGTACCAAGAGTTCAGTGAGAAACTTTCTGCTTTCTCCATCTATGAGCTTCTCAATGGACTTGTCTGATCTCCTTTAAAAGCCACCCAATTGGTGGTCAGGTAATCAGGCCTTTCTTTATACAATATGCCCTGATTCTCATCCTCAAAAATGTTCAGTAAAGCCAGATATTGTGTCATCACAACAGTGTTATCTTATAACTTCTTATAACATTACTTTACTGTACTTTCTTTTCTTTTTACATTGTAGGCATTGGAAGTATTAAAAAAAATTAATTGCCTTGCATTGGGACTAGATACAATGGTCACTAGCTCAGTCCAGTGAAAGGACATCACTATGGTAATGTATAGTTTCACAGATCCCAGTGCTAATGAGGCACCATTAATTGCTTCTGGGGCAGCAGGAAAAGCTGTTTCTTTTCCAGACCCCTTTGGCTTTCTCTTTATTCATTCTGGGTGGTGCTTCATTATTCTCCCACCCTGACTGTAGCCTGAATTCAATTGTTCTATTTCATTAAAATAATGTATATGACACCAGTGCTTTTTTCCCTGAAAAAAATGTTAGGGGTGCTTTCATTTTTACTCAAGAAAAATCACCATTTTATAGTTCAAATCGGGAAAAATAGAGTAAATGGAAAAAGTACAAAGATTCACAAAATGTTTAGGGGTATGCATACTCCTGCGTCCCCCCCCCCAGAAAAAAGCACTGTATAACACCTTTCATTTTGCAAAGAAAGAAACGTTTTGGCTGCATTCAAACCCACTGTTGTCAGGCTGGGCTTTTTGTTTCCCAGGGATCCAACAACATATTCAATGGTGGGTTTATGGCCCTCCAGATGGGACTCCCAACTCTCATCAGCCCCAGCCCCAGCCATCATGGCCAATGGTAAAGGGAGATGGGAGCCAGAGCCCAGCAACCCCTGAAGCACCACAGGCTCCTCAGCCCAGCCTTACTTAATGTGATGGGCTGCTGTTCCCCTTCCACCCCTTTCCCCTTTGGGGCTGCCTTTGAAGACTGCGGGTGGCACTGCGGGTTAAACCACAGAGCCTAGGGCTTGCCGATCAGAAGGTCGGCGGTTCGAATCCCTGTGACGGGGTGAGCTCCCGTTGCTCGGTCCCTGCTCCTGCCAACCTAGCAGTTTGAAAGCACGTCAAAGTGCAAGTAGATAAATAGGTACCGCTCCGGCGGGAAGGTAAACGGCGTTTCCGTGCGCTGCTCTGGTTCGCCAGAAGCGGCTTAGTCATGCTGGCCACATGACCCGGAAGCTGTACGCCGGCTCCCCCGGCCAGTAAAGTGAGATGAGCGCCGCAACCCCTGGGTCATCCGTGACTGGACCTAATGGTCAGGGGTACCTTTACCTTGAAGACTGCTTCAGCAGCTTCCGGAGAGGAGAGCAACAGGTTCCTGGCCACTGCTGTAGAACCATAAATAACTTTGGATCTGAGTTTCCTAAAGGGCTGTCACTTCCCACCTGAATTTGTCCAAATATTGAGGCTGCGCTCCAAACTGCCGCCCCGCCCCGCCCCCCCGCCCCTGCAACCAGAAGTAAGTCTGATGGGGCACTGAAGATGGGGACTTTCAGTCTTTGAAATTCCCTCCATGGGGGAGTCATTTTGTTTTTTCATTTGTTTGATTTTAGGTAGAGATCATGGCCCCAGCCTTAACACTCAAATTTATCCAGCCTGTTGCTTTAATGTTTGGAATTGTTCTTTGATTTTATTGTTTGTTTGTTTTCTTAACTTACAAAAGCTATTGTTGAAGCCTCATTGCCCAAAACAGCAGGTGAACAAGATTTGGCAGAGCATTAAGACTCTTGATCTCAGGGTTGTGGGTTCGAGCCTCTTGTTGAGCAGAAGATTCCTGCATTGCAGGGGGTTGAATTGGCAACTCCACGATTCTATGATTTAAATCAATAGTCATTACCATAAAGGTGTAGTGTGGGGAACATATCTCACAGCATCCTTCCCCTAGAATCATAGAATCCTAGAGTTGGAAGAGACCACAAGGGCCACCCAGTCCAACCCCCTGCCAAGCAGGAAACACCATCCAAGCATTCCTGACAGGTGGCCGTCAAGCCTCTGCTTAAAGACCTCCAAAGAAGGAGACTCCACCACACTCCTTGGCAGCAAATTCCAATGTCAAACAGCTCTTACTGTCCCCAGGAACAGCTCTTACTGTCTCCCTACCCTGTCCCCAGGAACCTTTTATGGTGGAAGTGAGCCTTCCAAGAACCCTCCCCTGACAGCAGGCAGCTTGGTTTCTGGAGCCCAACAGAAGCCCAGTATGATTTTGTGGATGTAGTCCAGAAAGACTCAATGCTACCTTCAGCTGGTTCCTCTAACCTGCAGATTCTTCCTGCACGTGCGCGTGCGCGTGCGCACACACACACACACACACACACACACACACACACACACACACACACACTGTTGTAAGAAGAGGCATTTGTCTCATTCCACCTATATTAATGATGTGGACAAAGGCCATTGCAGAAGGCTGCAGGTTCCTGTTGCAAGAAATATTAAGAGGCTTATTTCCCCTTGTTCTGAATGCACAATTTATTATGTATTTTGCTGGCTGTAGTGATGTAATTCTAGAATTTAAAGACACTTCCGTTTGAGATGGTGCTTGTTTTCAAGCCTCCCGCTGACCCCCTTCTCCACTTTTCCTGGCAGGGTGGTGGAGGCAAAGGCAAAGGAAAAAAAGGAAAGGGGAAAGGGAAAGGGAAGAAAGGAAAGAAGGCCGCCGCCGTCGAGGTGGACATCATGAGCCCGGCGGCCATGCTGAACCTCTACTACATTGCCCACAACGCTGCTGCCTGCTTGGAGTTCCGTGGCTTCCCGTGGCCAGGCTCTCCGAAAAAGAAAGGGAAGAAGCGGAAATAGGGATGCAACCGTGGGAAAAGGCAGCCCCAGTGTTTGCGGTGAGACCCGGAGCCCCTTCACAGGGGAAGGAGACTTTTGCGGGAACCACACAAACCCAAGCAGAATTTACTCAGGTTTCTTTCTTTGCCATAATCACTGTTGCAGGTGGACTGAAGCAGCTCTTGCTTCCAACGACGAGAAGGAAGTAAACGCTGCTTTGAGATGCCTACTGCAGCACCGCAGTCTGTTCTTCATTGTTGCAGGAAGTAACTTGCAGAACCTTCCGTGCCTCCTGATCATGTCTGATGGGGGTGGGCTTTGCGTTTGGGGGCCGCCACCATTTCCAGGTCCTCTGCTTTCCCTTGTGAAAGCTGCAGCGCAAGCGTGAAATTTGGTTGCTCACACCAAGCTGCAGCTGCGATGCAGGGGCCTTTCAGGACCCGGGGCGTTTACAGGCTCAATACTCCACACACTACTCAAGGCTGGCCTGAGCATAAAGGCAGGTTGAGCATTTGCCTGGGGAAGCACAGTTCGGGCTGGGTGTGTGTGGGTAGAACCATCCTGTAAGCAGTGCAGAAGTCCAGCCTCTGCGTCAAGCATAGCCAGCTTCCAGAGTGTGCCCCATAATCCTCTTGTGACAGCCCAGGGGATTCTGGGGCAGGTGTCATTTCCATGCAGGATCCCAGTTAGCTGTGAGGGTTTAGATCTAGCATCTTTTATGATTCTAAGAATCCCAGACGCTGCACCAGATAGTGCAACAGTCGTTAAGATGCCCGGGACCTGTGTGACGGAGTAGTTAAGGATTAGATCCGTTGGAAAGCAAATTTATACATAGGAGCAGGAAGAAACGGGCAAGGATTTCTGTAGGGTGGGCTGTGAAGTAGAGTGTACGCTGGCTCAGGTGGCATCCTGACAGGCTCAAGTGCAGTTTGAGAGATATATATATAATTATTTGCCAGCTGGGTTGGTATTGCTGCCTAAACAGGTCCAGACATCCGCAGCAAAGAAGGATGTGCCACCTGCCTGAGCTTCGAGGTGCTGGTGAGAATGTGCCATGTAGGGAGACGAGGTGAGGGGGAAGGAACAGTGCCAATCTGGAAATGTAAGGATGCCGGCAGGCGTGTCTCAGTACTTCCAGAGGCTCACACAGGCCCGCCAAAGCAGAGGCGTTGCCTTCCCTTACACTAGTATGGCTTTGTAGACCTGGCTGATGGGGCCCCAGGGCAGCAGCTATCCTTACAGCTGTGCTGTACTGATAAAACTTGGCTCAGGAAGACAAGGAAGTTTGGGGTTGATAAGAGGCAAGGCGTGGGCTAGCCTTCTGTCCTCCTCCCTTTCTGCAAGGATGTACACTGTTGGTTTGGAAGTGGGGTGGCTTACAGTGGACATTAAGCAGGTGTGTATTCACCATTTTATCCACCCTTTCGACCACTCCTTACTCTCCATAGTGGCTGTGCTGTGTAGCTTCCGGGAAGCTCAGGTTGCCTGCTGATGCTGGTCAGCTAGTCCTGAACTAACGTACTGCGGACAGCTAAATATGTGTGTGGGTGTGCGCATTCAAACAGTGCTATTTGATATTCCAGTCCAAAATGTTTCCTTTGTGAAGGAGACATGCAATTTAAGGCTGTGCAGCCGGAAACCTACAGACAAACCAATTTCTTTTGTTAAATTGTTACCAAGGAATAAGCAAAATATAACGTACAAATGTTTTCCAGTCTAGGCACAGGTAGCAAAAAGACAGCATGTTCATTGCGACTTCCTTGTGAGCACATGCAGGCTGGGCTTCCCACAATCCATTGTGCAATTACATGCCCATGTCCCATTAAACTCTGTGGAGTCTGTGCTGGCTTGTGGCCATTATGTTTCGCCTCCTTCCCTTTAACATCCCAGCTCTGTCCCATGTTTACATGTAAAGACACAGCCCATATAGTTAAGTGTCTCCAGGTTTGTATGCAGCTTTTCCTAGTGTACTTTGAATTCCTCCACAAGAAGTTTTGAATTTCTTTTAATGTCTCATTTTTGTTTGTGATTCAGGATTACGCAAGTTTTTAGTCTTTTACACTTTTAGTCTTTTAAGCATGTTTACTGCAACCCTCCATTTTCTGCAGCATATCCCAGGTTGCTACCTGATAACGTCAACAGCTTGAGCGAGGACAGAGGGAATACCTGGAAATGCAAAGTTCCGATAGGAAAATGCCTGGGTTTTGTTTTTGCTGTTTCTCGAAAGAAACACAGGCAAGCAAAAGGAAGGTTAACAAAAGCAACTGCTGTGCCAAGACACTTGATGAGTTGAGAAGATGGGAAGAGCCGTTGGATCAGGATAAAAGAGAAACTGATTCTGGAAGGTCAAGCACAGGTCAGGAGGGAAATGTCTTCCACTGTCAATTATATGACAGATTCATGGAAGCAGCCACTGGCTTGTCCAGACCAACAGCTACTTTAAAAGCGTCAGGCATGCCTAAAGTTCTTTCCTTTTTTCCCATAAATTTTGACTTCAGAAGTGTTAGGTTGTGGGCATGCCATACATTTAAAGGGCATGGCTTCCTCCATACAAGCCTGGGAACTGCAGTTTAGCCTTCACAAAACTCTAATTCCTCAACCCCCTTGACGAACTACAGTTCCCAGGATTCTTTGGGGGGTGTCATGTGCTTCAAATGTGTGCTGTGTACACAGCCTGAGTGCTTCCTATCACTGTGCTCAGCTCGATTCCTGTTTCCCTCCATCCAGTGCAGGCCTGCTGCCTTCTCAGGTCACCCATTCAAAGCTGAAAGAGGCAGGATCTGGATAAAGAGCCGCTTGCCCTTCCCCTGCCATCAAAGTATCAGCCCTTGTCCACAACTAATTCCCCTGCTGAGGGGAATTAGCCTGTTTGCGTTTGGGATTAAGGGAAAGCAGGTGGCTCTGGTGCCAATACATTTGTTTATTTTCCTTTTGTTTATAGGCTTCCTCCACCCAGCTACTCCTCCAAATCCTATAAGGATTCCCCTGTAGCAACAACCTCTGGGTGGCAGAGGCTGCGTCGCAAATGGTGGGCTCTCATGAAAGGAACGAGACAGACCATTGCCAGGGTGCAATCAGTCGTGGGATGAGAGCAATTTGATACTCCTGAGACCACGTATTTATTAGGCATAAAACAAGCATATGCACAAGCATAAACCAATCATAAACATCAACCAATCATCATTGTACACCTATCCAGCACCCAGCAACACCCAATAGCAATAGCCAATGCATGAGCAGAATGCTCCAGTGCCCACATGTGCTCTGATCTACGTCACACATCCATCTATCATGGTTCAGCATGATTTGCCCATTGACACATCATTTAGCATGGCTTGTGTATTAAATCAGGGAGTACACCTTTGTAGTTATTGTGTTGAGGGATGCGGACTTGGGAGACATAGTGCTCATGGGAGAGGTATGAGAACACGGACTTGGGGTTGCAGGTCTCCACGCCTAGCCACTCTGAAGCGATGTTACCATGGTACTCCATCTGCCCCGTCCGAGCCTCCTGCACACCATGTGAGCATAGAATGCAAGAAACAGAACAGGGCAGACTGTACCTTGAAGACGTGGCCTGCTTATTCCCATATGTCCTCTGTTTTTTGTTTTTTGGACGCTCAGAGAGATGGTCTGAGAAACCTCTTCCCATGGATCGAGAGCAAGTAGGGGGGAGGGAGGTGGAGCAAGGGTTGGAGCAGTGGGCTGCTGGGCAAGGATGATCAGCACTTGGGCAATAACTTTGCGTTCTGCAAGCAGTGATAAGCTATTTGTAACTACTTTCATTAATATAGGTAATATACAGGGAATCAATATGCATCCCATAGCTGTAAGGCCAATGAGGGCCACAATGGCCTGAAGGCCTGGGAGCTTCGGAAACCATGATCCGAAAGCATCATGTAAGTTAAGGCCTTTCCACACTTGATCTGGATTGTGTGTCAGCTGTCGTATTTCTGTGGTGAATGTTTGAACAACCTTACCAACTTGATCGATTTGAAGACAGCAATTAGATTAATTTTACCACATACCCAACACATTTTCTGGGGGGCTGCCCAAGGAATGAGGGCAGGGGAGTTCAAAAAAGGAAGGAGAGATGTGTTATACCATGGGGGGCACTCATGTCGCTGGGGGAGGCCCATGAGGTGTAAGTGTTGTCCCTGAGGCCCAAGCAGATGAAATCACCTACAGGGATGGAACCATTGCGAATAAAGCAGTTATGTCCAACTAGGTTTGTGGTGAGAGACCAAATCATGTCTTGGTTGGTGAGGCGGGATGTAATGTTACCTGCATTGGACATGTTGTTGTATGTTTCTGGGGAGGCTTCAAGAGATTCCCATGGCCATTGTTCCCCCATGTTTGTCCCCCCACACACAAAACAATTTTTAATGCTGAATTCTTTTGCAATATCTTCTGCTAATTCTAAAAAGAAGTTAGTGGCTTTTTGGCTTATTTGTAACAGATTATTGGTTAATTTTGTAAAAGAGTCATAAACCGACCAATGTGAAGAGTGCTGAGACCCCTGAAATATTTCAGAAACAGTCACTGTAATGTACGTGAGGGGGTCGGAGCCGGTGCCATCGATGCCAAACCCATGGCTAACGACTGGTGGGTGGTTTCTGCTGATGGGTAAGAAACCACGTTGGCTTGAAACCTACGGAAGGAAAAAATGTGAGGGCAGCTGGCGAAGCCGCCACCAATGTAGTCACACACACATTGCCAGCCAATACAGCGGGTGGAGCCTGCGCAGGGGTGCCAGGCTTCAGGGGAGCCGTACTACCATTGTGTCTTGGTGGCACACAGGTACTTGTGGTTGGTGGCATAGGAAGCGACCCAGGAAGCGGCACCACAGGAGATGCCGTTACCCTTGGAGAGGGCAATGCAGGAATCAATGAGAGAGAGATTTCCTCTTTTCCTTGTTTTAGGGCTGCTGTGGAATTCAAATAGTACAGGCGGCCATCACCAGCAGGGTTGGGGCGCGTGGATGTTCTAGCCAGTCCAGCCCATTTGGTGACATTCAGGCAAACCGGGAGTCTCTGGACGGTAGCAGACAGTTCCGGAGGATGAGTTGCAGAGGTGATACATTGTGGAATTATGTAGGCAGGTACGATGGAGAGGGCGGCAAGCACAGGGCTGTTGAGTATGGTAGACCAGGGTTGACGTGAGTGTGCTGCCTTTTTGAGCCATAGTAATGCAGTGGTGGCAGTCATCAGTACCTGCAGTGGAGGAATCAAAGGGAGGGGGAAGGGGCAGGAGAAGGAGAAGGGGGAGTAGAGGAAGGAGGGGGGTGATAGGGCTTGACAGCCCGGGCAGGAACCATATGACTTCATCCTGGAACTGGACGGCGGCGTAGCCTCTGACATGTGTAATGAGTTCTCCAGGACCTTTCCACTTCAGATCCGTTAGATGGCAAAAGAGGACCAATGTCTTGACTGGGCGTGCTGCTGGGGAGGTAGAAAAATGACGGGTGGCCGCAGATGTGGCTGGCGAACCCGTGAGGTTTAAAAAATTCAAAGTAAAAGGACACAAATTAAGACGGTTTTGGAATTCTGGAAGAGTGGGGGCACCCTTATGGGGTTATAAAAAAGGGTGCATATTGGGTGACATCCATTTGCCAGATTTGGCAGGCGGATGTGCCTTTAGGATTAACTCCTATGGGGACTGAGGCAGACTGCCTGCTGCAGGTGGGGCACTGTTGAAGAATAGCAGTTGCCTCAGCCCCTGTGATGCCAAATTCCTTGATGAGGGCCTTTTTGTTAAAAGGAATGGCTTTCCCATGGGGTCATGGCATTGAGTGAAAATGCAAAAGGACCCTGGGATGCAGCTTGATCTGCACGATCATTGCCTTCCTGCAGGGGGCCTGGGAAGGACTGATGACTTCTAATATGCATTGCAAAAAAATGAAGCAGAGCGATTCATTATGCTTTGTTGAAGAGCAATAGAAAAAGAGAAAAGATCAGGCTTAAAAGAAGGGGAGAGATAGGCAGCATAAGTGATAAGCAAATTTTGGGTTACATATAAACTGTCCAGGATGAGATTAAAAGGCTGCTTTCAAACCAGACGCAGGAGCCATACGTCTTGCTGCCATATGCAAACAATGTCAGGGAATCAGGAATGGGACCCTGAGAGACAGGAGGGTCCCAGGCAAAGGGGGACATTGCGTGTGAGTTGGAAGCGGGGATCAGAGGGGGGGGGGTGTGACAACTCACTTTACCAGGCCAGTCAGCAAAAGCAGCCTGAAGGGCCTCAGAATTAATGAACAATGTGTCCCAAATGGTCAGGGAGCAGGGAACAAAAAGGGTTTCAGGTTCGCAGCCAATGAGGGCCTTTGCACGAAGGCATCCTTTGCTGCAAAGTTGGGCAAATAATGGTGGCACGGGGTGTGTGGGGAAGATGGGGCCACTCTAAGATCAAAACTGAGGTGGGAGAAGGGGATTGAATAAGGGCAGCTGTGGGCAAAGAAGTATGAGAGAGAGAAAGACATTAGAAGCTGCACGATCGACCCACTTGGTTTGCAAGGCTTCCTCAATCAAATGAACAACGTGCCATTGGGAGGAAGTAAGAATAGTGGGGTCAAAGGAAAAATGAGGGAAGGAAGGGATAGCAGCAGATGCAAGGACCTTATGTCCCAAATAGGAAAAGGGAGGGGAGGAGTGAACCTTTTCTGGGGCGATGACAAGGCCTGCCTGATGAAGGATGGCAGTGAGCTCAGGCAGGGCGCGGCGAACTGTACCAGGGGGCCCCGGTGCCGCTGTCAAGATATATCCATGAAATGATAAATCAGCCATGAAGGATGGGCCTTGCGAAAGGGTGCAAGGGCTTTATCAACAAAATATTGACACATTGAAGGACTATTAAGCATTCCCTGTGGAAGCAAGCTGTTAATGAGAACAGGAATGGTGAAGGCAAAAGGCTGCCTATCTTCAGGATGAAGGGGGATAGTAAAGAAACAATCCTTAAGATCCACTACCATCAGATCATAAGAGGCAGGGATGAGATTTGGATTTGGGAGACCGCATTGTAGCGCCCCCATGGGTTGAAGAATGGAATTCACGGCTCTAGTCCTGAAGAAAGCACCATTTTTTCCACTTTTTTTTTATTATTATTTAAAAAAAAACCCGGAATATTGTATTGACTGAGCATAGGTTCAAGATGCCCTAGAGACAATTGTTCCTCAACTGGAGAAGTGAGAGCAAGCAATTTCTCAAAGGGAAGGGGCCATTGATAAAAGGCGCATTGGGGAAGGTTAACTCCAAAGATTCAGCCGCCAGGACCTCTAGAGGTACCGGCGATGACGGGATCGGCTTTGAGCCTTTGCTAGGAGAAGATGGGGTGGCAGCCTTTAGAGCGGGGCTGGCTACATGCCCCAAAATCAATTTTCCTCGTTCTGGGATGAGCCAGACACATTATCAAATCAAGTTGAGCCTCAGAATTAGATATCTGACATTCAATAGAATGTTGGAAACACTCAATAAAGGAAGAATATGGCTCTGAAAGGCCCTGAACAATATTAGAACGTGAATCAGTAGCCTTTTCAATGTTCTCTAAATTTGCAAAAGCTTGCAAGACAACTGTGTTGATGTGAGCAAAGAGCGCAGGGGGGAGGAGACCCTGAGAAGCAACAGTTTCAAATTGTCCCGCACCATAAAGATGGTCTGGTGTGAGGGAAGGATATCGCAAATGCAAGTGATTGGCCAAATCAAAAGCATTGTGACGATATTCCTGGTCCCAAATCACATTCTGCGCACCTGTTAGGCACATGCGGGCCAAATCCTTCCAATCTTGGGGAAGCATGGAAAAGGTAATGGGAAAGACAGAAGACGCAGCCAGCTCATCAGCCGAAAGACTGCCATTGGGAGCGGCTTTAAAAGGAGCTGCTCTAACGTTCTCAACAGAATCACAAGGAGGTTCTGACACAGAGGGATTTGATGCAGGCAGACAAAAGGGATCAGAGGCATTCGCAGGCAATTGCGAGGGGGGAAGAGGAGGGGGGAGCGGCAAGAGTGGGGGGGGAAGCGGAGGTGGATCAGGAGAGGGGGGTTCTTTGCAGGGAGCTGACGGGATAGAAGGAACAGTACCGAGGGTGAGAGCCTCTGGAGGAACAACAACGCGAACGGGGGAATCATAGGGAGGGGGGTCTAGCAAAGGCTTAGTAAGAGAATGGTTATGAGCCAGAAAACATTCAAAAACAAACTTCCAAGCAGTAAGAACTTTAGGTGGTGCACGTGGAGAGGTATGGAGAAAATCACCAACCTTTTCCCACGTCTGCGGCTCCAAAGATCCGCCTGCAGGATATGACGGGCAATGATACCAAACATATCTCAGCAAGGAGGCAAGTTCAGATTTAGAGATGGAATTTTGAAGGAACTCGCCATTGGATTGAAATAAATAGAGGTTTTTCCTGGTTAATGCACGCAGCTCAGATAAATGGTTCTGTTGGAGTTGCAAAAAAACCCCTCCCATACTCACGAGGGGATCACGACGACCAGCGACGAGATCGGTGCACAGCCTGTTCCAGGCGGTGGGTACAGGAGGACCAGGGACGTCCCAGTAGAAGGCGCGAAAGCACGAAGAGGGCACGTCGGGGTTCACCAGATGTAGCAACAACCTCTGGGTGGCAGAGGCTGCGTCGCAAATGGTGGGCTCTCATGAAAGGAACGAGACAGACCATTGCCAGGGTGCAATCAGTCGTGGGATGAGAGCAATTTGATACTCCTGAGACCACGTATTTATTAGGCATAAAACAAGCATATGCACAAGCATAAACCAATCATAAACATCAACCAATCATCATTGTACACCTATCCAGCACCCAGCAACACCCAATAGCAATAGCCAATGCATGAGCAGAATGCTCCAGTGCCCACATGTGCTCTGATCTACGTCACACATCCATCTATCATGGTTCAGCATGATTTGCCCATTGACACATCATTTAGCATGGCTTGTGTATTAAATCAGGGAGTACACCTTTGTAGTTATTGTGTTGAGGGATGCGGACTTGGGAGACATAGTGCTCATGGGAGAGGTATGAGAACACGGACTTGGGGTTGCAGGTCTCCACGCCTAGCCACTCTGAAGCGATGTTACCATGGTACTCCATCTGCCCCGTCCGAGCCTCCTGCACACCATGTGAGCATAGAATGCAAGAAACAGAACAGGGCAGACTGTACCTTGAAGACGTGGCCTGCTTATTCCCATATTCCCCCCTAATGTCCTCCTGGTGTTTACATGGCTTTTTTATACAGAAGCAAATAAATATGGATCACATTGTCACGGGCTGCAATTTGCAAGCCATTTATTCTGGAGTTGTTGTAAAGCGGTGAGAGTGGTCTGGTTTGAGGTTCCTCCTGGAGTGTGCAGTGCAACTGTTCTCAACCGCTTTCAGAGCTATGAACTTTTTTGGAAGGTGGGGGAGGTAAATACCCCAATGGGAAAGTTGATGGGATTGTTATTTGTTAACTTGTTCAGTTTCCAAATCTAAGATAAAGGTCTGAGGGACAGTAGACCGGCCCCCCCTGCTGAAAAGGTTTGCTGACCCCTAACCCACCCAACAATACCGCAACACAATCAGAATCTTTAGCATGGGCCAGACTGCATTTTACTAAATATCTACTTTAAGAAACTGCAGAAACCAAATTCTTCATGCTTAATAAAGTCTGTTGAGAACATGAGTTTTTATTAGTGAATGAGGGAAATGTCCCGTCTCCCCCCCCCCCCGAACTGGAACACTGGCATATTTGTATGTGAAAAAGTGCCTCCAGGGTGTTTTTCATAGACACACCAACACATCACACACTAGGAAATAACACCTTTCTCTCTGCATGCACCCATTTCTGGAGGCAGCTCCAAACTTCGCTCTCAAATATTTGGATTGTGTTATAGGAAACTCCCAGCAAGAACTCCCAGGCCCTTGCATTCTGTCAAAGGCATGGCCTGGTGGCTATTACAAGATAGTCTCCCTGCCTCCAGCATCCAAGTGGGAGGTTTTTCAGAACTCCTGCAAACAAGGATGTGCCAGCCTGTGAATGTTAACAGTCTTTCACAGCTTGATGACACGAAAAGCCACACACAGTTTTTAATGCAAGATTTATTTATTTATAAGCATTGATGAACCATTTAATATTTCAAAAATCTGTAAGCTGTATACAGTATAAGCCTTGCAACATAGTCATAGTCAAACAGCTAGAGTGCCAGCCTAGGCCTGAGGACAGTCAAGTTTCAAATCCCACTTATTTGTCTATCCTACCTTGTAGGATTGTTGTTAGAAATGAAAAATGAATTAATTTTTTTAATTATTTAATAAATCCAATTTCGTTGTACAATGACAATAAAGATATAAAGATAAAGAATGAAAGGAGTGAGGAAGCAGCAAAATCCATGTACACCATCCTCAGTTCGTTGAAGGAAAGGTGGGGTAAAAAAATGTGATCTAATATGAAAGTGAGATACAGTCTCGTATGACCTGGAACTGGCAACTATAAAGTTATGTATTGATTTTCTGCTACCTTCAGTTGAAACAATTCTGTCATGCTGAAAATACACAGGGATGTTCCTATGCACTGAAAAGACTCAGTGACCCAATTTGCATAAACAGCATGTGCTGCTTTATATAAATAGATGCAAATTCAGGTCTATGCGAGTTCCACAGCTTTTTGCAGCACACCTACAGTCCAGTATTATTATAATATATTTATTTATACCACCGTATTGTTCCATGGCAGGGACACGGGTGGCACTGTGGTCTAAACCACTGAGCCTCTTGGGCTTGCCGATTGGAAGGTCCCTGCGACGGGATGAGCTCCCGTTGCTCAGTCCCAGCTCCTGCCCACCTAGCAGTTCGAAAGCACGTCAAATTGCAGATTTATGTTGATAAATAGGTACCGCTCTGGCGGGAAGGTAAACGGCGTTTCCGTGCACTGCTCTGGTTCGCCAGAAGCGGCCAAGTCCTGCTGGCCACATGACCCGGAAGCTGTACGCCGGCTCCCTCAGCCAGTAAAGCGAGATGAGCACCGCAACCTCAGAGTCGTTTGTGCCTGGACAACTGTCAGGGGTCCTTTACCTTGTTCCATGGCAGGGACTCAAGGTGGCTTACAAGATAAAATAGCTGAAGACATTTTTTTGGGGGGGGGGGATCATTAAAAACAATTAATCATTAATAGAATTTAAACCATATCTATCTATCTACCGGTATTTAAAACATACAATTACAATAAAAACAGCACAGAACCACGCCTCTCGTTAAAAGCAGTTGGGTGCCCAAAGCTGGCATATATTTATACCGTACATAAAAATGTAAAAAATAAATTCTAAAAGGCAGGAGACAAGTGGCTTCGCCCTCCCATCCTCTTAACCACCCCCCACCTTATTAGCCATCTTCTGCCCAGTATTGCTTGAATTGTAGATTGTAAGCCCTTCGAGGCAGAGGCCTGCATTTCTTTCCGAGCCTGCTTTGCAAAGCCACGAGGGTGCTGCTTTAACTGGCCATTGCTTGATGCCCCTGCCACTCCTTATCACCGGGCTCTTCTCCGCTCTCTTCACTACCACCACACTCCCTCACCATTTCAAGGGGCGCCTCCTCCTCCTCCTCAACATGGCGACGGCCGTCCATTGCAGAAAGAACACCCGAAGACCTTACCAACATGGCGAGCCTCCCCCGCCCTCCTCAACATGGCGCCGCCTTCTCTTACGAGCGGCTACCGCCCTTCCCATCATGGCGGCCGCACAGCCCGCTCGGATCGGGGACCCTTTTGCAATCCGACCTTCACAAAATGGCACCCGCTCGCCTTCTTCCCCCCACCCCACAACTACGCGCCCCTCTTTCCAACTCACGCCGCCAGCTCTCCAAACCTCCCCTCGTCCTCCCAAGTCCTTCCTCGGTGCTTTCTCTATTGGGGTGGGGAGGATTAAAGAAAAACAAAACCCTCGTTGCCCTTCCCATCATGGCGGCGCGGCGGCTCCCCTCACGCTCTGCGTCCTCCCTTCCCCCCTCCCCTTCGGCCTGGTGCTGCTCCTGCCACCACCGCCCGACTCGAGTGCCGCCCGCCCGCCTGAGCTAGGCCCGTTCTGAGGCGCCCGCCTTCCCGGCTTTATTTCCCCCCCTTGCTCCCGCCATCGCGGCGGCTCAGCCGTGAGGGGGGTGAGGCCTCCTCTCAGCCTAGGCCGCGCCTGTTTTCCCTCAGCCGAGGCGAGCCCGAGGAGGGGCGCGCGCCCGCTCCCCTCCCTCCTTCCCTCGCTCCCGCGTGTGCGGGTCTCCCGCGCCCAGTCGCAGCCGCCGCCGCCGCCGCCGCCGCCACATCCCGCCGCCCTCCTCCTCCTCTTCCTCCTCCTGCCTGCCTGCCTGGCTTCTCCTTCTTCCTCCACGGCGCAGGCCCGCCGCAGCGCAGCCGCTCTGAGGTGAGTGTCCTACCGCGCAATCTCCCAGCAGCTCCTCACTCGCCTCGCGCCAGACCCGGCGCAGCCGCAGCAACGCGGGGGCCCCGCACCTCCTCGCCCTCCGCCTCCTCCTCCTCCTCCTCCGAAGAAGAAGGAGAAAGAAGGAGAAGCCGCCCCCGCCGACCGAGAGGCCCCGCCGCGCGCGCGCACTCCGACCCGCCGCCCCCCCTCGCGAACACCCCCCCGGGGGCCGCCACTGCCCCCGCGGGCCAAGGCCTGACTAGGCCCCGAGGAGCCTCTGAGGGGAGGGAGGGAGAATTAGGCCGGCCGTGAGGGGGGGGAAATCCCTTTTAAAAATGGGGGGGGGGGTATTTTGACCCTCTTCATAGAGAGGAAGAAGAGAACCTAACGGGGGGGGGGCTCTGTTATTATTGTTGTTGTTAATTACACTTATTTTATTTCCCGCCCTCCTGTCGCGGTAGGCCGCGACTCCTAGGGGTGGATTTGTACGGCTACTTTATATTCCCCTTTCCCCCCTTTTTCTTAATCGTTATTATCTTGGGCGCGGGAGGAAAAGGGGCGCGCGCGCCTTTTTCGTGGAAACCCCCCTCCTCACTCACACACACTCAGGACAGTGTCAAAGATGGGGGGCTTCCCATTTTTCTCCAAATGATTCACCCCCCACCCCGGCTTTCTTTCCAAATCCTCCTTGATTTTTTTGGACATGGAGAGGGGGGCAGCCTCCTGATGAAATCCAGGAGAATTAAAAAGAAGCCTCACCCTACTGTCTCTTTCCCCCTTAAATAGGGACCCCCTTTTTTTGTCCACCCCGTTTTGAGGAAGCCTGGAAAGCAGTAACTTTGAAGGATTTGTCTGCCCCCACCCCTCCTTTTTTTTCTTTATTGGAGGCCAGAGACTTAAAATAAAAATAAAAATTCTGTCTTCTTGCACAAAGGGGAATTTTAAAGTTGAAAGGTGGGGCAAACTTAGCCTAAATAAATGCACTTAATCTATTGATAAGAAGGGAGGCAGTCACCAGGTGTTTTTTGTGGTGTGTGTGGGGGGGTGGCGGCATAGGAGCCCAGCCTAATCTCTATTGTTGAGATTCCTAACAGAAGTCCAAACTTCTGTCTCAAGCTAATTCCCCCCCCCCCCCCTGCTCTTGATCCCTCAGTCATTGAGAAGGATGGGCCCTTGCATGCTCTGTAAGAGAAATAATGTGTACTGTGTACACCATTGAGATTTTGACAATTGAACGGTGTATATATTCTGTTAAATAAATATATTTCCCCTGGGTTCTGGTTATATGCAGACTTGCATCTTTTTAATGTTTAAATGCACCCACCCCAATCCCGTTGGACAGTGCAGAAGGGGACCATAGTAAAGGTGCATAATCTATTCCCACAGTCTTTACCTGTCCCTAAATTTGTGTGTGTGCTTGTGCACTGTTTACCCCTTGATTGGTTGGCATGGAAGGAGGAGTCCCTGTTTGCCTGAAGAAATGCAGGGTGCTCTGTCCAGGGTGAGGATCCTTGCAAGAGAGCCAATCTCTGTTCTTAGACAAGGAGGAGATGGATTCCTTAGACAGCTCTCGTTCCTGGAAACGGGTGGATTAGGCTTGGAAGTCTTTGCAGCTTTGGTAGGGAATGCTAGAAAGCTCATGGCTGTGCTAAGGAAGCAGAGCCTGCTCTAGCGAAACTGTCATTGCTCAACTTGCTGCTGTAGCTTCCCCAAAAAGCAGGTTGGGGGAGGGAGAACCTGTGGCCCTCCAGTTGTTGGACTACAACTCCCATCATCCCTGACCCATCGACCAAGCTGGCTGAGAGTTGGAGGGCCAAAATCTAGAGAGACACAGGTTCCCCATCTACCAATTGAGGGCCAAGATTGTTCCCCAATTCCCTTCCCTATTAGGACCCAGGCACTGGAGGAAAAGGCAGATACTGTACCTCACTGGTTCTTTCAATATGTTCAGGGACTAGCACAGCCTTAAGCACCCTGCAGTTCAGGATCTGGACCACAGCGTTTGAGATACCTTTAGTTTGTGCATTTAGTGTCTTGCAAGTGCCTTTCAAAAAGGAGTGCTCCATTCCTATCCTAGACTCCTTCCTTCCTTCCTTCCTTCCTTCCTTCCTTCCTTCCTTCCTTCCTTCCTTCCTTCCTTCCTTCCTTCCAAATTCAGTGACTTTTAGGGAGAGACTTTCAGGGAGATGTTTGATGTGTGAAGGGGCCATTGGGTTTTTACCCCCACATTAGCTATGTCTCGGAAGCAGGTGATGTACGTAGAAGTTTTGTCTACCAACCCCCTTCCCAAACCGTCTGGAGGAATGAGCCAAAGCTCAAAGTTGCTGTAGCAGATGAGCTGCTTGTCAAGGGAAGTGGCAGACTGCCTATCCTTTGCATATCGATAGAAACTGGGTGTGGTGGAGTTCCTTTATCTAATGCAGACTAGGCTTTGAACTGTGCAGGGCTGCAAGGGCACTGGAGGAGAGAGAGAGAGCGGGGATGGCTTCTTCCCCAGACCTATGGCTATGTGGGAGTGGTTTGAATAGAACTTAGTGCATTTAACACAACTTGGAGAAGAAGTGTATGGCGGAAGCTGTAGTGCAATTTGTTTGAAAGTTAACCTCTGTGTACCAATTTTTCTGGTGTTGTACTGGAGGCCAGAGACTTGTGCAGATACAGGACTTCTGTTTCAGTGTATCTGATGAAGTGTGCATGCACACGAAAGCTTATACCCAGAATAAACTTAGTTGGTCTCTTAAGGTGCTACTGGACAAAATTTTTATTTATTTAATTTATTTATTTCGACTGCATCAGACCAACCAACACGGCTACCTACCTGAATCTAGATACAGGATACTGTGGTTAACACCCCCACCCAACAACATTGCATTTTGTCTGGCATAACTTGTGGTGTTAGAAACTCAGATATATAATCTAATTGCCCAATGGCACCTTAAACCTGGGTTACGGCTACCACAATGGAGTGGCTGGGGAAACTCAGCCAGATGGGCGGGGTATAAATAATATATAATTATAAATTATTATTATTATTATTATTATTATTATTATGTCTAGGTGCCTTTTCCCCCCAATGAAGTTTTTAAAAACAAATATTGATTTCATTTCTATACTACTTTATATTTTAAAGAACTCTCAAAGAGGTTTGCAACATTTTAAAACATCAAATAAAACAATCCAGAATAAAACAAATTAAAGCTTCAAGGAAAATATTTCAGATCCTTCTCTAAGTGACATTTTGCTTTCTCCAGTCACCAACCTGGCATCCTGAGATCCCCACATGGTCATCGTAGGACCCGTGTCAGTCGCAAAACTAATTTCTGTCATTGGGCATAAGACATTGGGAGGGACACCAACACTAACCCTCTACACCAGAAGAGAGAAGCTGGGTCTGTTGCCTGTAGCTGTGACTTCATACAGTGCATCAAGGTGCAAATAATTTTTATCCCTGTTAGAATTGCAGCCTCCCCCCACCCCCCAAGTTTTTATGCAAGAGGGAAACAGTGACAGTAAAACTGGTTTTTAAATAGGTTTCTTTGATACACAGAGGACCCTTAGAAAGTTATCTGGAACCAGGGAAATTCATCTTCTGTTATCCCACAAGGATAATTTCTCCCTGGGCTTTTTTCTTTCTTTCCTGAAAGTGTCAACATTTCTTTTGCTGCATTCATGTTTGAAAGTGGAGTGGAGCTTCTGTGTCTATAGTCTCCACTTCTCTTTAGGCTTGCTTCAGACAAGACTCATTTCCTACAAGGAAGTAACTGTGAAACCGCTTCTTTAAATTGGCTCATGCAGTATGATTGTAAGCATTTCGCCTGAAAGCAAGTCTCACTGCTACTTACTGCCTTGATCCCCACACATGACCCTCCTACACAGGAGGCTTTCACATAGCCTTGCTAACATTCAGTTCTTTGCCAAAAAAATTCTTCCCCCACCTAAAACATGTAGATAAAATTTCTGCAAGAAAGAAAGTGGTGTGTGCGTGCAATACACATACATGGTTAATTTACATAACTTAAAGCGAATGTTTTTGACATACAAAGTGAATGCTGTGTCAGTAGAGATACAGGCTGGATCTAGACACCAAAGAAAACAGGTAGAGAAAAAACAGGACTCCACATCTCCATCTGGTGGCACAATGTTACATTGCATATACAATGCATTTGTTGTTTAGTGGTTGTGTCCGATAAATCACTTTTTCTTTACTAGTCTGGCTGAGTCCACTGTGATTTATAGACTATTACAGTGTTGGGCCAGAGCAAGAGAAACACATTCAGATCCAATGAACACTCAAGGTTCAGAAAAAGGCAAACCAACATGATCCGGGGGGGGGGGGTGACACGAGCAACCCCCCCCCCCATAGGAAAAGACTGGACCTTTTTAGTTTAGAGAAAAGCTGTTTCAGATGGGACGTGATAGAGGTGTATAAATTTCTGCATGGTGTGGGGAAAGTGGATAGAGAAAGGTTTTTATCCCCCTTTCATGCTATTAGAACCCAAAGCGACCCAGTAAAGCTGAATGGTGGAAGATTCAGATCAGACAAAAGAAGTCACTCGCACAGCACATAGATATTGGGAAGGAGAACATTTTTATTAAGTTTTCGAAGAAAAAAATTACACATATAAAACAAAACGATTTCAAACATTAAAATACAGAGTTATTTCGAACCCTTAGACCTCCTTCCCTCCCTTCATGGGTTCCATCTTTAAGATTAAATTTACTGCATCTTTTACCATTATCTATTATAGACTGGTAACTATAATTACCATTAAAAAAATTCCACATTACAAGTGTCTTTATATCCCTGCCAAAGATTTTAACTGTTTACAGTGGTCTTTTAAGTAAATTACGAATTTACTCCAGTCTTTAGAAAATACCTGATCTTCCTGGTTTCGGATCTTCCCCGTCAGTTTTGCCATTCCCGCATACTCCATTAGTTTCATCTGCCATTCCTTTGTTGGTAGTTCTTCCTTCCATCTCTGGACTAGTAGCGTTCTCGCTTCCGTTGTTGCGTACATAAAAAGTCTATTCTCTTGGGAACTCTCCACCTATAATACCTAGTAAAAAGGCTTCTGGTTTTTTGACAAATGTATTTTTAAACATTTTCTTTAACTCATTATATATCATTTCCCAGAAAGCCTTTACCAATGTACGTGTCACCACTGAGTTCAGTGAGATTTCATACGATTGCAGCCTAACTTCATTCCCACTTTACATCTTAAAGCAGTCACTGTTGCAACCCCTTAAGAGTCACAGCTCTTTATGGTCTTGTCACCAACATAATGCTAAGGACCCATCTGTCAATGCAAGGATTTACCGGTATGCTTTTGCAACAGGACTTCTCCCCCTCCCCGTCCCCTAAATCTGCTCTGGGTTCCCCCCACCAACCCTCCTGAGCAGATTTGAGGAGGGCAGGGGGAGGACAACTGGATTGCACAACTGGAAATCCTTGAGGAATGGTTACTTAGCACCACTTTGGATATAACCCTGAACATGTAAAGGAGCTATGAATCTGGAAGAGCTGCGCTACTCTCTTGCACTGTGACTGACAGAGAGGCTCCCTGTCCTGCAAATTCAGGAAATCTGTGAAAGACTTAACAAATCTTGTGTCCAGGTGCACATGTGTAAGAACCATCAACTCCATAGAGTTCTGTCTGACAATGGTGTCTGGCAACTACTTCTGCGTCCAAGTACAGCTGAGGGCACAGATCACCAGTCTTTGCTTTCCAACACCTCTCAGGATCATCCATCTCCATTTCACCCTTCCTGGGTTCTATGATCTCATCCTTCTAAGAGGTCAGTTAGGAAAGAAGCGGGCAGATCTCAAGGCCTCCTCAGTGCTGGCCTCTGTACTCTGGAAGCATGTTAGCAAGAAGATAAACCACAACCTGTTCCTATTTATTTTTGGAGGAGGAAATAACGGAAGGCATTTAGGGAAGCTTTTAATGTTTGATGGATTATTGTATTTTAATATTTTGGGGAAGCCCAGCCAGATGGGCGGGGTATAAATAATAAATAATAATAATAATTATTATTATTATTATTTCTTGAGTCTTTGGTTGGGCTCTCTTTAGCCTTCCCAGCTGGACTTCCCTGGGATCAGTCCCACTTCCTACAGAAACCTCTTCCTTGCAATGTCAGAGATCAGTGCCTGATAAAGGACGGCAGGGGGTGTGTGTGTGTGTTGGGGCTCCTGTCACCAAGTGCCCTGTTCTTTCAGCATTTGTCGCTTGTTCAGCTGGTACATGCAAGTACATATTATGCGGCTGCCTTTCTCTTTGAGGAGTGACAATTGTTTTAAATTGCACGGCTGCCCTGAATCAAAACCTGTCTTCAGTCAAGCAGCTCAGAGCACTTGCTAATGAGAAGTCTATCCGATGCCAAAATCCAACAGCCATTTTGCTGTTAACTTATTTAAAACAAAGAGCTGCTTTGTATTCCCCTCTCCTTTTCGCTACCAGCCCAGACTGTTTTTCTTCTTTTTCAAGACTGTGACTATCTTCTTTTAAAATATGTTGCTAGCAGGGACTGTGCTTTGAAAATGTCAGTCCTGTGGGTGTGATATTTTGGGGAGAGGCTCGAGGCAGGCAGTGCACACAGAAGGGAAGGTGATTAACTTTTACCATTGCCCCAGTCCTGGTTGCCGGTTTGTTTGTTTTCACACAGCCCCCAATCAGCTACTGGCTATGAATATTTCCATCTCATATAGCTGGCATATGAAGGTGAGAGAAATATTTCAGCTCAAAAGTAACATTTGCTTTACTGGTTAAAATAGGATATTGGGCCATCTTGACCTTGGTAGAGATTGTTATTTTTCAAAGTGAGTGGACTTGGAATCAAGTAATGGGTGGGCTTAGAATAATGCTTGAAGTTTATACTGGCTGCAAATTGACCGCCTCAAGTCTGCTGTTTTCCAAAACCTGCAGATCTTGACAGCTGAAGGAGGAGAATTATCAGACCTTTTGGGTGGGGGGGTACGTTGTGTACATTTTAATATAAAGATTTAACTCAACATAGCGAAGTGTCTTGAGTTACAATGTTTAACGTGTAACTTCTTAGGTGAAACTGACCATGCTGCATTTCCAGGGGTTTGGGAAACGGTGCTCTGGGTGACAGATTTGCCCCCATTAAGGGTGGAGGTTAAGAAACACTTTGCTGTAGTGTTTTGGTCTGCGGGTGGCATGTTGGCATAGGACCAATTATGAGTAGCTTTGGTAGCATTTACGGCAGGAGTGGGAAACCTTTTTCACGCATACCCATCCGTGCAAATGTCCAGGGGCCACATGCCACAGTGGTGTGGGGCCAGAGGCAAAAGTAGGTAGAGCAATGAATGAATTTTGACTTTATATAAAGGTAAAGGGACCCCTGACCGTTAGGTCCAGTCGCGGACGACTCTGGGGTTGCGGCGCTCATCTCGCTTTATTGGCCAGCATGACTAAGCCGCTTTTGGCGAACCAGAGCAGCGCACTGAAACACCGTTTACCTTCCCGCCGGAGTGGTACCTATTTATCTACTTGCACTTTTGGCATGCTTTCGAACTGCTAGGTTGGCAGGAGCTGGGACCGAGCAACGGGAGCTCACCCCATCGCGGGGATTTGAACCACCGACCTTCTGATTGGCAAGCCCTAGGCTCTGTGGTTCACCCGTTGTAGGCTTGTTTCTACACCCACCCACACCCCTCTCTATTCTAGATCCTGGCAGCCAAGAGGCATATTGAGATTTCAAGGAAACATTCCAGCCAGGCAAATCACTCGAGGGTATGAAGTAGGGCTGATGAGATATGTGCCCCAAGGACAGGAGATACGGCTGAGGAAGGGGTGGTCTGCCTGGGGAGATTCCCATGGACCCAGGCAGAGAGGCCTGGGGCTTGAAGTTCCTCACCTGCAATTTATGGCACGCTAATCAAAGGTTGTGCAATTCTCGCTCTTCTGAAGTGCTTGGTTTCAGAGCATCTGTTAATTCCCCATTGCCTTTGTTAACTTGATTTGAAGAGTTACCGGTAGCCTTTTCTAAAAAGCATTAAAGAACAGATAGTTCACTCTTATGATAATGCAATGCAAGGGGACATTTTAAAGACAGCCCCAAATTATTGGACAGGTGGAATTCAGAGAGTTTTTGACTGGTTAAACAAAATTCTTGATAACGCCTGGAACCTTTTCCTGCTTTTTGGTAAATAAAAAATTGCTGCTGCTTCTAGTCAAAAGAAGGCATGGTGCAATGAAGAATGCCCTGAACATATTCTCAACACCTTTCCTCACTTGTTAGTTGTGAACAGGAGCCCTCACCCCAAGATTTTGACACAATAAATCATCCAGCACTTGAAAAAACAAATTCTGTATCTGTACAGGAGTGCTAGACCATTTCTCCCCCCCCGGTGTTTTTGACTACAACTCCCATCAGCCCCAGCCAGCATGTCCAAAACATCTGGAGGGAACCAGTTTGGGGAAGGCTGTTAGACAGTTCTGCACTGGTACTGCTCAGGTATTTGAGGCGTATCCTTCGTTTCTCCTCTGGCAACATGGGGCAGGTGTCCTAGGGACAAGCTAAGGGAGGCACGGGTAGAGATAGCAACTCCTTCAGTAGAGCTGCTGGCTAGCAGGCGCTGCTTCCTAAGAAAACAACACTGGCCCACTCAGCTCGCTTGCAGAGATTATTTCGCAATAATAGCAGCAACAAGTTCCTGATCTGCAAGTATGGAGAAGGAGTCGTTTGGTTTCCAGTACCAGTTATTTTGACACAAGCAATGTTGGGCCAAACCAACCATGAAGAAACAGGCTAGAGCAGTGGTTCCCAACCTTTTTTTCTCTGGGCCACACTTTCAGGATAAAACAAAATAAAAAAAATCCTTCCAGTAGCACCTTAGAGACCAACTAAGTTTGTTCTTGGTATGAGCTTTCGTGTGCATGCACACTTCTTCAGATACCTTCCAGTAGCACCTTAGAGACCAACTAAGTTTGTTCTTGGTATGAGCTTTCGTGTGCATGCACACTTCTTCAGATACCTTCCAGTAGCACCTTAGAGACCAACTAAGTTTGTTCTTGGTATGAGCTTTCGTGTGCATGCACACTTCTTCAGATACCTTCCAGTAGCACCTTAGAGACCAACTAAGTTTGTTCTTGGTATGAGCTTTCGTGTGCATGCACACGAAAGCTCATACCAAGAACAAACTTAGTTGGTCTCTAAGGTGCTATTGGAAGGAATTTTTTTATTTTGTTTTGACTATGACAGACCAACACGGCTATCTACCTGTTTCAGGATAAAAACTTACCAGCCACACCTTATTTCTTCATTGGAGAATATGCACATATATGTCATTTTGGCCTCACTCCGGAAAGCAGGCTTCACGACAACTGGCTGGGGCTGATGGGAGCTGTAGTTCAAAACATCTGGAAGGCTTCTCTACAGTGTGTCGCTATGTCTTTCTCCACAAAACAGAACCAAATAGTTTTCTATTAGTGTAGGAAAGTAGTTGCTTCAGTTTTGATGAGCTTTAGGTCCTGTCTCCTGAAACATAGGTTATCCTGTAGAATTCTAGCCATGATATGTTATCTGCTCAGTCAGAATGAATTATAGGAACCAAAACTCGTATTGGCAACTAGGCATTCTGTTTTTGTGACTGCAACCCTGGTCTAAGGAACCATTCGGCGCCTAGCTTATATAGCTGAATTTCCAACATTGCATGTGACCCTCGCAACAGCCCTATAAGGTAGGCTGGGCTGAGAGGCGGTGAATGGCCCGCAAGGTCCCCTGGTGAACTTCATGGCTCCGTGGGGATTTGAACCCTGGCCTTCAGGGTCCTAGTCTGACACCCTAACCCAGTGATGGCTAACCTTGACACTCCAGATGTTTTGGGACTACAACTCCCATCATCCCTGACCACTGATCCTGTTAGCTAGGGATGATGGGAGTTGTAGTTCCAAAACATCTGGGGTGTCAAGGTTAGCCATCACTGCCCTAACCACTGCACCGCTACTGGTTCTCTGCAAGCAAAGGCGACGCTGCTGTTGAGCGGCGGCCTTCCCTTATCCTAACTGAAAAGCCAACAGGTACTGAGCATTGTGCTCTCTCCCATGTGTGCCCCAACTGCCCCACAACGCTGCTTGTGGTTTTGTGGTTGTCGTCTCTCGGTATGGAAGTCGGCATGGCCGGACGACGTGGCAAAACAGAAAGTAAATAGTACGTTGCTGCTGAGAAAACCTTCAGGCTTTGTTTGCAGTTGCTCCACGCAAGCCTTCGTGCCTTGTGTGACGCTCACTTTCGGGAGACGGTTTCCGGGGGACTGGCAGGTGGAGCAGGCCTCCTCTAAATAAACTCCGGCTGCATTCCAAGAGCTCATTCATAGAACCAAGAACCTTGGAAGGGACCCAATGGGTCATTTAGCCTGACCCCTTGCAATGCAGTGTTATCAGCACAATGAATGGGAGGGCAAATTAAAAGACAAGGAACAGCTCCTCTTTCAGACTCCAGAGCAACCCCTCTTCAGGGGCGTAATCTAACACCCGAAGTTAAAACGGCACTGTAACTTAAAATCCTAAAGAACAGGATGAAGGTCTCATTCAGTATTCATGCGTTTCCTTTCCCAAGCAGTCAGGTTTCATGTTATACATGTGGTGTGAAGCTTGCTAATGTACCTTAAAGCATTGGGTTGTGAGCTGCTTATTCACCATTATAACAGAGGCAGTGTGGCTCATCGGATGTACAAACCAGGGGCAATCTGTTGGGGGCTGAATGCTGGCAGTGAGTTAGGCCAGAGCCAAGTGGACCACCTCACTTTCTCTAACACCCCTCCCCCCTGTAGTGCCGGAAGAAGGAAGATCAGTCTCGCCAGAGGTCTGAACTAATAATTGCTTGCAGAGGACAAACCCCGTTCCTTCCATCGCTTTATTAATGTAAGAATATAAGAAAAGCCTGTTGGATCAGGCCAGTGGCCAGTCATGCCCAGAATCCTGTTCTCACAGTGGCCAACCAGATGCCTGTAGGAAACCCACAAGCAGGATTCGAGCGCCAGAGCTACTCTTCCCCTCCTGTGATTTCTTGCAGCTGATATTCGGAAGCATTGCTGCCTCCCAGCTGTGGAAGCAGAGCATAGCCTTCATAGCTAGTAGCCACTGGAGCCATCTCCTCCATTAATTTGTCTAATCCTCTTTTAAAACTGTCCAAGTCGGTGGCCATGACTGCCTCTTGTGGGAGGGAGTTCCATAGTTCAACCATGTGCATCGTGAAGAAATACCTTCTTTTTTCTGTCCTGAATCTTCCAACACTCAGCTTTGTTGGATATCCACAAGTTCTAGTCTTACGAGAGAGGGAGAAAGACTTCTATGCATTCTCTATGCCAGGCTTCCTCAAATTCGGCCCTCCAGATGTTTTGAGACTACAATTCCCTTCATCCCTGACCACTGGTCCTGCTAGCTAGGGATCATGGGAGTTGTAGCCCAAAAACATCTGGAGGGCCGAGTTTGAGGAAGCCTGCTCTATGCCATAGCACAATTTTTATACATTTCTATCATGTCCACCTTTTCTTCATAGAGGAACTACTCCATCTCCTTGATCATTTTTGGTTACACTTTTCTGAACCTTCTGCAACACTGCAATGTCCTTTTTAAGTTTTGGCTATTAGAACTATATACAGTTGCCCAATAGGTTTGTATTATGGCATTATAATACCGACAGTTTTTATTTTCAGTCCCTTTCCTAATGATCCCTAGCAACAGAAAGCAACCATAAAGACTGAGATTTCTAAGAATACTTCAGAATGGAGAGCAGATGTGGGCGTGGAATGGGAAATTGGCCTTTGCATCCTTTGTCTTGGTTTCATGTCCATTTTCTAAGATGCTTCTTTGCCAAGTTTTTTTTTAAAAAAATAAATAAAACACCCACAAAACACTGCAGTTGCACTGTACAAAAAGAACCACAGAACGCTACAAGCTAGCAATCCATTTTCTTTGGAATAACAAAGGCTAATTAGCCTTCAGTCGCCAATTAGTACCAGCACGTTTGGTAAGATTACTGATGGTGTTACATAACTAGAAGCTTATGTTACAAGGCTGTGTGGGTAGAAAACGCAGGTGCTAAAAATTACCTGTTCTTGAACGGTGATAAAATTTAGTGAAAACATGATGCAGAAATACAGCTTTTGTGTTCATCTGGCTGTGCGCGTAGCTTAAAATGCTTGAGAACCTAACGTCGGGTGGACAATATGAGAGATGGTGTGGTCCAGAAAAACTTCGACCAAACCTGTGGGTTCCATCTGATGCTGATGGCAGACATCCGTTTGTGCAACAGAACTCTCCCCTCTCCTCTCCCCTGATGCCCCCCCTGCCCAACATCTTCTCCAGAAGGCCGGAGGACTTTCTGGAGCAGATTTTGAGGGTGCCCATGGAAAGGAAAGTAGAACTTCCCAGGCTCAGTGTCTGGATGCAACTCCATTTGTTTACCCAGACATGCGAACAGAATTTGGGTTGTTCTGAATTACGGGTAAAGGTAAAGGGACCCCTGACCATTAGGTCCAGTCACTGACGACTCTGGGGTTGCGGCGCTCATCTCGCTTTATTGGTAGAGGGAGCCGGCGTACAGCTTCCGGGTCATGTGGCCAGCATGACAAAGCCGCTTCTGGTGAACCACAGCAGCGCACGGAAACACCGTTTACCTTCCCGCCAGAGCGGTTCCTATTTATCTACTTGCACTTTGACGTGCTTTCGAACTGCTAGGTTGGCAGGAGAATTACGGGTACCATATCCTTAATTCCTCAAGGGCGCTAGTGCTGGCGAAGTGGGGGGGGGAGTGTTCCAAGCCCTGCAGGCTTCAAACCCTTTTACAGCATTTTTCATCGCAGGCGACTGCTGTGGAGGTCACAGACTCCAAAGGTGCTGTGCTTGTGCACATGAATGCTCAATCCAGGGAGGCTGGAGATGGTTCATTTGGAGGCCTCTGTGGAGCCATACAGTTCACTCTGTGGTATGGAAAGAATAGATGAGTGTGGTGCCTCTCCGAAAGCCAAATTCTCTAGATTTTGCACTGCATGGTAACTGAGTGAATTGGGCAATAACCGAGGCAAGGATTTGGGATTGGGCTGCTTTGTCTAGCTATGGAGAGTGGCCAAAGAGTCCTGCTCTGCTCACTGTGGCAGGCATCCTCCAAACAATTCAGTAGCACCCCTTAAATTAAAGTTTTCAAGTTAATCATGGAATCGTAATGAGTTGGAAGGGACCACAAGAGTGGTCTAGTCCAACTTTTGCCCAACGTGGGACTCAAACCCATGAGCCTGAGATTAAGAGCCCCATGATCTAATGTTCCAAGCCTCTTCCCTATCCTGCTCCATGTATTCCCCCAAAGACTGCTTCCATTGATGCATTGATTTGGTTTTTACGTTGATCTTTTCCGTGAACCGCCCTGAGACCTCCGTGTATAGGGCGGCCTATAAATTCAATAAATAATAATAATGCATAACAGCCAGAGAATTGCCGCTTGTCGGATGAGCATTTGGCTGAAGGTTGTGACAGTAGAACTGGAGGCTGCCAAGCTGTGCTCTTGATTCCAGAGAATAACTGTCGAGGGGGCACCTGCTCAGAAGGTGGCAGAGATCGAGTTTGTGGGCAAGGATAGCGTGAACCAAGAGACTTCTACTTCAGTTAGGAAGGGTGTTGGTAGAAGTTGACAGAACAGGTAACATGAAAATGGAAGAACTGACCATTTGGAAAGAGGTGTGTTGCACATTTCAGGCGCCTCCGGGCTGCTTTTAGACCAGAGAGCACTGAGTGCTCTGGAGAGTAGCACTCGAACCCTTGGCTTCAAGTTACAAGAAAGGGGATTCCCACTAAACATCAGGATAAACTTTCTGACAGTAAGAGCTGTTTGACAGTCTCCTTCGGGAGATTGTGGACTCTCCTTCCTTGGAGGTTTTTAAGCAGAGGTTGGATGGCCCTCTGTCATGGATGCTCTAGTGAGATTCCTGCATTGCAGGGGGTTGGAGTAGATGACCCTCGGGGTCCCTTCCATCTCTACAATTCTATGAATAGGGGGAGGGTATATATATATATATATATACATACACACACATACACACACGCATACATACATATATGTCCAGTAGCACCTTAGAGACCAACTAAGTTTGTTCTTGGTATGAGCTTTCTTTGTATGCACACTTCTGCATGCACACGAAAGCTCATAACAAGAACAAACTTGGTCTCTAAGGTGCTACTGGACAATTTTTATTTTTTTTATATATTTCTACTGCGTCTTCCCGGTGGCCCACGCTGGCTGGCATGACCCTTCAGTCCAGAGTAATCTGCCAGTAATCTGCGACCCTTCTCTTATGAAAAGAGCTCACAGGTCTTCTAGCATCACGCAGCAAGAAGAAAGACATCTGTAGCTCTAAACTACTTTATTTACAGTCTATATACAGAAACTCCATTATCACGTCTGTGCTCTCTGGCAGAACAAGTACACTTCTGCGACACGGCAGAAGTGAAACTAAAACATACAATAACACTCTTAGGCGGAAGAGATAAGAGACAGACTTCTGTTCCCACAGACACTCGTGATTTACACTAACCATAATATCACAATAGTCCTGCTGAAGCAGTAGAGGATATATATAAATCCCAACAACCAACATGGCTACTTACTTGAATCTAGGGGGAGGGAGACAGTCACACCAGGGGCCACGCTCAGCCAGTCGGAAGCTGTCGTAAGTGACTCCTGAGACGGGTCAGCCTGCATTTTTTGTCACTAGCCAGTCAGGTCGCAATGCAGGTTCAGCAGTCATAAGAACGTAAGAAAAGCCTGACTGCTGGATCTGACTGCAGACCAAAGGCCCACCCAGCCCCATACTTACAGTGGCAGACCAGATGCCCATGGGGCTCCCACAAGCAGGCCCTGGGCACACCAGTGCTCTTCCCACCTGTTATTCCACCTCTTCAAGCTCCCTTCCTGTTCTAGGTTCTGATCTTTGAGCTCAGTGTCAGGAGTGGATATTTCAGACGTCACTTTTTCTTCCTCCACCTGATTTCTCTCCCCTCCCATGTCTCCTTTCCCCTAGCAGTAGCTACCGATGGAGGAACACACGGTGACGCAGACGGAGCACATGGCCACCATCGAGGCCCATGCGGTGGCCCAACAGGTGCAGCAGGTCCACGTGGCCACGTACACGGAGCACAGCATGCTCAGCGCGGACGAAGACTCGCCCTCTTCCCCCGAGGACACCTCGTACGATGACTCGGACATTCTCAACTCCACGGCTACTGATGAGGTGACCGCCCACCTGGCCGCTGCAGGTACATTGCTGGCGCCCTTTCCTGTTTCCCCCCCCCCCACTTGCCCCGTGTGCCCTAAAGGGGCAAAGCATTTCTTCCTCTCTTTCGCATCAAGACTTGACTAGGCAGTGCAGAGTTGGCCACAGATGTCCAAGGAAGAGGCCCAAAATTCTTAGGGGATCCACAAATGTTAGAATTGATACCCACAGGTTTTTTTAATTTTTATTTTGGTGGAAGAAAATACTCGTACTGAGCACCGGAGCATTTCCTTGGGCCCCTTTCCAGGTCAAAGAAGAAGAAGAAGAAGAGTTTGGATTTCATATCCCGCTTTATCACTACCCGAAGGAGTCTCAAAGCGGCTCACATTCTCCTTTCCCTCCCTCCCCCACAACAAACACTCTGTGAGGTGAGTGGGGCTGAGAGACTTCAAAGAAGTGTGACTAGCCCAAGGTCATCCAGCAGCTGCATGTGGAGGAGCGGAGACGCGAACCCAGTTCACCAGATTACAAGTCTACTGCTCTTAACCACTACACCATACTGGCTTAACCACTACACCACACTGGATGTGGCCATGTTAATATTTCAGGATGTAATAATAATAATAATAATAATAATAATAATAATAATAATAATAATTTATTATTTATACCCCACCCATCTGGCTGGGTCTCCCCAGCCACTCTGGGCGGCTTCCAAAAGAACATTAAAATACAATAATCTATTAAACATTAAAAGCCTCCCTAAACAGGGCTGCCTTCAGATGTCTTCTAAAGGTCTGATAGTTGTTGTTTTCTTTGACATCTGAAGGGAGGGCGTTCCACAGGGCGGGCGCCACTACCGAGAAGGCCCTCTGCCTGGTTCCCTGTAACTTGGCTTCTCGTGGTGAGGGAACCGCCAGAAGGCCCTCGGCACTGGACCTCAGTGTCCGGGCTGAACGATGGGGGTGGAGACACTCCTTCAGATATACTGGACCGAAGCCATTTAGGGCTTTAAAGGTCAGCACCAACACTTTGAATTGTGCTCGGAAACGTACTGGGAGCCAATGTAGGTCTTTCAAGACCGGTGTTATGTGGTCTCGGCGGCTGCTCCCAGTCACCAGTCTAGCTGCCGCATTCTGGATTAGTTGTAGTTTCCGGGTCACCTTCAAAGGTAGCCCCACGTAGAGCGCATTGCAGTAATCCAAGCGAGAGATAACCAGAGCATGCACCACTCTCCATACTCCGAGAAGACTTCAGCGGGGTTCACTTGCCAGTCACAGAGGCTTCTTCCAGTCCCTTGGGCATGTAACACGCATGAAAAGCAAAAAAACCCTCTTGATTCAGAAAGAGCGCTGCACCCTTAGAAAATACTCTCCCCTATTCACTTTTCGATGGATGGATTATGTTCTGATAACCACCCACAATCTGTTTATGTATCCCTGGGTGCGAGCTTCACTTCTGGTACCTGGTGGAAGAGACTGATGCAAAAGGGAAGGGCTTTTTCTATCGGGGTTGATTTTTCACAAGGGTCAACTAAATGGCATCTAGCTATTTTAAGGAAGTGACTGCTGGTGAGAAGCCGCTTACTCTCTGAAGTGTTGCAGGGCTTTCTACTTCAAGGTTCCAACCAAGGAGCCATGCCTGCTTCCCTGGGATACTTCCCTGCTCTGGTCTCGTGGTGGAGCTCACAAGGCAAGGAGGCAGCCAAGGCAGGTTGGTTGTTGCAGCACCAAGGACAGCTCCGAGTGAGCACCTTGCTCCCATAAAGGGGGGGGGGAGAGCTAACAGAGCCCCTTTGAGCTTCTCTGAGAGCCAGTGTGGTGTAGTGGTTGAGAGCAGTGGACTTGTAATCTGGTGAACTGGGTTCGCATCTCCGCTCCTCCACATGCAGCTGCTGGGTGACCTTGGGCTAGTCACACTTCTCTGAAGTCTCTCAGCCCCACTCACCTCACAGAGTATTTGTTGTGGGGGAGGAAGGGAAAGGAGAATGTGAGCCGCTTTGAGACTCCTTAGGGTAGTGATAAATCAGGATATAAAATCCAAACTCTTCTTCTTCTTCCTGCAGCCCACCCCTTCTGGGCTTCACCCCTTTATGGAGAATTAAAGCCACTTGGAGGGCCAGCTCTCTGGCTTTTCTCCTGCCCCTCCGCCTGGACTCACAGCACTGTTGGACTACTGGGACACAGGAGAAGGTGTCTGCAAGGGTCCTGGTTCTACCAGCCCTAATGCTGTGGGGACTGATTCAGTGGGCCCCTCCCTGCCAGTGGCCCCTGATCATCAGCATCAGGCTCAGAGCCAGGAACCCAGGCTGCCTCCTTTCCTGGTAGCACCAGCTCAGTGTCCTGTTCACGGCTGGACTCTGGGGTTGTGACAGATACAGTGGTACCTTGGTTCTCAAACCTAATCCGTTCCGGGAGTCCGTTTGACTTCCGAAACTGTTCGAAAACCAAGGCGTGGCTTCCGATCGGCTGCAGGAGCTTCCTGCACTCAAGCGGAAGCTGTGTTGGACGTTTGTCTTCCGAAAATGGTTCGCAAACAGGAACACTTCTGGGTTTGCGGCGTTCGGGAGCCGATTTGTTCGGGAGCCAAGCCGTTCGAGTACCAAGGTACCACTGTAATCCATTCCTTCTCCCCGGTTTTCATAAGACATACGAAGAGCCTGCTGGATCAGGCCAATGGTCCATCTAGCCCAGCATCCTGTTCTATCCATCGATAGCCCTCTCCTCCTCTGTGAATTTGTCTGATCCTCTTTTAAAACCACCCAAGTCCCTGGCCATCGCTGCCTCCTGCGGGAGGGAGTTCCACAGTTTATGTTCTGCATGAAGATCTGTCCTGAATCTTCCAACATCCGACTTCATTGTATGTCCATGAGTCCCAATGCTGTGAGAGAGGAAGAGAAACTTCTCGATCCACTTTCTCTATGCCGTGTGTCACTTGCATCGTGTCGCCTCTTGCTCTTTGCATCGTGTCGCCTCTTTAAACTGAAAAGCCCCAAATGCTGCAACGGCCCTTCATAGGTGAGCCGCTCCACCCCCACCCACCCCTGATCATTTTGGGGGCCCTTTTCTGAACCTTTTCCTGGTGTTGCAACCCTTATTGAGGTGAGGCAACCAGAATAGCACACAGTAGCCTTTGCTGCCCCCCAGGTGTTGGTCAGCACTCCATGCCTGCTGAGCTTGCTCAGTCCTTGTCGGCTGTTTCCCCCAAAAGATTCCCTGCAAATCTGGGGGTTTCTCCCAAGCCTGGTGATGCCTCTTGCATGTGGTGACAATGGTGCCTTTTGGCTACACGAGATTCTGCATATAGAGGACAAATTCTCTCTTAGTCTATAGAATAAACTGCATGTTAAACTGAGCAAAATGATCTCTTCACCCCTCCCTTCAGCCTAGGGCTTGCTGATCAGAAGGTCGGCGGTTCGAATCCCTGCGATGGGGTGAGCTCCCATTGCTCGGTCCCTGCTCCTGCCCACCTAGCAGTTCGAAAGCACGTCAAAGTGCAAGTAGATAAATAGGTACCACTCCGGCGGGAAGGTAAACGGCGTTTCCGTGCGCTGCTCTGGTTCACCAGAAGCGGCTTAGTCATGCTGGCCACATGACCCGGAAGCTGTACGCCGACTCCCTCGGCCAGTAAAGCGAGATGAGCGCAGCAACCCCAGAGTCGGACACGACTGGACCTAATGGTCAGGGGTCCCTTTACCTAAGAAGAAGGAGCAATGCAATTTATTTCAAAACCATCGTACATTTGAGCAAAGGACTAATGCAGGCACACACTCTGATTTGACTGGTCCGTACCTTGCTGTCAGAACTGCCCTGGAATCTTGTCTTTAAAAACCATAATAATAATAATAATTTATTATTTGTACCCCGCCCATCTGGCTGGGTCCCCCCAGCCACTCTGGGCGGCTTCCAACAAACACTAAAATACATTAACATATCACACATTAAAAACTTCCCTAAACAGGGCTGCCTTCAGGTGTTTTCTAAATGTCAGGTAGTTATTTATCTCTTTGACATGGGATGGGAGGGTGTTCCACAGGGCGGGTGCCACTACCGAGAAGGCCCTCTGCCAGTCCTGGGAAGGGGAACCCTTCCCCCCCCCCCTGCATTTTTGGGGACATTTTACACATGTCCTCAAACCAGATTTTCTAGTATGAAACTGTGACCAGCAGAGGGCAGTACAGCAATTGCAACGGACTGTGTTTCTTTCTCATCTGAAATCTCCATGTTAGGGTTCTAACTTCAAGTTAGGGTTCTAAATCCAACCCTGTTTACAACTAATAATAACCTGTAGGGTGATTTGGGGAACATATACATGGAGAAAGATACTGCATGAAATAATTGCTATTGAAATTATATCCGGAAGGGTAGTTGTATCAGTCTAATGGTGCTGTTTATTTATGTGCAGAATTTATACTCCACTCTTCAGCCAAAAAGGTTCTCAGAGTGGCTTACGGAAATTAGTTATAAGGCAGTCCCCCCCCCTTCACATTCACAACCTAAAAGAGCACGACACGTGAGGAAAAAGGAGTGGGAGGGAGAAGGGAAAAGCAAGCTCAGTCACACATTCATAAAGTTACAATTCTTAAAGTTGCAGCCAACTTTAAAGACCAACAAATACATCATCATCATTATTTAATTAACTTACAAATTGCCTTTGACGTGAGGCAATTTGCAAATATACCTTAAGCACAGCTAAAAAATAGTTTTGAAAACAATACAGAAATCCAACTAAATGTAGTTTTAGAAACAATATGAAAGACTCTCCAGTTGTTTTTGAAAAACACAGATGAGGGCACCTGTCATATCTCAGCAGCAATCCTGTTTCCCTGAGCAAGGGCAGCAACCCTGAAAGCCCTTGCTCTGAGTTATTGTGGAGCAGGCTTCTGGTGCCTTTGAAGGAGAAATTGTACAGGGTCTTATATGTTGGTACCTCAGGGCATATTGCAGCAATCCAACCTTGAAGTTACCAATGCATAACGATGTCATAATCGTCCATGGATTCGTTCAGCTTTTCTTAACCTCTCAGATATTCTGTGGAATCTCATCAGTAGCTTGCTGTAGCATTTATGGCCTACGGTGTCTTTAGTCTGTGGCCCACCAAATATTCAAAACCCATCTCTCGTCCGCAGGCCCTGTGGGAATGGCAGCTGCTGCTGCTGTGGCAACGGGCAAGAAAAGGAAACGCCCTCACGTCTTTGAGTCCAACCCGTCGATCCGCAAGAGGCAGCAGACGCGTTTGTTACGGTAAGAGCGTCTGAACCCAGAAAGCTGCATTACACTGGCATTGTCTCCTCCAACTGGGAGTAGCTCTCCAAGGTTTGGGGGCAGAGAGGGGTCTTTGTCGGCCCTGCTACCCAAGAGAAGAGTCTCACGCTCCACCCAAGTGATTAATGTGGCCCTAGGTCAGTGATGGCTAACCTTGACACTCCAGATGTTTTGGGACTACAACTCCCATCATCCCTGACCACTGATCCTGTTAGCTAGGGATGATGGGAGTTGTAGTTCCAAAACATCTGGAGTGTCAAGGTTAGCCATCACTGCCCTAGGTAGTCCAAGTCAGTGGTCCTCACTGCCCCCTTGCGGGAGTGAATCCCATAGTTTCACTATGTGCTGTCTTGAAGAAGAGACCTCTTTTGTGTATATCACTTGCTCAGGGTCAAGCGCTTGACAAGACCCAACTCCTCATGACTTAAAAGGATGGCAAGCAGCAAGGGACAAATAGCTTCAATATACAGTGGAAGAGTCTCACGGTTTCCTTCCAAAGCAGCTTGTCCAGGCTTGAGTGAACCTTGCAGCAGGTAGAGGCATGGGATCGGTTCTCTGAAATCATCTGTTTCCCAGGACCAGGAGAATTTAGGCTTGGAAGTATCCTTGCACTTCCCTCCACCTACCTGCGATTCCAGCAGTGCGGAGACTGGGGAATCAGTGGCCCGTGGTCTGAGCCCCATAGTGCCCGATGCTCCACAGCCATCTTTGGATATGGCACCACAGTTCAAGAAGGATACTGACAAGCTGGAACGTGTCCAGAGGAGGGCAACCAAAATGGTCAAAGGCCTGGAAACGATGCCTTATGAGGAACGGCTTAGGGAGCTGGGTATGTTTAGCCTGGAGAAGAGAAGGTTAAGGAGGGATATTATAGCCATGTTCAAATATATAAAAGGATGTCATATAGAGGAGGGAGAAAAGTTGTTTTCTGCTGCTCCAGAGAAGCGGACACGGAGCAATGGATTCAAACTGCAAGAAAGAAGATTCCACCTAAACATTAGGAGGAACTTCCTGACAGTAAGAGCTGTTCGACAGTGGAATTGGCTGCCAAGGAGTGTGGTGGAGTCTCCTTCTTTGGAGGTCTTTAAGCAGAGGCTTGACAGCCACCTGTCAGGAATGCTTTGATGGTGTTTCCTGCTTGGCAGGGGGTTGGACTGGATGGCCCTTGTGGTCTCTTCCAACTCTAGGATTCTATGAATCTCTAAGAAAGGTGTGATTTCTCCCTCCCTCCCGCCTCCACCAGCAGGATAAAGTCCTGGAACCTCCAGGGTCAGCATCTGAGCCAGAAAGATGAATGAGTGACCCATTGTACGTCCTTCTTCCCCATACCTATAGAGCCGAGGATGGGGAACCTGTGTCCCTCCGGATTTTGCTGGACTATAATTCCCACCAACTCCCCTGACCATTGGCTATGTTAGGAGGGGGTCTGATGGCAGCTGGGGTTGTTGAACATCTGGGGGGGGGGGACACAGGTTCCCTAGAGTAGTTATCTCCAGGTAAACCACATGCTTTGGCCAAGGTTTGTTCCATGACTTGCCACTTGTCTGTAGCAGACAAAGCACAAGGCTGGGCTCCTGTGCAACATGCTAATCCAAAACATGGCATAACTCAGGGGTGGCCAACTCCCGAGAGACTGCGATCTACTGTCAGAATTAAAATCTGGCAATGATCTACCCCCGTTTTTGGGGGGATTCAGGTCAAAGTTGTTGAGCTTTCTTTAGGAGGGAGGGAAGCCCTGTTTTTATACAAATACTTTCTTAGGAGGGAAGTTCCGTTTTTTGGGGGGTGGGTTAAAGGCAAGGGTCAAAGGGAAAAAGTCACTCACAATAATATCGCTTTGAATGAAAACAGCCACAGAGAGGAAGCTCCATCTTCCCTTCCACTGATCAGACAACAATGGAGGGCGGAGCCAGGGGGCGGGGCAGGAGTCAGTTTCAACAACTCTGAGGAAAGGGAGCCAGAGATCGACCCGCGAAAACCTCGCAGGGATCTACCAGTAGATCGTGATTGACCTGTTGGACATCCCTGGCATAACTCATTGGATCAGTTACAGGTAGATAGCCGTGTTGGTCTGTCATAGTCAAAACAAAATAAAAAAATTCCTTCCAGTAGCACCTTAGAGACCAACTAAGTTTGTTCTTGGTATGAGCTTTCGTGTGCATGCACACGAAAGCTCATACCAAGAACAAACTTAGTTTTTTTTTTGTTTTTTTTTTTAAATAATTTTTATTAATTTTGCAGTTTTATAAACATACAGTAATACATTTTGGTCAGGCTTCATCCCTCCCCACCTCTCACCATGGGGAGTTATTTAATCTTACCCTCCCTCTCACAGAGGTAAACCCATTCATTATTTCCCCTGACCTCAAACAAATCATTATCTAGCTTTGGCCTAACCCTATTCCCGGGTAGACCATTCTTAGGAACATAACATAATCATAGTGACTTCCTCCGCACCTCCCTAGTGGCTGCATTAAACAATATATTTCTTCAATTCAGGTACATGGATATAATAGTCATATCTTAAACTTAGTTACAAAGCACAGTTCTAACTTATATAAAACATCAGTTCTTATTTCACAACTTCTTTTAATTTTCACCTCAGCGTCTTCCTCCCATATCATCTATAAGTTTCCTTCTAACTCCCCTTAATCTTCAGGCTGCTAACTTCGAGAGGCCTTAACATAATCCAAACTCTTAGCCATGTCCGACAAAAATGCTCAAAAACCAAATATATAATCAATCCAAGGTAACCCACCCGCACCATTCAGCCCTGCCCTCGCCTTTCCCCAGTCCATGTCCAAGTGCTTACTTGCACTTGGACTTTACCTTCTCTTTGACTTCTCGGTTGCTTCTGTCCCCAATTTTTGGTTAAGGTCTTTTTCTTCTTTAAAATCCTCTGGCGTCGCAGATAATAGTCCTTTGTAGATGTCACATTTTTAATCCTCTTCTTCAGTCCAAATTTCTTGCGCCGAGAAAGGTTCTTCCTGTGGCGAGGCTTGCCCATGGCCTTGGGGGGAATTTCACCCCCTTCCTCCCTTTGTGCAGCTGGCATGACATCAGTGTTGTTTACAGCACCTCTCAGTCTTTCAGTCTCTGCTTGGAACTCCAATCTTAGTTCCCAGATTTTTTCAAGGACTCTCTTCCAGCCTCCTTGTTCAAAATCATCCTCCATTTTCAAAGACAAGGCTATACAGTGTTCCAAGCCAAACCAAAGCCAAGTTCAAAATCCAAATTTCCACATTAGATTCCAACAGGTCCGATTCAAATCCTCTAGCTGTCAAAAGTGTTAGTTAGTAGCCCCCCCGATCAGGGGTGTCCGAAGGATCGAATCTCTGTTACAAAGTCAAATTCCGTTACATTGCAGCCGCATCGGCAATAGAGTTCCTGATTTAGTGCCACAGTAGCAAGGGACGGACCTCCGTAAATTGCATCCCCGTACTACACCAAATTAGTCCAAATTCTTCAGTACTCTCTTAGTACTCACGTTTAAATCATCCAATCTGTTCATTTTCGGAGGAATCAGCGCGCTCAAATGGGAAGGGCTCGCAGCTTCAACCCGACGGGCAATGGCGGTCCGAGGGGCTCCGCTACCCCGCGTCTCACACGGCAGCCTCTACTGTGGCCGCCGCGGGAGTTGGGGCGGCGTTGAGAGCCGCTGCCGGACCTAAGGTCCCGGGATCAAAACTCCCGGGAGTTTCGGGGGCTGCGTCGCTGTCGCAGGCACCCCTTTGAGCCGGTCGGGTCGGGGAATGTCAGCAGCGACATGTCCCCCGACCTTCCCCTCCGGCGCGCCGACCGGAAGCCAGAACAAACTTAGTTGGTCTCTAAGGTGCTACTGGAAGGTATCTGAAGAAGTGTGCATGCACACGAAAGCTCATACCAAGAACAAACTTAGTTGGTCTCTAAGGTGCTACTGGAAGGTATCTGAAGAAGTGTGCATGCACACGAAAGCTCATACCAAGAACAAACTTAGTTGGTCTCTAAGGTGCTACTGGAAGGTATCTGAAGAAGTGTGCATGCACACGAAAGCTCATACCAAGAACAAACTTAGTTGGTCTCTAAGGTGCTACTGGAAGGTATCTGAAGAAGTGTGCATGCACACGAAAGCTCATACCAAGAACAAACTTAGTTGGTCTCTAAGGTGCTACTGGAAGGTATCTGAAGAAGTGTGCATGCACACGAAAGCTCATACCAAGAACAAACTTAGTTGGTCTCTAAGGTGCTACTGGAAGGAATTTTTTTATTTTGTTATAACTCATTGGAGCGCATCGTCAGCAGGACCAGAGGACAAGTAAAGCAGCCGCCATTTCCTCTCTGGGAGTCTGCACATTCTTCATAAGCCTTGAATTGGCTTCGTGACTTGCTCCGTTCACCCCATGTTGGCTTTAGCATTTAATTTCCTGATATCCATCTGCTCATGTGCCATGGGCCCAGTGGCAGAGGAAGCTGCTTAGGTGCCTGGGCCTAAGGAGACTCCGGAGTCTTCCTGCCTCCTCCCACTCAGCTGCCCTACAGCTGGGGGGAGGCGAGGCAGCGGGCGGACTGTTTGGGCAGCGCAGAGCCTGCGCGTGCTCAAGCCACCGTGTCTCTCCCAGAAGAGACGCGTAGCTCGGGTACGCTGCAGGCCCCGCGGTGAGTGCTGCCTGTCATTTTGTCACCCCACTCAGTGGTGACACCTGGGGCAGACCGCCCCTACCGTATCCCCTTCCTCTGCCCCTGCATAGGTCTCTTCTCAAAAGGCCTGTCTGGAAGTGCATGCAAAATGGGATTGCAGAGTCAGGCCTTCACAAAAGAGGAGGCCGGATTGTTTTGCTCTTAGCGCCTCTGGTGTCCTCCTCTCAGCCTCGCCTGTGCATATCCTTGAGATTGCCTTCAGGGATGCTGCAGAGCGTGTCATGCAGCCAGAACTTTCCAAATTGGGGCCCGGGAGAAAAGCTATTTCCGCAAGATCTTTCCCGAAAATGGCTTTGGGTAAAACCACTGCCAGGGACCCAGGTGGCGCTGTGGGTTAAACCTCAGAGCCTAGGGCTTGCTGATCAGAAGGTTGGCAGTTCGAATCCCTGCGACGGGGTGATCTCACGTTGCTCGGTCCCAGCTCCTGCCCACCTAGCAGTTCGAAAGCACGTCAAAGTGCAAGTAGATAAATAGGAACCGCTCCGGCGGGAAGGTAAACGGCGTTTCCATGCGCTGCTCTGGTTCGCCAGAAGCAGCTTTGTCATGCTGGCCACATGACCTGGAAGCTGTACGCTGGCTCTCGGCATATAGAGCGAGATGAGTGCCGCAATCCCAGAGTCAGGCACGACTGGACCAAATGGTCAGGGGTCCCTTTACCTTTACCTTTAAAACCACTGCCGAAGAGTCCCTGCTTACCCAGATGAGCACAGCCAGAAAAGCCTTGGCATTAAACTTAGTGGGAATTGTGCACACCTGAAATTTTAAACCGTTGTGAATGCCGTAATGGTTGCGCTCCCCTTTGATAGTTACACGTTGACCCGTTTTCCGGTGCTGGAAGTCGCAAGGTCACTCTCGGGTCTGTGGGATGATGCAAATGACGGCCTCTCTAGGAATGCGCCTTCCAGCGTCTCAAAGAGGAAAGAAGTTAGCTGCTAGTTGAGAACGCTTCTGTTCCCCTGAAAGGCTCTCTTCCTCTAGGGGCACTCTGATGCAACGTTCAGCTGAGCAGATTCATTTCCCTGCTGTTGCAATGTGTTGCCGAGTCTTGCTCAAGGCGGCTTGGTGCCAGTGGAATTATTCCAGCAGGTTTGCAGTCCCAGGGCTTCTTTCCTCCCTCGTGGAGCATGCATAAAAGTTTTCGGGCACAATTTGAATATCCCTCCCCACCACCAGCACCATTTAAAAAAGTTTTCTTCCAATCTGCTCTTAGTTTCGTCAGACATTAGGTCACGGCACTTTGTTCTTTCTGACAGAGCTGGACTGCTCAGGGTGGGGGGAAACCTTGCTCAAAATAACAATTCAAATCTAGAGGAGTGGCACAGATTTGCAATTCCAGTAACCACAGCCTAAAAACTGGGTGTTCCCTGACTGAGAGCTCCCACCCCACGGATTGACTTGCTGTGGTTGGTTAGTGTGTGGTGCCGATAACCCCAAGGTTGCAGGTTCATTCCCTGTAAGGGACAGCTCTCCTCTCCTCTCCCCTGATGCCCCCCTGCCCAGCATCTTCTCCAGAAGGCCAGAGGACTTTCTGGAGCAGATTTTGAGGGTGCCCAAGGAAAGGAAAGTAGAATTTCCCAGGCTCAGTGTCTGGATGCAACTTCATTTGTTTACCCAGACATGTGAACAGAATTTGGGTTGTTCTGAATTACGGGTAAAGGTAAAGGGACCCCTGACCATTAGGTCCAGTCGTGTCCGACTCTGGGGTTGCAGCGCTCATCTCGCTTTATTGGCCGAGAGCTGGCGTACAGCTTCCGGGTCATGTGGCCAGCATGACAAAGCCGCTTCTGGTGAACCACAGCAGCGCACGGAAACACCGTTTACCTTCCCGCCAGAGCGGTTCCTATTTATCTACTTGCACTTTGACGTGCTTTCAAACTGCTAGGTTGGCAGGAGAATTACGGGTACCATATCCTTAATTCCTCAAGGGCTCTAGTGCTGGCGAAGTGGGGGGGGGGAGTGTTCCAAGCCCTGCAGGCTTCAAACCCTTTTACAGCATTTTTCATCGCAGGCGACTGCTGCGGAGGCCACAGACTCCAAAGGTGCTGTGCTTGTGCACATGAATGCTCAATCCAGGGAGGCTGGAGATGGTTCATAAGGAGGCCTCTTGGAGGCCTCTGTGGAGCCATACAGTTCACTCTGTGGTATGGAAAGAATAGATGAGTGTGGTGCCTCTCCAAAAGCCAAATTCTCTAGATTTTGCACTGCATGATAACTGAGTGAATTGGGACAGCTGCATATTCCTGCATTGCAGGGGGTTGGACTAAATGACCCTCAGGGTCCCTTCCAACTCTTATGATTCTATATGCTGCAGAATGTTTGTGAATGCTGACATTGCTAAGAGGAAAAGTCAGTCACAGGAGGCAGAAAAATCAGCACAACTGATGCAATGGAAGTGAAAGGTTCGACTGAAGGAGAAGTAGGGGAGCCTTAATGAAATCCATAATCCATAATCCGCACCCCAACTCCTGCTAATTTTAGCCAAATCATAGCTCTCCTGTGGCCTCCTTTTAAAAAAATATTTTAATTGCTTAGGGGGCTAGGCCCTGTCTGCATCTGCCCTCCTTTAATTTGAGCTCTGGAAGAAAATGGTCACAGAGCCTAGGGGCAGGAAGTGTGTGCATGGAGGGGAGGGAATAAGAGGGGCTAGAGAGCCATAGCGCCCGAGGCAGGGGTCAGCATACTTTTTCAGCAGGGGGCTGGTCCACTGTCGCTCAGACCTTGTGGGGGGGCCGGACTATATTTTTTGGGGAAAATATGAACGAATTCCTAAGCCCCATAAATAACCCAGAGATGCATTTTAAATAAAAGGACACATTCTACTCATGTAAAAACACGCTGATTCCCTAACCGTCCGCGGGCCGGATTGAGAAGGCGATTGGGCCGGATCCGGCCTCCGGGCCTTAGGTTGCCTACCCATGGGCTGACGTCAGCAGGTGAAAGACCCAAGGATCTTGGGGGGAGATGGGGAAAGGCTCATGGGGCCAAAGAAGAGGAGGGTTTAAATTTTTTTATGCAGTCTAGTTTGGAATGCCGGGTCTTCATACTTCCAAAAACTAGATCATTTTATGCTTTATTCTTAATCTGGGTCTCTCTCTCTCTCTCTCTCTCTCTCTCTCTCTCTCGCAATTTCAAAAAAATATTTTTGTCCCTTAAGTGAGATGGGAGAGCAGCAAAATGCAAGGATAAGGCTGTCAGTGTGCTGTAGTGGTTAAGAGCAGTGGACTCGTAATCTGATGAACCGGGTTCGATTCCCCGCTCCTCCACATGCAGCTCCTGGGTGACCTTGGGCTAGTCATACTTCTCTGAAGTCTCTCAGCCCCACTCACCTCACAGAGTGTTTGTTGTGGGGCAGGAAGGGAAAGGAGAGTGTTAGCCGCTTTGAGACTCCTTCGGGTAGTGATAAAGCGGGATATCAAATCCAAACTCTTCTTCTTCTTCTTCTTCTTCTTCTTCTTCTTCTTCTTCTTCTTCTTCTTCTTCTTCAGTGTCTAGTAGCCATGATGACTGTGCTCTGCTTCCACAGTCATAGGCAGCGATGCTTCTGAATCCCAGTTGCTGGAAACCACAGGAGGGAAGAGTGCTCTTGTGCTCAGATCCTGCTTGCAGGTTTCCTCACAGGTATCTGGTTGGCTACTGTGAGAACAGGATGCTGGACTAGATGGGCCACTGGCCTGATCCAGCAGGCTCTTCTTATGTTCCATTTTAGGAATTCCCTCCCCATCCAGGGAAGCGAAAGGAAGAGATTTGATTGGTACCATGTGGCCACCGTCCAGGTCTGTTGAGAGGACCAGTGCTAATTTGTATATGCGGATTTGCATGCAAGTTTCTCTTCATGATTTGCACCCTGTTTTGCATGCGCATGATGGGGCCCGGCCGTGGCTTGTGGGTACACGTCGGCCTCCCGTGTTCCTGTAGCACACCAAAAATCAGTTTACATAATTGGCTGTCCTCGGATAGCGAGTGCTAACCTCAGACTCATTGTGCACATTTGCAAGCTTGACGAGGCTTAGAAGAGAGTCAGCAACCTCTGGCAAGATCTGGAGCTCTTGCACCCCCCAAATTAATGCTCCTGTAAGCAAGAACAAGATGGCACTCTCTTGGGTGTGTGCTTCATATTCCCCTGCAGAAACATGGCAATTTAGAAAGTGGTGCATTTATTATAGCCCTGGGGATATAATAATAATAAATGACTTGTACCCCGCCCATCTAACTGGTTGCCCTAGCCACTCTGGGTGGCTTCCAACATATAAAAACTGTAATAAAGCCTTAAACTTTATGAAGCTTCCCTGTACAGGGCTGCCTTCCAAAAGTTGTACAGTTACTCATCTCCTTGACATCTGACGGGAGGGCGTTCCACAGGGAGGGAGCCGCTACCGAGAAGACCCTGTAGCTTCACTTCTCTCAGTGAGGGGACCACCAGAAGGCCCTCAGTGCTGGATCTAGCAAAAGGCTCCTTTCTGAAATTCTGGAGAAGCTGCTGACAGTCAGTGTAGATGGTACCGAGATAGATGGACCAATAGTCTGACAGAGCATCTTCCTGTGTCCCACTGCAGGCTATTGCCTCACAGTGTTTCATACACACTATTGTTGTTGATTAGTTGTTTAGTCATGTCCGACTCTTGGTGACCCCATGGACCAGAGCACGCCAGGCACTCCTGTCTTCCACTGCCTCCCGCAGTTTGTTCAGACTCATGTTGGTAGCTTCGAGAACACTGTCCAACCATCTCGTCCTCTGTCGTCCCCTTCTCCTTGTGATCTTTCCCAACATCAGGGTCTTTTCTAGGGAGTCTTCTCTTCGCATGAGGTGGCCAAAGTACTGGAGCCTCAACTTCAGGATCTGTCCTTCCAGTGAGCACTCCGGGCTGATTTCCTTCAGAATGGATAGGTTTGATCTTCTTGCAGTCCATGGGACTCTCAAGAGTCTCCTCCAGCACCAGAATTCAAAAGCATCCATTCTTCGGCGATCAGCCTTCTTTATGGTCCAGCTCTCACTTCCATACATCACTACTGGGGAGACCACAGCTTTAACTGTATCTTTAATCTGTGCAGCAGTCCTGTGCGATAACCTGAGCTAGTATTATTACTCACCATATTTTGAAGGTAGAGACTGAGGCCGTGAGATAGGAGATTGCCTGAGACCACTGTGTGAGTTCATGGCAGAGCCAAGACTTGAACTCGGCACCTTGCGGCTCTCCTAGCCCCTGCGCTGCCCTAACTCTCTTCTCACAGAACACTCATCAGGGAAACACCTGGGCGTACCTGAGAGCTCCTTGTTTGTACAGAGGGAGGTGCTTTTTGCATGATGGCGATCCTGGCACTATAAACAAGCCTTTGCAGCTTTATTTCCTCATATCTCCCTTTAAGCATTCTTTTGAGCAGGGAGATGTGTTCCACCCTGGAGAATTTGAAGCAGGTTTCCGTCCTCTTGTGCCCCAGCCATTTATCCTCAAAACAACCCTATGAGGTAGTTTAACCTGAAATAAAATGACCGGCCCAAGGTTATCCTATAAGCGTGGTGACTGGGTGGATGCCTGTTTGTTTGCTCGTTTCATGAAGTTTATATAGATAAAAACAAACAGAAACCTCAAAGTGCTTTGCAAAAAGAATTAAACAATAAAATGAATAGTAAAAACAAAACATTCGAAAAATTAAAACCAGCAATAAACGAAAAACACATCCGTATTCCATATATCTGGCTACAGGTAGGTAGCCGTGTTGGTCTGCCGTAGTCGAAACAAAATAAAAAATAAAAAAATTCCTTCCAGTAGCACCTTAGAGACCAACTAAGTTTGTTATTGGTATGAGCTTTCGTGTATCTGAAGAAGTGTGTATGCACACGAAAGCTCATACCAAGAACAAACTTAGTTGGTCTCTAAGGTGCTACTGGAAGGAATTTTTTATTTTGTTTCGACTATATCTGGGTAGGCTTGTCTAAACAAAAATGTTTTTTAGCCGGTCCTGGAAAGAGTACAGTGAAAGTGCCTGCCTGATAGCAATACAGATATTATTATTATTATTATTATTATTATTATTATTATTATTAAGCATGTTCGTCTACAGAAAAAGATGATACATAAAAACCCACTCCCATCAGTGGGTTGTGCTAGTCATATTCAGAGTGGACCAATTCTGAATGGACAGATCTGGCTAACTTAGGTTCATTGACGTGGATAGGTCTAACACGAAGAGAATTTAGCTGGATGCGACCCAACATCTTTGCATGCAACCAAATAGGTCACAAATCCTGCCACTGAAGCAAATCCTTCGTTTAATTTGTATGATAAATTACATTACCGTATTCATTGCTGCCTTTCAAAACCATGTAAACCTATATTGGCTATGCTGGCTGGGTCTGATGGGAGTTGGGGACCAGCAACCTCTGCAACACCAAAGGTCATTCAGAGCAGTTGTCTCCAGGTAAACCACTAGCTGTAGCCAAGGTTTGCTTGGTGACTTACCATTCATAATCTGTCTGTAGAAGACAAGCTGCAAGCCTGGGCTTGGACAGTGCGCTAAGCCAAACAGTGGCATCGCTTGCAAGGCCAGAGGAGGATTCCCAACCAGCATTGCTAATAGTCAGGAACAAATGGAGTTGGATTCCAGTATTGTCTGAGGACCCCTGATACAGTCCATATTTCAGAAATGTGTGTTCCTGGATGATGAAGAAGAAGTGTTTGGGTTTGATATCCCGCTTTATCACTACCCGAAGGAGTCTCAAAGCGGCTAACAATCTCCTTTCCCTTCCTCCCCCACAACAAACACTCTGTGAGGTGAGTGGGGCTGAGAGACGTCAGAGAAGTGTGACTAGCCCAAGGTCACCCAGCAGCTGCATGTGGAGGAGCGGAGACGCGAACCCGGTTCACCAGATTACAAGCCCACCACTCTTAACCACTACACCACACTGGCTCTGGATGAGATGGCTGCACCCCGCTGAGAAGAGGAGGCTGCCGAGAAGATGTTTGCAATGGGAACAGAATACTGTAATTGCATGCTGCTTTTTGCTGCCTTGAAACCGAGGGTGACGGCAGCGTTTTCAAGACCCGACTCGTAATAAATCGCTTTATTATGTAATAGTGCCACGGGAAACACTGTTAGGAAAAGTCAAATGTTGGTATTGGCTTTCTTATGCATAGTTAAACTGTGGAACTCCCTCCCACAGGAGGCAGGGATTGCCAACAACATGGATGGTTTTAAGATAAGATTAGACAAATTCATGGAGGAGGAGAGGGCAATTGATGGCTCCTAGCGGCTGTCTACCAGCTCCATCTGGTACGCAGGCTGAGACCCTACCTGCCCGCAGACTGTCTCGCCAAAGTGGTGCATGCTCTGGTTATCTCCCGCTTGGACTACTGCAATGCGCTCTACGTGGGGCTACCTTTGAAGGTGACCCGGAAACTGCAATTAATCCAGAATGCGGCAGCTAGACTGGTGACTGGGAGTGGCCGCTGGGACCACATAACACCGGTCCTGAGAGATCTACATTGGCTCCCAGTACGTTTCCGAGCACAATTCAAAGTGTTGGTGCTGACCTTTAAAGCCCTAAACGGCCTCGGTCCTGTATACCTGAAGGAGCGTCTCCACCCCCACCGTTCAGCCCGGACACTGAGATCCAGCGCCGAGGGCCTTCTGGCGGTTCCCTCACTGCGAGAAGCAAAGCTACAGGGAACCAGGCAGAGGGCCTTCTCGGTAGTGGCGCCCGCCCTGTGGAACGCCCTCCCAGTGGAGGTTAAGGAGATGAACAACTATCTGACATTTAGAAGATACCTCAAGGCAGCCCTATTTAGGGAAGCTTTTAACCTGTGATATGTATTTTAATGTATTTTATACCTGTTGGAGGCCGCCCAGAGTGGCTGGGGAGACCCGGCCAGATGGGCGGGGTACAAATAAAAGAATTATTATTATTATTATTATTATTATTATTATTATTATTATTATAGCCAGGATGGCTCTTCTCTGCCTCCACAGCAATGCTTCTGAATATGTACTGGAAACCACAGGAGGAGAGAGGCTTCTTTTGCTTGGGTTTCCCCTCTGGCATCTGGCTGGCCACTGTGAGAACAGGATGCTGGACTAGATGGGACATTGGCCTGGTCCGGCTGCAGGCCCTTCCTATGGTCTTATGTATTGTGAAATGTCTTCTTTTTTAAAAAAATAATATTTATTGGGTTTTTCAGAAAAATAACAAAAAAGAAAAAACATATAAACAAACATACCACAAAAAAACATTACTACAAATACACACACACACTAAATTCCTAATTCCCGTCTAAGTTCCTTATCATTGTAATTCGACTTCCTCCTATCTTCCCCTCTACGTTTCAATGTATAACTTATTTCTTTAGCAATTTCCTCTCATCTTTTACTATTACATTCATTTTCTATTCTTATTGTTCTATCTTATTCTAATTCTTTATCTTGTTTCCTTATTTCCTTATCAAATTTTCACCCTTATATCATTGTACCTTATACTTTATTTACTTAATATTATACTTATTCACCTATCTTATTTTACTTAGTCATTCTCTATACTACTCTGTAAATTGATATTCTTCTCACATTATCTTAGCTCTAAATATTACAATACTTTTTGAGATATTCTCTAAACTTCTTCTTATTGTGAAATGTCTTCAAGGGGAAATAACTTCTTTTCTTTCTGGCCCACGGAAACAGGAAGCTCCGCGCCACGCTGGACGAATACACCACCCGCGTAGGACAGCAGGCCATCGTCCTCTGCATCTCGCCCTCCAAACCCAACCCTGTTTTTAAAGTGTTTGGTGCAGCACCGCTAGAGAACGTGGTAAGGCTTCGAAGCGCCATGCATGATTTGCTCCTGGGGTTCTTACTTATTTTACTTACGGACATCGTTCTGAGATGCTTAATTGCTGCTTAATTACCTTACTTAAAATGTGAGATTAATGGTTATACTGTTGTTTAGCTTTGAATGAGGAATTAGTATGAATGAGGAACCCCCCCCCAGTGGTTCTTTTTTGTTGTTGGATTATGGCGGCTCACTGTAGAGTTGGAAGGGACCCCCAGGGGTCATCTAGTCCAACCCCCTTGCAATGCAGGAATCTCAGCTGATGCATCCATTACAGATGGCCATCCAACTTCTGAAAATCACCAAGGCCCACCAGTCACAAAAAGGCAGTGCAGGGGTAGAGCCAGTCATAAGATGGAAGCAGGCTTTGGCATAACCAACAGGCAGTTACCAGTTTCTGCTGGTATCTAATCCATCTTTGGAAACTGCTAAATTCTTTGCCGCAGCAAACCAGACATTGGGAAACTGGTATCGCTTTGGAACTTGCCCAGCAGTGAAGTACTTACTAAATGTGGTAATTCAGTTTTGCTGAATTAATTAAACCAAAATAGTTTTAATTGGGTTTTGAATAAAAGCGCAATTAATAGTTGCTGTTTTGAATTTTATTGCGCCATTATGTTCCTAAGTGGGCCATGCAGACCGTTGTTCTGAATAATGCCTTTTTATAGGAGAGGGAAGGGAGTGCCGGGGGGGGGGGTGAGTTTATGGAAGCAAGGGGGGCGGTGGGCCAAAACAGTTTGGGAACCACTGGGCTATGTTGTTCCTGACTCAGCTCCTAGAGTCTTAGTTAGAGGGGAAGAAGGACCATTGGCAAGATAAAAGATGAGCAAGTGAACTAAAGAAGTGAATGAATTGTGGGCTGATCCCAAAGGTGCCTGAGAATGATCTGCTGGTCTTCACTCTCAAGGGATGTAAGACCTCCAGCAAGGGCTGGTCCAAAAGGGACTCTGAACAGACACGCAAGCAGCTGTTTGGGACAGTCCTGCCCTGCCGCCAGACTCCTCTGGAAATCCTCACAGTGCTCCTCTCGCTGGTGTTGCTCAGAGTTTCATCATCATCTCGCTCGAATGCCCTCCTGGTCTGAGGGCTTTGGGGCCAGTGGGTATTTTCATCTGGCAGCTGTGGTGTTGTTTGCTCTGCTCTGCTGTGCAGAGGAAGGGGACCGCAACCCCCCTTCCCGTTACTTAGCACCCTCTTCTCTCCTGTTGCTCTTCGCCTTGTTTACCTGAGCCCTTCCGATTCCCCACAGGTGCGCAAGTACAAGAGCATGATCCTGGAAGACCTGGAGTCCGCTCTGTTGGAACACGCACCTGCGCCGCAAGAGGTTAACTCTGAGCTGCCACCGCTTACCATCGATGGGATTCCGGTCTCTGTGGACAAGATGACCCAGGTAAGCAAGTAGAAAAGTTGGAAAAAGCCATTTGATTGTCTCCAACCTATTGATTTTTCCAGCGAAGAATCAAAATCTCTCCCTCTCGCCTTCTCTGTTGCACACACAACTCCTCGGAGACACACTTAATTCTTTCTCTCCAGGGGGAAACTGCAGTGACTCTGCTAAACGGTACGAGATAAGCTGTTCCCATTGATGCTGCCTTTTCTACAAAGTGTGGGAGAATAAGCAGTGGTGATTGCAGAGCCAGAGGCAATATTTTTGTCAGCCCACCTGCCTGGGAGCACCTGTTTGCCTTTATCTTGAGCAGCTCATCGGACACATGGCTTGCTCAGAATGCCCGTGAAGGATCACAGAATCAAAGTACTAGAAGGGAACCTAAGGATTATCTAGTTCAACTCCGTGCAGTGCAAGAATCACTAAAGAACCCCAGACATGCCTCTCCAACCTCTGCTTAAAAACCACCAGTGAAGGAGAGTCCACCACCTTCTGAGATAGCCTGTTCCACTGTTGAACAGCTCTTACCATAAGAACGTTCTTCCCGATGTTTAGTCGTAATCTCCTTTCTTGTCATTTGAATCCATTGATTCTGGTCCTCCCCCCGGGAGCAGCAGGAATCATAGAATCATAGAGTTGGAAGAGACCCCAAGGGCCATCCAGTCCAACCCCCTGCCAAGCAGGAAACACCCTCAAAGCATTCCTGACAGGTGGCTGTCAAGCCTCTGCCTAAAGACCTCCAAAGAAGGAGACTCCACCACACTCCTCGGCAGCAAATTCCACTGTCGAACAGCTCTTACTGTCAGGAAGTTCTTCCTAATGTTTAGGTGGAATCTTCTTTCTTGTAGTTTGAATCCATTGCTCCGTGTCCGCTTCTCTGGAGCAGCAGAAAACAACCTTTCTCCCTCCTCTATATGACATCCTTTGATATATTTGAACATGGCTATCATATCACCCCTTAACCTTCTCTTCTCCAGGCTAAACATACCCAGCTCCCTAAACCGTTCCTCATAAGGCATCGTTTCCAGGCCTTTGACCATTTTGGTTGCCCTCCTCTGGACACGTTCCAGCTTGTCAGTATCCTTCTTGAACTGTGGTGCCCAGAATTGGACACACAATTGGACACAGGAAACAAGCTTGCTTCACTTTCCGTGTGACAGCCCTTCAGATATTTGAAGATGGCTGTCATGCCACCTCTCAGTGTTCTCATCTCCAGGTTAAACATACCCGACTCCCTCAACCGTTCCTCAGAAGGCTTGCTTTCAAGAGCACTTTGGCAGAGCTCGTGACTTCTAAGTCGGAAGCACCCAGTTCAGTTCTTAGCATCTTCAGTGATAGGATGTTGCACAGGGCAAAATTGAGGCTTGAGGTGACATTGGGCCTTCAGCGCTGCACTTGGCTGACATGCATTGGCCCATCCACCTAAGGCTTTTGGAAGCAAAAGGGCCTGTTGGGTCATGGGTTCAAGCCCCACATGGGACAATAGATTCCTGCATTGCAGGGGGTTGGACTAGAGGACCCTCATGGTCCCTTCCAGCTCTAGGATTCTATGGCGAGGTGATGATCTCCACTCTTGTTATGCTGGTAATTAGAGAGGTCCTCATGCCTGAGCAGGCTGAGATGCAGGGCTCCCCGTTGATTGTGTCCCTGGTGGCTCCAGAGCCCTTAACAAGCACTTGCAAGTGGCTTGAAACTCTCGGCTCCCGAGGACCACTAATTAATCCATCTGGAAACGAGAAGCAGTTATTGCAATTGCAAAGCCGCATGCTGCTGTTCTTGGACCCCGTGGTGAAGCTATTATATTCTTGAGCTGTGGTCCTGATCTGCTCACTGCATCTAGCTTGTCCTTCTTCCTTGACCTTGCTCTAGTTTTCTTTTTGGTGGCTTTTGCTTTTCCGGGGTGGGGAGGGGCAAAGTTTGCAAAACCGAGTAATCGCCTCCAAAAGAAAGCATGCAAATGAAGCAAGTTCATTCAACCCCAGCATGTTTGTATATATTTTAGTGATTGGCATAATTTGAATCTGTGTTTTTGTTGTTGTTGTTTTAGGGTTTTTTTTGCCCACGGCGTTAATAAAGCCTGGTGGTGTTTACATGTCCGGTATTGTGTGGGTGCACGAGTGGTGCTGTGGGTTAAACCACGGAGCCTAGGGCTTGCCGATCAGAAGGTCGGCGGTTCAACTCCCTGTGGTGGGGTGAGCTCCCGTTGCTTAGTCCCTGCTCCTACCAACCTAGCAGTTCGAAAGCATCTCAAAGTGCAAGTAGTTAAATAGGTACCGTTCCGGCGGGAAGGTAAACGGCATTTCCGTGCGCTGCTCTGGTTCGCCAGAAGCGGCTTAGTCATGCTGGCCACATGACCCGGAAGCTGTACGCCAGCTCCCTCGGCCAATAAAGCGAGATGAGCGCCACAACCCCAGAGTCGTCCGCGATTGGACCTAATGGTCAGGGGTCCCTTTACCTTTACCTATGTGTGGATGGATTACTAGGCCAGGGCTTAGGGCACACCCTTGGGTAAGCGTGCCTCCTTTCAAATGGATGCTCCCTCATCCATCCTGTTCACTTTCAGTTGCTTAGATATGCTGCAGTCTCATCCCTGGGATATTTATACGTAATTGCTAGACGGTGCTATAGCGCCATTTGCATAGCTGCTGTGCCCATTCATAGAACATACAGAGAGACCTCACTGAAAACAGCCCATCCTTTATCTAACAACTATAGTGGGGAAGTGGGGGAGAGCCATCCCAGTGCCATACTGCAGCTGCTTCACACAATCGCCAAGGAGAGGTCCCTGCTCTCTGCAAGGGGCTTGCAGTCTAAAATAAACAGTGGGGAAATAATGGAAGCCAAAGTGAAGAAGAACATAAAAGAGCCTGAATACTGGATGAGGCCAAATGCCTGTCTAGTCCAGCATCCTATTCTCACAGTGGTCAAATTATATGTTTCTGAGCCCAATTCAAAGTGTTGGTGCTGACCTTGAAAGCCCTAAACGGCCTCGGCCCAGTATACCTGAAGGAGAGTCTCCACCCCCATCGCTCAGCCCGGACACTGAGATCCAGCGCCGAGGGCCTTCTGACAGTTCCCTCCCTGCGAGAAGTGAAGTTACAGGGAGCCAGGCAGAGGGCCTTCTAGGTGGTGGTGCCCGCCCTGTGTAACGCCCTCACATCAGATGTCAAGGAAATAAACAACTGACTCTGAGAAAACATCTGAAGGCAGCCCTGTTTAGGGAAGTTTTTAATGTCTGGTGTTTTATGGTATTTTTAATATTTTGTTGGAAGCCGCCCAGAGTGGCTGAGGAAACCCAGCCAGATGGGCGGGGTATAAATAATAAATATATTATTATTATTATTATTATTATTATTATTATTATTATCCCTAACCACTGGCATTCACATTGCAGGGAGGGCATAGCAGTACCCAGTGATACTAGCCCTCTCCTCCACAAATTTGTCCTCTTTTAAAGCCATCACCGACTCCTTTGGGAGCAAATTTCATAGTTTCACTATGCGCTGCGCAAAGAAGTCCTTCCTTTTGTCTCTTCTTGTGTCTTCTTCCACCATTCAGCTTCCTTGGATGTCCCCAAGTTCTGGTATTGAGAGAGTCAACTTTCTCAACACTATTAGTAATTTTATACACTGCTATCATGAGCCCCCCATCCCATTCATCTAGAGTGGAACCTCGACTTACGAAGTACTCGACTTACGTATTTTTCGACTTCTGAAAGGGAAAAAGCGGCTGCGTGCCTACGAATTTTTCGACTTCCGAAAGGAAATCCGCTTGGATTTTAGATGGCGTTTACTCGACTTACGAAGGTTTACATAGGGTTTTCTTACGAATTTTTCAACTTAGGTTTCCAATGCATTCCTATGGGAATGCCGTTTTTGGACTTACGAAATTTTCGACTTACGAATGTGCTTTCGGAACGCATTAAATTCGTAAGTTGAGGTTCCACTGTATTCTAAACTATAAGGCCCCAAACCTCCTTGGACCTGACAGCAGAGGAGATGCATAAATCCATCAGCAGTTTGGGCATTAAATTTAGCAGATATCCAGAGTTGCGAGTGATTCTCACATGTGCAATGCTCATGTTCTCACATAGACCTTCAAGGCAAGGTCTGTGTTCAGTTTTAAGTAACGTGACTCAGAGAGACGTAGTTTTCACTATGAAGCTGACTTGATTGACAGGAAGGGCTTCTCATGAGGGATCTTGTGAACACCTGATGCCAGTCAGTAAGCAAGTTAGAAAGGGGAAGCTATTAGTTTGATGCCAAGCCAAAGTACCCTCCCAACTGTGATAGAAAATGTGATGCCTTTGCAAGGAACACATGGTTCATGTGAAATCTGAGATGTCAGGGCAGGGCAATATCTGGTTTTCAACATTGTGATATCTCACCAGCTAAACATCGCAATATACCGCTATATCACGATGTCTGAAATAAGGATGGAGCTATGTAGAGGCATTGGATGGCTTCATGGTTTTTCCCACATTTTGATTTTTGCGTCGTGTGTGTGTACACCCACACACCCACACACACCATGATTCTCAATATATTGCCAGTTCAAAAATTATGAAACCAATATCACAATATGGACTTCAAACCAGTTTTGGATGATATTTCGATATATCGCCCATCCCTAGTCAGTATCGAAAATTGCAATCTTTCAGGATCATAAAAAATAAAAAAAAATTCCTTCCAATAGCACCTTAGAGACCAACTAAATTTGTTCTTGGTATGAGCTTTCGTGTGCATGCACACTTCTTCAGATACAATGTGGAATGCACCACATTGAGCCGCATGAAATGGAAGTCCATCAACCTCTCCAAGAAACTTGCACAGGTACAGACTGACATCTTCTTTCTGACTAAATGCAAGAACCTGGACATTATACCCAAGGGTCTTAGAATTAAGAACCCTCTACAACAGTGATGGCTAACCTTGACACTCCAGATGTTTTGGAACTACAACTCCCATCATCCCTAGCTAACGGGACCAGTGGTCAGGGGTGATGGGAGTTGTAGTCCTAAAACATCTGGAGTGTCAAGGTTAGCCCATCACTGCTCTACAATCAACTTATCCCACTGATTATGCAAGAAACCTATGCCACACTTTCTCTAAGAAGCTGCTGAAACATCTGATTGGCATTCTCTACTCCAAAAGGTCTCTAAGGTGCTACTGGAAGGAATTTTTTATTTTGTTTTGACTATGGCAGACCAACACGGCTACCTACCTGTTTCAGGATCATTGCAGTCATACCTAGGAAAAAATGTGCTTCCTTTCTAGGACCAGGCTATGAAATCCCAAATCTCTTGGAAGGCCTCTGCTGTGGCTCTGAATTACTCTGGCTCTGAATTTTCAAAGCAAAAGTTCAAATATTCAGGGCATGTGATGATAATTGGTAACCGTGCCCCTGACACAAGTAGAAACTGGGGGAAACTGCCCCTGCTCAACACAATCTGTTCTCATGTGGACTGGACCCAGCCTTTAGGATTTTGTGTATGCAATGTACCAAGCTGCTCCTGGAACGTTGATTTCTGAATGCTGATTGATTGAGTCTTGATTATTTTTTTTAATGCCACAGGCACAGCTGCGGGCCTTCATCCCCGAAATGCTGAAATACTCAACGGGCCGTGGCAAGCCGGGCTGGGGGAAGGAGAGCTGCAAGCCCGTCTGGTGGCCCGAAGACATCCCGTGGGCCAATGTCCGCAGCGACGTCCGGACCGAGGAGCAGAAGCAGAGGGTGTGTGTTGATGAAAGTCCTCTTGCTTCAGCAAAGGGCTCTGACTTGGTATGACAAGTGGAAAGGCTTAGCTTATAGATCTCTGTTGGGGAAGTCTGTGAAGTGCTTGGGACCAAAGTAGCGTATAGATCAGGTAAGAACACAAGAGGGTGGCCATCTCAGCTCCAGCCAAAGGTGCTCAGCGCCCTGTTCCCAGTGGGTTCAGCCAGGCACCCCAGGAATTTGCAAGCGTGGCATTTATGGGAAGAGGCCCTCCCCTCATCTCAGTCCCCAGCATCTGGTTCCCAAGAGGCATATGATCTATGGACGCAGTGGTTACATTCCTGGCCATCTTGGCTTGCAGCTGTTAATGACCTGTCCTCCAGGAATTTACCTCTCTTTTTTAGCAGCTGTTATACCAGCAGCCATCAGAGCACATCACTGTGCATTGAATCCCACAAGTCTCTCCCTTAGCTTTCAGCAAAAGCCTTGGTATTCCCTGCTTGCTTAAGCCAGTTTTTCAGATCTGGAAGCTGAATCCCAGCCTGCTTCTGGAGATGTAAAACTGAAAAAAAATAAAAGCAGCCACAGATTACGCTCCATGGAAAAGCGCAGAACGTTTCTCTGTTTTACAAAAGTCTTATCGTGCCTTTATAATTCAGCAAACTGTTCAAGACAGCTCACAGTTCAATGGGAAACAACACTAATAATCTTAAGGCAATTTCAGAATGCACTTAAAAGCCAACCGCAAGGCAGCAGATAAAATTAGCATGTGATTAATAATAATAATCAGAAGAAGAAGAAAGCAAGTAAGAAAGCAAATAATGTCTTTGCCCAGCACCTACGAACTTATCAAACCGTGTGAATTGCCCTTGGGAGAGCATTCAGCTATTGGGTGCCACAACCAGAAAAGGCCCTGTCCCTAGTAGGCACCCACTTGATTTCTTAGCAAGGTCGTGTGGGAGCAGAAAGCCCTTGGGGTACCCGAGCCCCAAGCTCTCCCTTCTGGGCAACTTTCCATCATGGGCCACAAGCCAGTGGTGGGTGGGGCCAGAGTCAGCTGTGGGCGGAGCAATGGATGTAAATGTTACCTTTGTAAAGGAGGCTAGTTTCAACACATGCACTCGCACACCCCTTTCTGTCCTCCATCCAGGGAAGCAAGGAGCATTGCGAGAGCTCGAGGACACATCACAGCCAGGTAACAAAAACTAAAACTCGAGGGAGGGCGCGATGCAGGGCTGGCAAGGGATGTAGCTGGGGGAAAGGGGCGTGGCCTGGGGAGAGTCATGAGGACCACAGAGCGAGGCATATTTGGCTCCCAGGCCAGGCGTTCCCTACCCCAGACCGGCACTTTCCTCGCCCAGAGCAAAGCAGGATGGCCCCAGTTGCCTCCCGTCTGTGGCTGTTCGGGAAGATTCTGCACAAGAAGGAAAAGGCCTTCTGAGCTCACCTGTCTGTCCACTCTAATCGCAGAATGGAGAAAGTCATTCATTTATCCTGGTTTAGTTAATGCAGTTCAAATTTAGCAATTTTCACAATTGCTAATGTGGGCTAGAGCCACCCTTTTCACACCATAGGCTAGCTAGTCGACTTGCAGTGATTTGGGAACCAGTTGCTAGTGGTTTTTCATGAGACAATGCCTTTGAGTACCATTTGCTGGGGGTCGCAGGTGGGGGAGATGCTGCTGAGCTGAGGTTCTCCTTGCAGGCTTTCTGTCGGGGCGCCTGGTTGGCTGCAGTGCGAACAGGGTGCTGGGCTAGATAGGCCTTTGGCCTGATCCTGCCGGCTCGTCTTGTGTTCTTAATCTTGCCCCTATCAGAAGTATATTTCTGCTTTGAAAGCTCTTTATGGAGTAAAATTTACCAGAGATCCCATCACTCAATTTAATGAATATTTCAGAGCTTGGTTACTTCATTGTTTGTTTTGCTTCTGTTTTGCTTTTTTTTTTTTTTAAATGGGATATGGTATCCCTGAATATGCCTTTTCTCTCCCTCTTTAATCCGGCAGGTGTCTTGGACTCAGGCACTGCGGACCATTGTGAAGAACTGCTACAAACAGCACGGCCGCGAGGACCTGCTCTACGCTTTTGAGGATCAGCAAACACAGCCTGCAACAGCAACACACAGTATAGCACACCTGGTCCCGTCCCAAACCGTGGTCCAGACCTTCAGCAATCCCGACGGCACAGTCTCTCTCATCCAGGTGAGGAGTTGCAGCAGCACAAAGAGGGTCCCAGGCTTCAGATTGGCCTAGAAGCTTTGCATTCTGGCTCCAAACACTTGCCCCAGATGTGCAGGAGCCAATTCTACTTGTTATTTTATTGCATTGCATTGATATCCCACCTTTTCTCCAAGGAGCTCAAGGTGGTGTACATGGTTTCCTCTCTCCTCATTCAATCCCCACAACAACCCTGTGAGGTAGGTTAGGCTGAGAGGCAGTGACTGGTCCCCATGATCACCCAGTGAGTTTGGACCCTGGTCTCTTAGGTCCTGGTCTCTTAGGTCCTGGTCTCTGTCCCAGCTCGAAAGCACACCAGTGCAAGTAGTGCTGCTGCTGCTGTTGTTGTTTAGTCATGTCCGCCTCTTCCTGACCCCATGGGCCAGAGCACGCCAGGCACTCCTGTCTTCCACTGCCTCCCGCAGTTTGGTCAGACTCATGTTGGTAGCTTCGAGAACCCTGTCCAACCATCTTGTCCTCTGTTTTCCCCTTCTCCTTGTGCCCTCCATCTTTCCCTCCATCTTTCATGAGGTGGCCAAAGTATTGGAGCCTCAGCTTCAGGATCTGTCCTTCCAGTGAGCACTCAGGGCTGCTTTCCTTCAGAATGGAGAGGTTTGATCTTCTTGCAGCCCATGGGACTCTCAAGAGTCTCCTCCAGCACCATAATTCAAAAGCATCCATTCTTCGGCGATCAGCCTTCTTGATGGTCCAGCTCTCACTTCCATACATTACTACTGGGAAAACCATAGCTTGAACTATACGGACCTTTATCGGCAAGGTGATGTCTCTGCTTTTTAAACGGCGTTTCCGTGTGCTCTGGTTTCCGTCATGGTGTCCCGTTGCGCCAGAAGCGGTTTATTCATGCTGGCCACATGACCCGGGAAGCTGTCTGTGGACAAATGCCAGCTCCCTTGGCCTGAAAGCGAGATGAGCGCCGCAACCCCATAGTCGCCTTTGACTGGACTTAACCGTCCAGAGGTCCTTTACCTTTTACCTTAGGTCCTAATCCAATTCTAACCACTACACCACCACACTAGCTCTCTTGCAGTTCCTTAGTACAGTGTTTCCCAACCTAATCTAGGCAACGGCACACTTGTTTCATTAAAAAAATCTCGCGGCACACCGCTCCTCCCCCACCCGGCTGCGCCGGGTCTCCTGACCCAGAGTTACCTCTGGGATCAGCTGTAGCGCGGCGTCCTTTCTCCCGCCCATCAGCTGGGGCACCAGGTCGGGATTCTCCCGCGAGGCTTCTGTTGCTGCTGCTGCTGCAGCAGCCAAGGGAGCAGTGCCGCCCTGGCTTCCGCTTCGCCGCTGGGCTCCAGCAGCGCCGCCGCCACGGTCCTGTGCAGCCCTGGGCTGCAGGTCCCTTTTTCCACGGCACATCAGCCGGTGTCTCGCAGCACACCAGTGTGCCGCGGCACACCGGTTGGGAAACGCTGCCTTAGTACTGTGCAAACAATATTCTGTGTCATGTCACCCCAGGGTCAAACTTTGGCAAATAGCTCTAGGCCTGATGAGTTCTGGCCCTGAGTAATAGGAATCATTCTCCAAAATACTTGGTTGGCGTGCAAAGACACGGAAATTATTCATTTTTGGAGGAACAAAGGGGCTGCAGTCTCTTCCTCGGGAGCTGGTGCACTTGTGTGTTTGTGCTTGGTGTGATGTGTGAACGCGGCCAACCCGAATCCAGAAAATGTCACCCCTGCTTGGTTTAATTGATTTCTTGGTTTACTCACAACTGACCTGTCTCATTGGTTTCAGTGTGACTCAAGCTTTCTCTGGGCTTTAGGCCTTCTAACTATTGTGTAGAGATCATTAGCCTTTGTGTCAATATATTTTATTTTTCCCCCATATAAATAAATTTTGAAACCTGCATCTCGGCTGCAGGGCTTGGGACCAAGCTAGAAATCTGAATGAGCAGGGAGATACGTATTGTGTTTCTTTAACTTGGACCGTGATGCGTATGATCATAGCCTAAGAAGCAGGCTGACGGTGGCATCTCGCTGACTGCTGTTTTGTGTTTCAGGTTGGCACAGGAGCTACGGTAGCTACCTTGGCCGATGCCTCCGAATTGCCCACCACAGTTACTGTCGCGCAAGTCAACTACTCTGCAGTTACCGACGGAGAGGTGAGTGGCGATGTTGGCTGGCAAGCCCTGTGCCCAGAGACGGGGCATCTCACGGTAGATCACTTCCTGGAAATTCACAAGGGAAGTGTTTCCACAAGCTCCTGTGGCAGATAATAATAAAGGTGCTCAACCCACACTGCAGCTAGGCTGCTTTGCCTCCCTCAGGGGTGGGGGACCAGATCGGGCCCCTGGGCAGAATCCTGACCTCCCATGCGCTAGCTTTGACAGGCAGGTGGAGCTGCCCAGCTGTCAGTCCCCTGGCGCCATTAGGATATTGATGAGTGATGACTTCAAAGGGGCTGGCCCCTCTCATCTGACAAAGGTGCGCTGTCAAGCAAGGGCTGGTTATCAGTTGGTGGTCCAGCTCTTGCAAAGGCACAGGGCTTCATTGGCGCTGCTGATAGGTGGCCCCTGCAGCTTTTGATGTCAGGTGTCGGGCAGGCGGGCAAGGCCTAGCAAAAGCCACCTGTGAGCCAAATGTGGAGGCCTGCTGGACCGAATGAGCGGGGCTGATTGAATGTGACTTTCTGAAGCTTAAGGTCGTTTTGCTGCCTGCAAAATGGCTGCCATTAGAGCTTCTTCTTTTCTAAGTAGAAAAGTGATTGGTACATTTTATAAAACCGTTATTTTTACATTATGCCCACCTGGATGCAGACCCACAAATAGCTGTGCTTTTTTGCCGGCAAGGGGGTTAGGGGGAGGGTAGGGTTATTGGTTTGTTTTTGTTTTATTATGTATTTTGTGTTTTTAGTCTTGTATTTTTATGTTTTGAACTGCCCTGATGAGATATGTGGGTGAATGGTGGTGGAATAATAATATGAGAACGAATGACTCAGTAGAGCCCTTTTTTCCTCTGGGTTCCGTTTTATGCACACAGTGACTGGTATAGGTCAAAAACTTGCTTTACGTATTTCATGAAGAACCAGCCAGGTGGATCTATCAGCGATACCTGTTTCCACAACAGCTAGCAAAAATGTTTAAAAATAAAAAATACCATCCAATGCAGCCGTTCTCAACCTTGAGTCCCTAGATGTTTTTGGCCTACAACTCCCATCATCCCTAGGTAGCAGGACCAGTGGTCAGGGATGATGGGAGTTGTAGGCCAAAAACATCCGGGGACCCAAGGTTGAGAAAGGCTGATCTAAGGTCTCGTTTTCTGTTAACTCTCTTGGTGTTAATCAGATGACTTCATTGCAGTGGTTATTGATCATTTTCTCAGTGCCATCCTTGTACAGAGTACTCTACCATGATGGCAAGGAATAATAGATATGCAGAAATATGGCTCCTTGCCTCCAAGCACATTTGCACAGTGGACATACCAGTACTTAAGCTTCATTGCATCTGGGGCAGAATCAGGAGGGTTAAACCAGAGGCTTCACAAAGGTGGCACCACATAGGTGTTCTGGCAGAGGCAAAGCGAGCGACTCGGGGACTGGAAAGCCCAGGCTGGGGAAGCGAATACTAACTTTCTTGAACGCTTGGGTGTGGGGAGCTGGGAAGAACAGACTCCCCTTAGAGAGAGGGAGAGGCCTGTTCTTTTTCTATTGGACCCAAGTCCAAGTCTCCAGGCCTTTGTGTCAGGACGGAGTGGCAAAGCCCCGCGCTTCTCTGGAAAGGGATAGGATTCTCAGGGCGATAGGTGGCAGCACAAAAACAGCTCTTGTTCCCAGAGACGCCGGCATTTGCATTTGAAAGGCCAGCTAGAAACTGGTTGTTTTGTTTTTTGAGATTTCTGTCCCTGAAAATTCCATCCGATGCATCAAAGGGGGTTTCAGGAGACAAGCCCCTCATTGTCTCAGTGAAAGCGGGCACCTTCCACCTTGCTTAATGTATTTGCTTCCTGTTTGAGCATATGAAGATACGAAGTCGCTGCCTCCTGCAACCGAGTCTGGCCACAGCCTGTTCCCTGCCACGTCGGCTGGATAGAATAACCAACCAACCGCTGACTGCCACCTCTTTTCCCCAGTACCATTTATTCTTTGTGAAATACATTTACAATGTAAATACAATGCACATACAGTGGTACCTTGGGAGTCCGTTTGACTCCCGAAACCATTCGAAAACCAAGACACAGCTTCCGATTGGCTGCAGGAGCTTCCTGCATGCAAGTGGAAACCGCGTCGGATGTCCGGCTTCCGAAAAACGTTCGCAAACTGGAACACTTACTTCCTTGTTTGCGGGCATTCGGAAGCCAATTCATTCAACAACTAAGCCATTCAAAAACCAAGATACCGCTGTACTAACATAGTCCAGCAACAGCTGCAGACTCAAGTTTGAGAAACACTGTATTGGACTCTCCTACCTGAGGCTCTAGTTGTTCCTGTTGCTCGAGATGCCATTGACTTAACCTGGGACTTTTTTGTATGCAAAGTGTGGGCTCTCCCCCTTGACCTGCAGAAGAAGAGTTTGGATTTGATATCCTGTTTTATCACTACCCGAAGGAGTCTCAAAGCGGCTAACATTCTCCTTTCCCTTCCTCCCCCACAACAAACACTCTGTGAGGTGAGTGAGGCTGAGAGACTTAAGAGAAGTGTGACTAGCCCAAGGTCCCCCAGCAGCTGCATGTGGAGGAGCGGGGAAGCGAACCCAGTTCACCAGATTACAAGTTCACCTCTCTTAACCGCTACACCACACTGGATCTCCACTGCAGAGCTGCACCTTTGGGTATTGCAGGTAGACAGGCTCCCCAGGAATTGAACCCGGGACTTTCTGCATGCAAAGCAGATGCTCTACCCCTGAGCCACAGCCCTTCCCAAATAGGCACATAAGAAACTGCCTTACACCCTGTGAGACCCATTGCTCCATCTAGTCCAGGTATTATGTACACTGACTGGCAACAGCGGCTCTCTCCTGAGGTTCAGGCAGGGAATCTTCCCAGCCGTAGCTGGAGATACCTTTGGGGATTGAGCCTGAGACCTTCTGCTATAAAATGTTCTACCCATGGAGATGCAGCTCCTCCCTCAAAACCCCTTCCATCGCCCCTCCACGTACCAAAATCTTGGCATTGAGAAATGCACCCAAGCTGGCCCAGAGATGGAAAGAGGACAAAGTCCCGACCAGAGAAGAATGTCAGATTGAGGTGATGGATTATGCCAAAATGGCAAAGATGACCGGAAGAATCAGAAATCAGGAAGACCAAAATTTTAATAAGGAATGGGGGAAATTTATAATTGACCTTAAAAGCCATTGTAAGACGGTTAAAATTGTTAGTAGGGTTGGAATGGCAATTGTAGTTTAATGGTAAATTTTGGATACAATGGAGATGTAAAAGATTTGGATTATTATAAAAGATGCAGGAAGAAATGATTAATAATAGGACCCAAAAGAGGAGGAGGGAAGCCCAGGAGATTCTCTGGAATCTTGTTTTTATATAATATAATATAATTTATTATTTATACCCCGCCCATCTGGCTGGGTTTTATGTTGTATGTTGGATATGTGATTGTGAAATTCTTATTTGAAAAACCAAATAAATAAATTTATTTAGGGGGGGGGAGAGAGAAATGCACCCAAGCAGGAACGGTCCCTGGATACTTTCTTAGACAGCGCGAGTTCCATCATGCCTCTCTCGTCTTCTCCGTCCCACCAGGTGGAGCAGAACTGGGCAACGCTACAAGGCGGAGAGATGACTATCCAAACCACCCAAGCCTCAGAAGCCACGCAGGCAGTGGCATCCCTGGCAGAAGCTGCAGTGGCGGCATCGCAAGAGATGCAGCAAGGGGCAACAGTCACCATGGCCCTCAACAGGTATTGAGATACTGTCGCCAAACTGGGGACGTGGGGTAGGGGGGGGTCTTCACTGATGTTTGGGTGCTGGGCTGGTTTGGTGATGGCCAATGGCTCCTTGCTACCTTGTTGTTGTTGTTCAGTCGTGTCCGACTCTTTGTGACCCCATGGACCAGAGCACGCCAGGCACGCCTATCCTTCACTGCCTCTCGCAGTTTGGCCAAACTCATGTTAGTAGCTTCGAGAACACTGTCCAACCATCTCATCCTCTGCCGTCCCCTTCTCCTTGTGCCCTCCATCTTTCCCAACATCAGGGTCTTTTCTAGGGAGTCTTCTCTTCTCATGAGGTGGCCAAAGTACTGGAGCCTCAACTTCAGGATCTGTCCTTCTAATGAGCACTCAGGGCTGATTTCTTTAAGAATGGAGAGGTTTGATCTTCTTGCAGTCCATGGGACTCTCAAGAGTCTCCTCCAGCACCATAATTCAAAAGCATCCATTCTTCGGCGATCAGCCTTCTTGATGGTCCAGCTCTCACTTCCATACATCACTACTGGGAAAACCATAGCTTGAACTATACGGACCTTTGTTGGCAAGGTGATGTCTTTGCTTTATAAGATGCTGTAGAGGTTTGTCATTGCTTGTCAATGACCTAGAGGTTTGTCATTGCTTTTCTCCTTGCTACCTAACCTCTCTCTAAAAGCAACTTGCAAAAGAAGCAAGGATCTCTTTAAACCAAGTTGTAGCTGGAACTGGCCAAAACTTCCATGAAATTTCACCTTGGCTAGTTTTGCAAAAAGTCTCTTTTTAGCCACAGCAGAGCTGTTTTGGGATTCCCAAGTCTGCCTTTAAGAGGCCCTCTTCTAAGAGAGCCCTGCAGTTCTGAAGCACGGCGCAGAGTTTGTTTGCTTGCTTCCCGCTGGGAAGGCAGGGCGGCTGATGACACAAAACACCCCAGACGAAAACAGCGATAAAATGCCACTAAAGCATTGCGCCGTTTATATTTCCCTCCTCTTTGTTACCAGGCCCCAAGGTGATGGGGCAACAGGCTCTCACACTTGCTTGAGAAAACTTAAGGATCGAACGAGAAACATGGTGGGGTAGCCAAATACCTGCGTGTTCGCTTTTAAAGGGATTTTAAAAGGATTTGGTTACGAATTTCCCATTTATTTGTTTATTAAGTGCTTGTTTGACTATGTTAGCACATCCACCAGAGGCAAAATACCCTTGGCAATAGCCAGATGGCTGCTAGCCACGACAGGAGCGTAGTGTGAGGGGGCTGAGGGGGCCGTTGCCCCAGGCTCAGTCTTTTGGGGGGCACATCAAGGCGCCCTGCCCCGCCGTGAGCTGCTGCATCCTTCTCACAGCACCCTCCAGCTGGTGGCAGCCAAGGAGGGCGCAACAGGTGTGTGCCCTGGCCACTGACCATCCTAAACAGCAGACACACACAGTCTGAATGTTGTCACCTGTGGTGGCGGGCCGTGGGGTGCCTCTCCACTGACTCCGCAATAACATTCGATATCAGACCTTTGTTGCTTTCGAAGCTGATTCCCTCGCCGACACACACACACACACACCAACTCGACTTCTAAGCCTCAGATGTGCAGGAGGACTGGCTTGGGGTATCAGCAGGAAAGGCAGCGGATTTAATAGCATCCCCCGAGGGTTTGTTAACAAGCCTCCAAGCGCCTGAGCTGACTCGAGCAATCCTTGTGCTGGAGTGAAGACGATGGCTACCCAGAGGCAGCTGGGCCAGGAGCGAACAGGATTGCAGCCGACAGCTACGGAAGCCAGAGAGAAAAGGCATTGTTCTTTCCGCGGAAGTAGCACTACTGTTGCAGCCTAATAGTCATAGTACAGTGGTACCTCGCCTAACAACGATAATGCGTTCCGACGCGATCGTCGTTAGGCGAAAAAATGCGTTCCGCGAATCCCCATAGGAACGCATTGGGGAAAAATTCGTAAGTCGAAAAAATCACGTCAAAAATTCGTAAGTCGAAAAAATCCTATTTAAAGCGGCCGCGACGTCTTTTCTTTAGTCGAAGAAATTCGTTTCCGGTGACCATTTTGTTTTGCCGGAAGTCCTTCGTTAGGCGAAAAAGACGTTGGGCGAGTTATTCGTTAGGAGAGGTACCACTGTAGTGTTATATACTCCACCCAGAGTGGCTGGGGCAACCCAGTAAGATGGGCAGGGTACAAATAATAAAGTTTCCTTTTTTTAAAAAAAAATAAAAAATCATTTTCATTTATTTTATACAAATACAATAATGAAATTCACATATTCTCTTCTCTTCTTATACCTTTTTGGCTGTTTTTATAGCCGTGACTTCCTTCAAACCTTCCTTGCGACTTTCTGAAATTCATATCTTACATTTATATTTCTTATATCAATCCTTGTTCTATTATATTTCTCTCAGAGTTAATCACTATAAGTTCATACTAACAATGATATTTCTTCCTTGGTCTACAAAGCTTCTTGCAGTCCTACCAACGTATTCAATTGAATATTTCCCTTTAAATAGTCTGCAAATTTAGTCCAGTCTTTGACGAACTTCTGGTCCCGCTGTTCTCGGATTCTCCCCGTCATTTTGTCCAAATAATAAAGTTTTCATTACAGTCGTGCCTTGGTTTTCGAACAGCTTAGTTCTTGAACGTTTTGGCTCCCGAACATCAGAAACCCGGAAGTGACAGTTCCGGTTTGCGAACTATTTTTGGAAGCCGAACGTCCGACGGGGCTTCCGTGGCTTCCGATTGGCTGCAGGAGCTTCCTTCCGATTGGCTGCAGGAGCTTCCTGCAGCCAATCAGAAGCTGCGCTTTGGTCTCCGAACGTTTTGGAAGTCAAACGGACTTCTGGAATGGATTCCGTTCGACTTTCAAGATACGACTGTGTTATATTTATTTATACCCTTTAATTAATAGATTATTGTATTTTAATGTTCTTTTGGAAGCCGCCTAGAGTGGCTGGGGAGACCCAGCCAGATGGGCGGGGTATAAATAATAAATTATTATTATTATTATTATTATTATTATTATTATTATTATTACCCTGCCTTTTTCCCCTGACAGGGACTCAAGGCGGCTTACAAATAAAATATGAACTGCTATAAACATGAGGGCAAAACATTTAAAAACAAGAAAATATTAATAGAATTGTATATGTATGTATTCTGTTAACGTTGGCTTGTTTTTTGTTGATTCCACCCCCAAAGCCTATTGGAAGAAGAAGGGATTCCCCTGCTGGCAGAAGGACAACAGGGAGGGAGCCAATCTGGCTTCTCCAGGGAGGGAGTTCCAAAGTCTGGAAGCAGCCGCCGCAAAGCCCCGCTTCCGTGTCCCCACCACGTGTGCCTGTGAAGGCGGTGGGACCAAGAGAAGCCCACTCTTCAAAGAAGAGTACACATAATACCCGCTCCCTATTTGTAAGAGATCAGTCTCTCTGTGGCAGCGCTTACACTGTGGAACTCCCTGCCCATTGATATCAGGCAGGCACCTTCACTGTGCTCTTTTCTGTGTCTGCTCAAAAACATTTCAGTTTAGACAAGCCCACCCAGACATGTTGAGTATGGATGTATGTTTTGATCTGCTTTTAGCTTACTATCGATTTTATGTTTTGAATGATTTGCATAGTTGCTTTTACAGATTATTATTTTTTACTGATGATTGTATTGGTTTTTTTCTCTTCGTAAACTGCTTTGAGGGATTTTTTTTAAACAACCAAGCAGTGTATAGATTTTATGAAATAAACAAAGAAGATGCTTAGGTCGGGATATTCTGGTGGCTCCTGGCTTCTGCAGGCCTCATCACCTCCCCAACTTTGTCACGCCTGTTACCTTGAATCAGGAACACTTGAATGAATGAAATTTATTATTACGGTCACAGACCAGTTCCAGACAATTTCAAGGAAATCATAAAACATGATAGGGATACATTTGAATTTGCAATTAGGTATAACCGGGACAATACAGATATGTTGTTGTTGTTCAGTCGTTCAGTCGTGTCCGACTCTTCGTGACCCCCATGGACCAGAGCACGCCAGGCACGCCTATCCTTCACTGCCTCTCGCAGTTTGGCCAAACTCATGTTAGTAGCTTCGAGAACACTGTCCAACCATCTCATCCTCTGCCGTCCCCTTCTCCTTGTGCCCTCAACCTTTCCCAACATCAGGGTCTTTTCTAGGGAGTCTTCTCTTCTCATGAGGTGGCCAAAGTACTGGAGCCTTAACCTCAGGATCTGTCCTTCTAGTGAGCACTCAGGGCTGATTTCTTTAAGAATGGATAGGTTTGATCTTCTTGCAGTCCATGGGACTCTCAGATATAGCAACAATTAAAAATATATATAAATTAAAACAGGAACACTTGTTTTTTTTTCAACTTCCCAGGGCTAGAGGTTGAACTTGGGACTCCTGTCCATGCAAAGCACATGTTTCATTGCTCTCTCTCTCTCTCTCTCTCTCTCTCTCTCTCTCTCTCTCTCTCTCTCTCTCTCGTGTTTTGGTAACCTCTCCTCTCCTTGCCTTGCAGCGAAGCAGCCGCCCACGCCGTCGCCACGCTTGCAGAAGCCACCCTCCAAGGCGGGGGCCAGATTGTCTTGTCCGGTGAAACTGCAGCAGCCGTCGGCGCGCTCACCGGGGTTCAAGATGCGAATGGTAGGCCGATGCAGATACGCAATTGCGTTTCTTCTTGATTCCTTTGTGAACTCGCTCGGATTGATGGATGGGGTGCAAAGTCTCAGTGGGCCCAAAAAAGGCAATTCCCAGCCAGGGCAGTAAAATCCACCCGCTTTGTCGCTTACTCGCCTCGAAAGGAGTAGCTTCCTGAGTCGTTGGGCTCTCAGAATGCAGGAAAGTTTGCAGAACTTAGCTTCTCCATTTTATAGGCCCCTCTGCTTCCTTTCACCCCCCCCCCTACATTTGCATCGACTGAGAATGTGGCCGCGGGACGTGGGTGGAGCCACTCGACTCAGGTCTTTGCATGCAGAGGTCCCAGATTCAGTTCCACAGCTTCACTGGGGGGAAAAGGTCAGGTTAGCAGGTGACAGGAAAGACCTCTGCACTGAGGTCCAGGTCCGAGGGCCTCCTAGGGGTTCCCTCCCTGCGGGAAGTGAAGTTACAAGGAACCAGGCAGAGGGCCTCCTCGGTAGTGGCTCCCGCCCTGCGGAATACCCTCCCATCAGATGTCAAGGAAATAAACAACTATGTGACTTTTAGAAGACACCTGAAGGCAGCCCCGTATAGGGAAATTTTTAAAGTTTGATGTTTTATTATGTTTTTATATGTGTTGGTAGCTGCC